>JAUMHQ010000044.1:10572142-10584532 GCA_032361165.1 Enteromius paludinosus | reverse complement strand
TGTCCATGTACTGAACTGTTATTATTCAACCATGCCAAGGTAAATTCAGTTTTCCATTCTATGGCACCTTTAAGATTTGATCAGAACATTGAATACCCATGATATCCTGTTGCAAGCAGATTCAACAGACATTGTCACAGGACAGCTTGCAACATTAACACAAAAGAATACATATTGAGAATCCCAACTAAGGAAGGAGATTGTCAATATTGGGCAAATACTCAAGATAATGGTCACAGAACAACATTATCATTACATTGGTAAAATAATTAAAGATTTTGTTGGATGAATCTACATCCCCCCAACTCAAGACCAGGACCAGACTGAAATTCCTGTGGAGACCTTTAACCCTTTTCATCACAAAACTAGCCCAAAACTGCATTTTCATGCCTATCCAGGCTGAAAATACACTAAACCAGACTTAAATCCCTGAAATACATAACTGCATCTTATATGTATCCCATATATTGAATTATCATGTGTTAATCACTCATTGTATATGTACTGTATTTGAATAACTATTGAATGGTTTATAGTTTAATATTCGTGTTTAGTATGGTTTTGCTTCAATCCTTTTGCTTGAAGTGTTTCTTCCCACCAATTCTTAGTCAAATGTGTCATATTCATGTTATAGAAATCATTTCCGAAATTATATTCCGCAAGATCGGGAAAATTCGGACCATGTGACTGATCAGGTAACATTTGGATTTATGATTTGGGAGGAGAAATATCACCACACCCTGAGCTAGAATGATGTCTATTGGTTAAAATACGATTTTGGGATGTGTCCAAAGATGAGTTTAAAAGCTCAAGACGCTATTCAAATTATGCTCTTATCCTATGCTCTTAGCCACAGCTCTTAGCACACAGCTTTTAGCTCTGCACTTTTAGCCTTAGCCTCCACTAAAACTATGCTCTTTACCACCTTTTGCATTCTTTTAAGAGCTGTTCCACGTGTTTCAGTCTGCACACCAGCTGCTGCCTAGCCACGATGAGAAGAAAACCCATCTAGTACAAACCTCCAGATTCAGGCTTTCCTCACTTTCTCTCTCGTAGACTCGTACGAATGCGTGTGTTTATGTGTTAGTTTAATTTATATGTCTTAGGTTTATCCAATAAAGCCATATTTATAATTGAAAAGAGAAGTATCTTGGGTTTTGTGCTTAAAAGTTAATGTCTTAAACTGCCGATCTTGTTACTGTGCTTATTAATAGTGTTTACAATCTGAATTTTAATATCCAGCACAGAGTTGATGCTATACGGCTCGTTCAGTGACTCAGTGATCCACCGTAAAACAGTGATTCTATTTAAATTCCCTGTAGAATCTTAAATGATTCTGATTTGATTCTTTGTTTCAGCTAATTTGCTACAAATACAATGAAAAATGCAATAACAATAAGTTTTATTATTATTTCATTTTATTATTTTTATTGTATTACATGTATTTTAGCCTCATTATCAGCACCACAATGCTTTTAAAACTCTGCAGTGTAACTTGAAGTCATTTCAGTGTAAAAATTGCTTCTAGTGTACGTGGCTGCCCTAAAAAATATATGAAGATGGAAAGAGAAACCATTCCTGTAATTTGTCAAGTAATTTCTTCATATGCTTGGATGGAGAGAAGGTCTTTTGTGTAAGTGTCTCTCCATTTTCCCCCTAATGACAAAGGTATACAACAAAACTAAATGCTTTAGAATAAATGAATTAATCTTAAAAAAAAAAATAACCAGCACTATTACCACTTCAACAAGGGGTTTGAAAGCAACCTTGTGACCTTCTTATATATGCTGAGGAATTTTGCTAAAACTGGTTGCAGTTATGATCTTTTATTTGGTACCTTACAAGACCAAAACAGTATCTTAAGTCTGCCTACGTTCCATTAAATCTCATAAAAATTCATTTTTTTCTCAAGCCTTTCTTAGAGACCCACCAATCTTTTTTTAAGCTTTGAAGCCACTTCAGAAAGATTTTATCTAGCATCTTTCCAGTGTACATTCCTCCAGTTACCCTCCCCGTCTGAAACAGGAGTGCAATTTGTCTTTTCACGTTTCTTTTCCTGGTTTCTAAAGCTGCTGCATTCACTGGCTATATCTTTCCCGGTCAGGAGGCATTCAAGCTTAAAGTGGGCAAATGCTTTCTTTTTTTAATTTAATCAATGGTTATTAGTCACCAACTGTTACTTCCTCTTCTGCCAAATGATTCAAGCAGGGAATAGTTTTCTTAACTCTAGGAAAACAGTAGCATGGCTCATGAAGTTGGAACCCACTAAGAGTAATTGAAACAAACCAGAAAAGGTAAACACAGAAGTAAAAGTGATTAATGATTCTGCTGGAGTGGTGCTTTCTCCATTTTTCTCACCAGCTCGGGAGACCTTCGCCCCAGGAGAGAGCCATTGCAACTTTAAGGTATGGCTGAACGCTGTTAGAGAGTTTTAGCTCATTGCTCAATATCACCTCAACAGAGTGTCCACAGCACGAGATCTATGGTAGCCATTGTAATGCCACTCGGAGGTCAGAGTGTCTTGATGTCTCATTTTTGGTTACACTGATATCCCAGCCTGGGCTTATACATAGGTTTTAGCAAGTAACATTTTTATGTTTTATATCAAAAATATATTTGTATAGATGGACTTTTATAATTTTATTGATAAACAATATACATTTTTTAGATCCCTTAATAAACTAATAACCATTTGCCATTAATGCAAACTCTGGGTATTCACAGCATTAAACTACTTTGCACAAGCTGATTGGTTCTTGTTGTACAGTATGTGCTTACTACTTTACATTTAAATGGCTCATTAGCATTCAGAAGAGCATTTCTCAGTGCTTGCAGAGTTCCTCTAAAACCCTTGACCCTTCCTAGCTCCACTTATATAGATGTGCTCTGGGTTTTTATATATGCTACTTGTGCAGCAGCGATAATCTACAACAACAACAATAAACAACTACTTCAGCAATACAGCGCCACCAAGACCAAATTCCAATTGGGTTATCAGTTCTTCAGGTCAAATTGTTTTCTTACCACTGCTCCAGAGTTCTTAATCGGGGCTACACCACCTCGACCAGGCAATTTCAAACTGATTGTTTTGGTGTGGATCCATGTGTGTTCTTGTGTTCTGTATACGCTTAAATGAACTAAACTAAGGTAGTACTGAGGGGTCACTGAATGGAAAAACATGAGCTCTATGTTGCCCTATATCGTACAAGGTCTATGAGTACCTTTATGCGTTTTTACGTGCCTTACTGCACATTTCACCGCAATTTCAAAGAGAAATGTCCACTGAGTAGCACTAAAACACAGGTTCAATGCATGAAACCTGGCATGTTTAATGATGTTGATGTACGTATTGCTGTGTTTTTATTAAGTTAAAAATTCAGGGACTGGGAAAGTTAATGATCCACCATGTTAGAAATAAGCTCTACACCAAATCCAAACCTAAACCTAAATGCAAAACTGATATTAAAAGACCTTTGTTGATGCAACCACATCATTTAAACTTCCTTTTATACAGATTTTAACTGTTTTGTCAAACAGTAGTTATTGCGAAATTGCGAAAATAACGTTTTAATAATCTAATAAGTTGTATTGAGTTTAACTGCCTCTAGTGTTCATTTGTTATGGAAACGGCATTGATATGTACCTATTGGTATGTTTTTCGTGTCTCTCTAAAAGGTGCACAAAGGTATGTTTATGAATTACTCAATTACAGGAATTACTATTTTTTTTACAATTTCATTTTTAGCTTTTTTTATTGTGAATTTGTTGTAAATAGGCCTTAACGCCCTTACTGTATGTCAGGAGTCTCTATATTATTTATGAAAGAAAGAGTTTCCTGCTCTCTGATGTCTGAGTTTGAAGGCACAATCTATGCATTGTGGAAGAAAGCTTTTGTGTGTGTTGTGCTGCTTTACTTACACGACCTCTGAAATTGTACTTAGAAGGCCAAACAAACACATTTTTGGATTGACGAACACTGTACACAGAGTCTTATACACTCTGCCGTTTACTCAGCTAATGCTCTTTGTAGTCTGTGAAAAATATAATAAGATATTGAAGCCCTGGAGCAATGCTAGTGTTGTGCTGCACTTGGAGACTTTATTCGGTAACACTATGTGTTTTTGAAAAATGTCTTTAATTTGAGAAGAACTTTATTTGACTGTACATTGTGCAGGAAATCCATAATGTTTATATACATATATATATATACATACATATATTCATATTCATTTGTAACGAGAACAAGCATCTATTATCTTTTACTGCAAGGTTACCTCTGGCTCTAAAAGTTATTGAGATATTTTACATCAAAGAATAATAAATAAAAATGTAAGTAAACTAACAGTAACTTTTCTTTCTTCTTCAGTATTGTTGTAAACAATTTGTACCTACTGTGAAGAATATGAATTTGTGTTCAGTCAATACAAAAAAAAAAAAAAGTAATATTCCATTCCAGCATTGAAATGGCTGCCAAATTGCACTAATATTATATTATCGATTGAGATCATCAGAACAGGGTGCATCTTCCAGAAATGTAATATGGTAATTTGTTCTTTAGCAGTGTGGAATACAGTAAATGCTTAGATCTTTTTGGAGTTTCAAAGCCTGTGTTGGAGAGAAATGAAGATGTCTTGATTAAAGAGAGCTTTCAGTATGGTTCAGAGTTACTTTTCTTGCATCAAGGCACATAATGCACTTACCGGGAAGGAAGTAATACCTTCATTTTCAGGGTCCCATGCACACGTATTCTCGAGGAAATGATATACGCTTGAGAAAGGTTTGTTCTGGGTCCTGGAGGCTGATGTATCTACCAAGCAAAAGATTTAATCTCTGCCAAGAGCTAGCATTTCATTTATATCTCAATGAGAATCTCTTGAGAACCCTGGCAATGGTAAACAAAGGTGTTTTTAGCAAGGTACAATGTTGTTCCTTTTCTGTTCCACAGAAAAAAAGAAATTCATACAGGTTTTAAATGACTTGCGAATGAGTAAAAAAATGATGATAGAATTTTCAATGGCTGAACTATCTTTTATATAGTGACCTCTGCATATCATGGGTAAAATGTTTAAAACAAGTGATTGCAGTCTTTTCAGATGCATCCTAGAACAAAGCTTGAAACTGAGGTCTTTTAATAAAACAGTGAAGACAATTCCAGAAGTTTTGAAATCAAATGAATCATGCAAAGATGATCATTTTCATGTAATAGAACAAACTTTAAAATAAAACCTTGGACATTTCTGTTCTTGGCTTAGTGAAAAATCAGACACTTGTTTCATCATGCACTTCATTAGGTTAGTATTACTGGTTCTCATATTGATTTAAACTTAGAATAATTATCAGAGAATCAGCTTGCTTTTAACAACTCTTTTTGTACACATATCCAAATATAATTTACTATTTATGCAAGTCACAGGAAGATTCAACACATTCTCTTCACATCTTGACCCCTTGGTGTCACCTTTTAATGAGAAAACTCTTTTCATCATATGCAAAAAGGCACAGGAAATTTGTTCATTTGAAGGGTTACTCCACCCCAAAATTAACATTTTGTTATTAATCACTTACCCTAGGATTGAGGGTTTTGTTTGGGATTTTGTTTGGTTTTTTAAAATCAAACAGCATATTTCTACTTGTAAGAAAACCTATGCATGCCACTTTATTTGCAATTAGTCTTCATGCCTCAGGCTCTGATTGCCTATTAAACAACTTTGTGTTTCATGCTGTCAAAAGAAACGTGGCAAGAATGTGTTAGGCAAGTCTTTTGTATGCATGCTCTTCACATGACCGACCTTCTGGCTGACCTGTAAACAGCTTTGCTGTGTCTGTTGTAATGGTGAAGGTTATGACTTGTGGGACCCGGTCGCTGTGCCAACAGGCAATATCAACTCAGGGGATCTGTTGTAAGAGAGATGCCCATATGCTGAGCCATATGGGAGCTGGAAGGGAGGTCTGCAATTCAGAGTAAACACGTCTGGGCTCTCCCCTATGAAAACGTCTATTTTTAAACCACATGACAAACCGATTCTAATTCTGACTGCCCGAGAAAAAAAAAAAAACGGGTTTAAGGTTTAAGCTTGGTTTTTGTGAATGTGAGAGTGTGTCTGGGGAACACAAGGTACTATTCATGAAGGTTATAATGAGTTTTTTGTCAACATGTGTCATAATGCTTGTTCCAATGTACTTGAGTTTTCAGTGCTCTTGCTATATGCGAAGGGAGGCTCTGTGGAAGCTCATGTGAACATCCATTAAGCTGTCACTCATTACAGGGCTTCAGGAACGTACGCTCTCTCTCTATCCAAAGGATCCTTCCGGGAAGAGCAAACATTTGTGACACTTTGAAAAGCCAGCAAACCCTTCCTTTAGGATTGCATGACAGCTTTGCTCTGAGGCGCCAGTTGGGATATAACATGTGTGAGGGAGATAAGTAGCCCACAGAGCTTGAATATATGAAATACATTCTCTAACATATCACTACTTACCAGATTACTTTTTAAAAATAGTTTTCAAAATACCCCACGGTGCCTTGAAATGCTTCCAAGGTTTTTTTGGCAAAAGATTTGCCACCCACATTAGGTTTCAAAGCACTCTCAGTCTCTGTAAACTGTGAATTCCAATTTTGACCACGCTTGATCATTACTAGCCTAAACAGTTATGCTCTTTCTCTCTTTGATTAGAACCATACAGTCATCACAGATATATACTCGTTTGGATTCTGTGGAATCCAGAATTGGAGCCCTCTAGGCTGGACATCTGGGAGTCTTCCCTGTGACCATCTGGAGAAGATGGGAGTTTGCGCAAACTCGAGCACATACAGGTTTTGTATTTCCTGATCATCCAATACAGTGGGCCCTATCAAACAACTGGTGCGACATTAGTGTTTCTTTGCTACTTTCAGCCTGATGCAGTTATCATTTTCAAGTACTACACCAAGTTGTTTGAATAGCAAATGATTTGTCTGTCATCAGAAAATTAGGTGTATTCCGGAGCATTATTGGTGCATTGTTTTTTTGAGGCAAGGGTGCCATTGACCAACTAAAACCTAGTCTAAAGTCAATGCTGCGTTTTTGTTGTTGTTGTTATTTAAAGAGCACATTTTTAATATGCGCCTATAGATTGGTCCACAAACCGCATACACTCTGCTTATTACACATACAGTAACACACGTCTTAATTTTGCTTATCAGCTTACCCCAAGGGCATCTAAGTGGTAGGTGTCTTTTCTTCTTAATTAAATCCAATTTTGAGAATTATAAGTCAAACCGTTGTAGTCTGTGAGTCACATAATGGTTGGTATAGGGAACGTTCTCTATTTAAGGAAAAAACAAACGCAGAGAAATCCAAATTAAACCATACCCCAAAGTAACAATACATTAATGGCCTAAGACACAAAACAAGCGGTTGGTGTGAGTAAACGAACAGTATTTATATAGTTTTTTTACTTGTACACCACCATGTCCAAATGATCTAGGATGCGTGCGCGTTCTGGCTCAGACTGCACAAGTGATCTCTCACGCTTATACCTCACTCATTATTTACACACAGATTTGGAAAGTGTTACCTTTCACTGTGAATATCTGAACATATTTAGACGTACAGGACTTCGCAATGGAGAACTATTTTGATTAGACTACGCCAGAGCACACGTCACGCATCAGATGCGTGCGTGCCCTCAGATCATTTGGACATGGTGTTGTATAGGGTTGTGTACCGAAACCCGGTACCAGTATGGAAACGGTACCTAAGTAACTGGTATGTACCGAACCGAATCAAAACGCGGATTTCGGTGCCTGAACAAAAAACCCAACAAATCGATGGCGCCAAATCTATGCCATTTAATAAGAGAGCGCACCACTGATGCTGGCATGATATGTCATCTGCACGAGATTATTCTATCGCTCAATCTTCTGTCTCCCCTGCTCGGGCGAACATGTTTATTTTTGTCAGCCGTGGGGCAGGGCTTGCTGTTTTAGTTGCAATCTCAAATTTCATTGGTTATTCCCCTTTTCCTGAAGTCAGTTTTGAATGCCTTTTATAAGATGATTTATTTACTTGACTTGAGACTTCTGGCATTGGATTATATGTTAGTTATTGTTTCATAATCCTATTTTATTTATTCATTTATTATTCGTTTTGTCTTTTATTTAATTAGAGTAAATCTTTTTCAGATACTTATTAATAAACTTTTTAAACCTTTCATGCAATTAGTGAACATATTTATTAGCATATTGAAATGAATAGTTCTGTATCCCTCTGTGTTGTTTATTTGTTCTGTCAAGAAGATAACTGAGCCTTTAAATCTCCTTTGTAAAAGATATGATTATAAATCAAGAACAAGGTATTCACAATTGTATTCAAGGTATTCACACAAACTGCTCGTTTCATGTCTTAGGCCATCAATATTTCTCTGTGCATGTTTTTCTTTTCCTTTCATAGAGAAAGTTCCTTATACCGACTATTAACGTTAACAGTTTACATTAATTAACTTATACGAGTGACAGACTACAACTGTTTGACTTAGAAATCTCAAAAATAGATCTAATGAAGAAAAAAAGACACCCCTTAGATGCCCTTGGGGTAAGCTGATCAATTTCAAATTTTAGTTTCAAAGTGAACTAACGTTAATGTTATCCCTTTAATGGTCTGCATGTGATTTAGGCTTATCCACCTGATAGCACAGGCGCCTCACACGCACAGAAACAGTTATAACAGTTGCCTAAAATTTCAACTATTCATCATGAACCTAAAATGCAGTGTCTTAACCTTTAGGGGCGAGGTTTCTAAACCTGTGTGTTTTTAGAGGCAGACTGTTTCCTACTGCCAAATTTATCAATGTGCAATTGTAAAAAGCGATTGGCGGCATACAATTTCATGAATCACAGTGAAGTCTGATAAGTTGATTTGTGCACACGGATTTGCGCTACTTTCTACATTAGATTGATTAATGAGGCCCATTATTACTTTTAGCAGCAAGACCCACAAGTTATCATAGGGCCATTTGTAATATGCAGTACATTTTCACATATGCCCATCATGTGTACTTGTATATTGGATAAATTATTTATTTTTGTTGATTAAATTATCTTTTTTTTTTTTTTTTTTTACAATAACAATTGATTATGAAGCTGTGTCGGTAATTTGATTTGAGCTGATGTCTGATTTAGAATACTTAGGAATAAGTATGTTTTTATCTTATAACATAGCTCTTTATTTCCGTCTTTATTTACAGCGATCTCTGTAAATAATCAGCTTAAATATTTAATAGAGTTTAATCATCTGATGTTGACTGGATCATCATTCTGATGGTCCTATATACCCTTTGTAGAAAAATTTCCTTCAAGAACAATACATGCATATTCACATGCATATTTTTTTTTTAATTAGAAAGTTCAAAAGGTACTGCATAACAGGAATAACCCTGTTCATGCATGATTTATTAGCCTGCGATTCTTCAAACGTATCTTGAAATGCTTCATAAAAAAAACGTGGAGTATAATGGCAATATTTCATTCACAATTACATTCACAGGGACTGAGCTCATTACTGTTAATCATTTTCTGGTAAGGGGGCTGTCAAAGAAACTCTGGAATAATGAAAGTCAGAATATTAAGTCACTCAGTGCCCCATGTGAGGGTCAACAAGCACTAGACATCCACACTGTAGCGCCATCATAACGCTGTATGGTCACATTCTTTTACATGCACCAATTACCTGGGATTTCAGTTTCAAAATGAATTCCCAGCAGTGGAATAAATTATTGTGGTCAAAGCCCTGAGAAGACTACGAATGACCTCCTATGGTTAAACAAGGATGAAAGGTAGATAGATTATCCATGTAATTTCACTTGGGTGAAAACCATTAGGACAGGCTCTCTGTGGAGTGAAAGGAGGATACTCAGGCTCCCCGGTAGGATACGTTCTTCCACATATCAAATCGATTACTTCTGGCATCAGCAACATTTTCTATGAATGTTCCTTGGAAAAAAACGAGAAAAAAAAACATGATTTTTAGATTAATTGGGGTTTCCCTTTACAAAACATTTGAATGAGAGGTAACTTTGAAATTCTTCGCAATCTTAAAAGTTTTTAAAATACTGTGGACCCAAATGAATAAAAATATATATTATTAAAATAAGAAAGCCGTTATAATAGCCTGGATGCTGGCCTTGTTAGCTGACTTGGGATTCCCTTTCATTTAAAGGGACCAGATTTTTCTTTTCGAGGTCCATGCATAAACCCCCACCGACAATCGTAGACAATATCTACTTTTTGACCCTTTATTAAAATGTATTAAACCTAAACTGAATGTTTTGTGGTTGAAAACACTAGTTGTAAAATAAATCAAGCCCAAAACAGATTGAGAACAGAAACAGAATCTTGGTGTGACCAAGTGGGGTAAAATTTAAATGGCCATTTTTGCTATTGTGCCTTTGGGATTTTGATGTAAATACGCTCTTGAAATCTTTTAGAAGTAGGTGTAGAGTGCTTCATAGGGCTGGGCGATATATATCGAACGATATATTATGCACATCTCGTCAGTAAAGCCGGTTCTTTGATTAGCGGTAAATCTCCATCAGCTTTTTTTAAATGCAGCGCCAGCTTATGAACAGAGCCGTAGATCAGTGACAAGCTACACGTTGAGTTTCACGGGTGATTCAATGGCGCAACTTCTCAGTGATCTACAGCTCTGTGTTAGCCTGGGCCCGCCCATACTTCCTGTGATGTTAAATTGAGCAAAGTCAGTCTGGCCAAGCTGCCGTTTTAGAGCATTTCAGATTCCCAAAAAAGTGGGAACCAATTGGCGCTTTTCCACTGCATAGTATGGCACGGTACGGTTCAGTACAGTTAACTTTTGGGGGGGTTTTCCACTGGTAACAGTACCTGGTCCTTTTTTTAGTACCACCTCAGACGAGGTTCCAAGCGAGCCGTACCGTTACCAAAACGTGACGTGTAAACTCTGCCGGTCACTGATTAGCCAGAGAAAAGCGTCATTACTGCGTCACTGAACTTGCAACACGAGACACAACAGACCCGCTAGATTTAAATCAGCGCAGCCAGCGTTAGGATCGGACACAACTGTTTTGTTTGAAGAAACGCACCTTTTCGTATCAACCAAAAATGGCTGTTTCATGGTTTATTGAGGAAGTACAGACGTTCCTCTCGTTGATAGCCGAGGAGCGGTTCCAGCGAGAGCTTGATGGGGCGATGCGGAATGAAAAATACTCCATTGTTGTATGTTTGTTTGTGGCGCGTTTACGATGATGTCACGGCAGTAGAGGCGGCGCAACTATAACGACACGTAAATAATCCCGCCCACTCTAAAGCAGCACTAAACTGCATTGGAAAAGCAAGCCGAGCCGAACTGAGCCGTGCCCTAACGAGCCGAGCCGTGCCGAGCCGAGTCGTACCACGCAGTGGAAAAGCGGCAGATGAGAAACGAGCTCCCCCGCCCCCGGCACGGCTGAGGCAGGTGTAACGCGATGACGCAGCAGTTCTGCAGCGTTCAAACAATTATTCGACTCTGTTTTGAGAAATTTTAATGAGCAGAAGTAACTAAAGTAAAAAAAGACATTTTCCTACTGCTTTAATGAAGCTAGCTACAATTGATTACAGTGGTTTCAGGTTCCGTCGCTACTCATACATCATCGGAATAAGTGGTCTGATTGGTTGTAGATTCGTCCAGTAGTATACAGAGGCATCTGATAGACGCAGGGTAAGCTCGCCTCCCAGAAGGCGGGTAGTAAGGCAGCTTGGCCAGACTAAGCTCCTACGAGCTTTATAGTCGCAGAAGTCAGGCTAGCTCTGTCGTCTGTCTCGTTTACTGACGAGATGCGCATAATATATTGTTCAATATATCGCCCAGCCCTAGTGCTTCATATAGCATATTGTTCTGTTTCCTTCTAAAAAAACATCCTTACTTTTTTACCCTTTAATGTTAGTTCTTCTAATGTTTTAGAAGTTATGTCATACTTTTAACTTAGGTGTGATTAGTTGAGCCAGGTTTTGACCACACAGCCAGGGGCGGAGGCAGGGGGTGGCCGGGGGGGGCCATGGCCACCCCCTGCCGAGCCCTGGCCACCCTATTGGCTCCCCCTGGTCTGACCACTGCCATCCATGCAACCACCCGCGCGACGCGGAACCGTTTTTGTACTGCCACAGCAGTGCCGGACACTTCTGTGTGCGCACATCCTGGTACCGCCAGTGGAGTGGAGTTCTTTCTGTGCGTTCACACCGCCAGCGGCGAGAGCGTGAAAGTGGCCGGAAGTCATTCATTTTCAAAGTGAGCCGGCGGCGAGAGGCAGCGAGCAGCGGCGCGGTGCGTCTTGGACGGCGAGAGCGTCAAGGAGAGTTGAAATCAGGTCAACTTTATGGTAATGAGCTATGATGCGGTTCGG
>JAUMHQ010000044.1:10507221-10521299 GCA_032361165.1 Enteromius paludinosus | reverse complement strand
CGATTAACATCAAAACATGGAGCACGTGAACATGACAAACAAACAACAGACACATGGAAACGCCTGTGGGCGTGACACTTTCGCTCTAGCTCTTGCCATATGTTTGCTTTTATTTATATGTTGTTCACATCAAAACTGGTGTAATGCATGTTGGCATTGTTCGAATATAATAGCTTTCTTTGTTTTATGAAAGAAAAAAGTCTGCTTGAAACTAAATGAAGGTGAGTAATTAACTGAATTTTCATTTTTGGATGAACTTAACAAATAAACAGTGGTAGAATGGTGCGCTTTACGTTCTCCTTGGCACTTCTTTTTCCTCCTCCTCAGCTGAAGCATTTTATCCCATTAAGAATATAAGAGTGAACTGTAGTCCAAATCTGCTGCATTGACACAAGGCATGTTCTCCATAAGTCATGCAAATTAGAGGATCGTCTTTTGGGAGCGTGCTGTCAATCAAACTGAACCCAGAGGCACTACTCAATCTCTTTCTCCTCACAAAGCTTAAAGAGGAGTTCAGGATGGGGAGCGCAGACTTAGTCTTACACATTTATCAAGCTAAAGCCGGCACTGCCAACTTCCTCTGTTTGGATAAATGACACTTCAATATTTATGCCTAAATATTTTGGATTCAATTCATCTTTAAGGAAAAATATTCAGCTGTGATTTCTTGATGAACTTTTTGGGTAGAAAATGACAATTTAAATAAATGCAGATTGCTTTAAACACTGTGTAATAGAAGTGTGTGCAGAAAAGAAGAGCAAAAAGCACAGTGGTATCACCATGTTTTTTGGGAAATACCCATTTTTTGGGACAGTGTATTCAGTGTTTTTTCAAGAGTACTAAATTTTCAGCTTGATTTTAATTTTCTATTTTTTGGAAATTTAGCATGGTACTAGCTTACATTACACGAATAAAGAAACAAGAAAATAATAATTTAATGAGACAAAGAACATAGTGATTTAACATGCATCTTGTCTTTGCTTTTAAGGGTGTGTGAGTGTGTGCACATCTTTTTGTGACAAATTTGTATAATGATATGAATATGACATAGGTATTGCAAGGAGAAGGGGACTTTTCAGGGCATTACCCCATGTCCCCATTTTAAGAAACGCTTATAAATCACACAGTATTAAGTTTTTGAAAATCTAAAAATGCACAATGTTTCCTGTTATGGGTAGGTTTAGGTGTAGAGTTGGTGTAGGGCAATAGCATATACAGTTTGTAAAGTACAAAAACCATTACGCCTATATATGTCCCCACTTTTCACAAAACCTATTGTGTGTGTGTGCATGTCATCTAGATGAAGTAGTGGTTCAGCTAATACCATATCTTGGAAGATATGAAGGCACGAACAGTGATTATGTTAACACTGAACATAACTACACTTATAATAAGCTTGTCAACCTCAAACATCTACAAACATTGTGGCAAACTCAGTCATTTGTTTAATTTGTTCACTTTCTCTCTGTAGTCTGCTTTCTTAGAATGCATTATAATAGCTCAGAAGTTGCACTTTCAAGTCTAATGAGGCATATCGGAGATCTCAGTTACACTGTATTTAATATGTCAACCTTACAGATTTTTCACCGGAAAATTAGTAAGTACTGTACAGTTGTGTCATTGCAGATCTAAGTCTCATAATTGCTGTCTGGGAGATACAATAGAAAGAATTAAATTGTCTGAACATTATTTAGGTTATATGTTTATTTTTTTTTATTTTATTTTTTTTTAACACCAAATATGTGGTACTGTAAATTTATCCAGACTGCTAAAAAAAAAAACAGTTATGTTTCAGAAAATGTCTTCAAATTCCCAATTGTTAAAACGTTGCATACAAAAATGTTCAGTATTCCCATTCCTGTGTTAGAAAGAATGGCATAGAAGAATAGAAAGAATGACATAGAAGAATAACAATTCCCTCAAGAATCCACAATCTGACACTTCTCTCATTATCAGTGGTGTGTGTACCTTTGACGTGCCGCATGAACACCTGTGCAGTTTTTACCTGAGCCACAAAGACATGCAGGTGAAAGATCACTCACTTCAACACCTGTCTTAGAACAACACGTGTTGTAACTGTCCAAACACACACACACACATAGCCTACTCATAAACACATAGCCTACTTCTTTCTTTCTTTCTTTCTATCCATCTCTCTCTCTCTCTCTCTCTCTCTGAGGTGAAAATAATGAAAAGTAGATCTGTCGATTTGGCCACATCAGCCTCACCACATCCTTTAGCTGTAGCAGTGTTTCTGCTTGGGGGGAAAACCCCTGTGTGTGTGTGTGTGAGAGAGAGAGAGAGTGCGTGCGTGTTGTAGGCTGGGGTGTGTGCAGGCAGACTGACTCTCAGTTAGGAGAACCCCTGGCTCATCATCACAGAGATTCAGAGATCACACAACATACAGAGCTTGCTGATATGCCTGCGCACACAAATAGAAGTATCATCCCACCCCCCCAAAAAGGGGAAAAGACACACAGTTCAGACACTCCTACCCTACAAAATGTCAGTTATGTAAGCTGAACAGTTATGCTGTGAACTTTTACACAGGACAAACTCTCTTTAGTTCTTTCTCACATTGCTATAGCAAATGTATGAATACATATGAATATATTCATTAAAAAAAACAAAGTTAAGATACTAACTCAGTGAAAGATGGTAAATGATTTCTTAAAGGGATAGTTCTATAATGAACATTGTCATGATGTATTCACCCTCGTGTCATTTTTAGTAAGAAATCTGCATTTGATTTACTATTTTATTTGAGACGTACAAATGCTGTGATAAAACGTGTCATTGAAACCAACAAATTCTCTAGTTTCATTTGATGTATATTACATAACAAGCTAGAAAAATTATGATGGTTGAGAAGTTGGGATAGTTTGAAACATTATTTTATATTGTACTTATTATTATAGAACAACAAAGATTATAGTCCACATTTGACACAAATTGTGAGAGTTAGCACTGTTGCATTTTAGAGTTTGTTATTTGTACCTATGTAAACATAATGCCTATGTATGCACATATTTGTAATAGTAAGACAATCAAACATCTAATCCTATCATCCCATCAACATGAGCAAAACTTTGTACTGGCATGGACAGTAACTGCTGATCTCAAAAGCAAGGAACAAAAAAAATTGTAATACCTGATAATATTTATGTATTCAGTGTACGTTTTATTTCCTTTCAACTTTGTTTTATACATTTTCTTTGCGTTCCATGATATCGTTCTAAATAATTTTGACAGTTAAATATTTAACCAAGTCAGTTTTTTAAATACGTTTTGATTTTGTATGGTAATTGATGAATATAACTATTGATGAAAATTATTTCAATATTTATTTTATATATATATTTTTGTAACATTATAGTTCTGATCAGTTTAATGCATCCTTGCTGCATGGAAGTTTGAATTCATTTTCTTATTCATTTTCTTATAATTATCTTAAATGATAGTGTATGCTTTCTTTGTTTTCAACAATTTTCAAATGGGCATAAATTGCATAAGTTTAGTGTGCATGCTGAGTAACGCACTTGTATTTGACACGCATTTACACTATTTAAAGAGTTAAAGTGAAATAACTGAACATAAACATATGGAGCCTGAGAAAAACACTTCAGACGGCACTTAGTGGCTTTTGCACCTGAACTCTTTCATTTAAAGGTAGTCTATTTCTAAACTATTTTAATTTGTAGAGTTTCTACACTATAAGAAAGTGAGAGTTTGCAAATACAAAAAGTGTTACAGTGCCCCCGAATCCCCCTATTTCATTGTGTGTTTGAGAGCCCTCATACTAGTGTTATTTTGGAAATGCATGTGTGCCCCACAGCCACCTCTCCGCTTACATTACTTAAAAAGTATCATTTCCTTCCTTAAACACATTCATACACAGTCACCTCACTCTCACAGACAGCCAGATTGACAGGCAGCCAACTCATCGAGTGTCATCAAAGCCAATGAATCACAACCGTAAGGTGGGAAAGGAAGCGAAAAGTATCAAACAGAAAGAAATAAGAGATGGGAAAAACACAAAGCACTTGCCAGTCACCATAATTGTGGCGTTTTAGACCACACGGTCTTGAAACAACCTCATGCATAAAAAAACTAAGCAGATGTATATTCCAGAAATCCTGTATTTTACGACAGCTTCGAAAAGCTAGTGCATGGCTTTCAAAAGACACTTAGCAAAAGAAAAGGCCACTTTGTGAAGGGCTTCCCGCAGGCCAGAGTTACAGGCCAAGGTGTCACTTGAGAAGGTTGCCGTTAGAAGAAAACGGGAGGGGAAATCGTTTTTAGGTCATTGTGTTTTAATGTTATCATTGTGCTGCCTTTTTAACAGCGGGGTAGTAAGAGAGAGAGAGTTGAAATGGAAAGATCCTGAAGCATGAAATGAACATTTTTAGCAAATTGTATTATCGTGCAGCAGCGTTTAGGCTTTTGTTTAGGCTCATTTGATTTCATTTCACCACAACAGGATCAATGAGCGTCAGACAGCTGTAGACACCTGCTGTCCCTGCTTATGTTTCCCTAAAAGTCGACCTTTTTCTGCAAATAGAAATTCAATAACCATTCACCTCTGACAGGTGACCTTATGTTTCTACTGAAAGGACAGACACAACAAAATTGCAGTCATTTGAACTGTTTAATTCTCCAGTGAATTCTGGAACATTCTCAGGCTCTTAAGGATCTGGTTTAATGACATGAGAGAGAAACAAAAAACTGGGGGGGGGGGAACACCAAGGTGGATACCACATACATCTGGAAAATTATCAACTCATAAGAAAATACTTTCTTCAGTAGTTTTATCTCTAGAAGTCATGTCTCTATTGTGGTAGAAAATAAAGCTCTCATGACGTCCTGTTACATCTTGCATATATTCTTGTAAAAATATTCTTTTAAAATAAATAAATATATAAAATAAATATCTTTAAAAAACATAAATTAAAGGACCTAAAGAGAAATGTTTGTAGGAGTTTGTCTCCTGCTTGTCCATGCCAGTGTTTGGAAGAGTATGAAATCTCAAAAGCATTTCACAGAATTCCTTCAGAAGCCTTCTAGAATTTTCAGTAGTAGTAGATGTCCATCATTCTCTGGCAAGAAGTCCACCAGTGCTCTCTTTTAATCCAAAATCCCTTGTGTCCTACGTACAGCAGGTGTAAATGGATCCGAAACAGTGTTCTGTTCTTCAGGAACTAGCCAGACCTTTGGTTCCTGCCACTCCAGTCAAGGGCTTTCCATCTCCTGCTATTGCTCCAACCTTGGCCCGCCAAAGAGGGCCTCTTTTCCCCCGTCTGCACTGCTTTCTCATGAGACAGGTTCGTCCGAGGGGGATAAAGAGCATGCAGGTGCTTTTTTTTGGGGTTGGGGTTTGAGGTTCAGTGATTTCAGCTGTGACCTAGTATCTCCTTGTACAGCTCAGGAACCCGCTCTGGATCCACAGGCCGTGGCAAGAAATGCGTGAAGCGCTGGTGCCTCCGCGAGCGGGCTCCATCTCGAGACGTCCCGTCTTTGTTCAGAGCTACGTAATAATGGGATCCTCGCTCGCCGTGCCGATACAGGTTAGAAGAATAAGTGTTGTACCAGTTCTCCTCAAACTGCTCCCTGAACACACACTCCGCTGTCAGCTTGTCCTAAGAGAAAAAGGAGGCAAGGCAAGGGTTAACCACACTGCAAATGGAAGAATAAACTGTGTCCAAAGGCTATTTGAAATTACACCATAAATCATTCTCTCGGTTTAGCACGACCAGGCTATGAATGAAATTAATTGTTGCATTACTCAAAATAATATACAGCCGGCACAGTACCAGTAAGAAGAAGGAAACGTGTTTTACTTACAGATCCATACAGTTCGCCCTTGTTGTTCATTCCCAGATACAATCCGCTATCCACACCTCGGATGCTCACCATGCCCACAGCGAGGCTAATGAATTCCAAAATACCTGTGAGAAAAGCACAGCTGTTAGTTCCCAGTTGAGACAGCAGGACAAGCACCTGCAATAGTGGCATCAAACTGCCCTATACTTAATTCATGACGTCTTTCACACTTAATCACTGTGTTTTGCTATACTATAATGTTATTCGAGCACAGTGTGACAGTTAGGTTTATGAAAATAATAATAATCACTGTCGTCGTGATAATATTACATTTTACATTACAGTGCAATTACATAAGTACCAATAATCAGCAATGTCATTATTAAAATAATGCAATATGATATTCTTGTTTCGGAGTTTACCATTAAATTAATCATCAGCTCTGGTGTTGCGTGGTTATTATTATTATTATTATGTGTTAGCAGCATAGACTATATAATAATAACGAAACAAGGATGAATAATACTAACCAAATCTGCTGTGGTCTTTCCTCGTGCCTTGCACCAAACCGTCCGGTAATATCTCAAGGTGGTAGCCGGTCCTGCAGTAGAGCTGCCGCCGGCGGAGGATCCCTTTCAGATGCGTCAGGTCTGGTGGAGTGCTGCGTGACAGGCGCTCGGCGGAGACGAGGTGCTCGTTCATCAGAGCACCGGAGTCCCCGGGGGGCGTGAGGACAAAATGAGACCCGTGCGCAAAGCTCTCCAAGCCGTGAGAGAAGCTGCCCACCAGCTCGCCGACTGCACCCATCACCGACACTCGAAGAAAAGTTACCTTGAGGAGAACCCCTGTGGTTTCTCTTTCCCTAGTGTTTTGCGCAGTCACTGCTTGCGGCTTTGACAGTCAATGCGTGTTTACATCCGATTCTCTCTCTCTTGCTCTCTTCTGGTTTTAGCAAATGCTCTCTCGACCTTCCAGGCTACTCCCCTTTGCTCCGGTCCCCTGTGTATCCAATACTCTCTCTTACGCACTCCAGCACACAAGCTTATGCGGCTTCTCTCCTCTTGTGCTCTCTGGATGTGACTGGCTCTGCTCCGAGACACCAGCCTAAATATGGCCCTTATGTAAATGCCCTCTTGACATATGCTAATTGAGTCCTTTATAGATGACTGTTTGAAACATAACTCCTTGATCGTTTGATCCTCTTCTTCGGTCTTCTTTGATGATCGGTTTCATCTGCATCCACGCGTTTAATCCATTGGTGGATTACGATAAAAGTGCAGAGAGCAACATTGTAGAGGTCGTTGTACAAATCTTTGCAACGAGGAAAAGAAAAGTGCAGTTGGATGAAGAAGAGGGATGCGCACTGTGTACTGATCCGTTCCGTTCCCCGGGGTTTACGCGCACTGACGCGCTCTGGCGAATCTCTAGTGTGAAGCAGGTGGAAGCCAAGGAGGAAAAAAAGGAAAAGAAAGGGGGCGGTGCTCGATAGAGAAGGAGAGAGAGAGAGAGAGAGAGAGAGAGGGAGAGAGACAAGACTTCAAGGTGCGTTGTTAGTATTTCATGCCAAAAAGTGTCTTCTTTTAGATTTCAGATCTGGTTTATACACTAGGAGAAAAAATGGTTTAGAATCGATTTTCACTTAAACAAATTGCCTGTGAGTTTAACAATTAATTACAAAGAAACAGCCAGTATTACGGTGAATTATACAATCTTAAGTTAAAGACTGAAATTGTGTTTTTCATGTGAAACATAGCCTACTTTATTACAACTTGCATCTAAACTTTCACTTGGCTGCCTTAGCCAGATGTACAGTTATATGACCTAAAAAAGCGTGCATGTAACCGGCTTTAAAAGAATAAAGAAGGAAAAGTCAAAACAACCTGCACATCTGTGCAACTGCACTGTCAACTCTGACTGATGTCAAAGTGCCTTTGAACAGTTCCAGCATAACACGAGTTGAGATGAATTATCAAGGATATCAGAGATCAAAGATTCATTACGCACAAAAGAAGGGTCATTAACACAAAGGAAACGAACTGTTTGATGGCAAATCGTTGATACTGTGAGTGATTGATATAGAAATTTTCCAGCCCAACAGCTAAGAACATGCCTCAAAGTAGATATTACATGAAAGATCACTCAGATCTGGATTTGATGTTGCCTTATTAATTAAAAAAGATGCGCAATCGATTGCGTTATTATAGACCTACTGTACTGAGCTATCTGAAGACCGTGCATTTTTATTTACTGTATTCATTTATCTTTCTCCATTCATCCATTGATGTATGTTTGTGTGTATTTATTCATTCGTTAGTTTATAATAATATATACAGTAGTAATGCAACATTTGTAAATACTAATCTGATAATACAATTGTCTGTATGGTGCACTAAACGGTATAAACATTAAGTGTCAAACCCCTTCTTTGCTATCTCTCTAGAGGACAGATCACCTCCACGTAGGTGATTTATCAACGCTTTTCTCAAGGGACACGTTCTCCCACGTCGTTCCCCTTAGCTCATTAGTATTTATGATCTCCAAAAATACCTTAAACCAAAATCGATGTGGTCAGCTAGAGCAGGATCAATCCACGTACGCATTGGATCGATCACTTACAATAGAGATGTCAGTTATGTGCTAGATCTCGTGGTGACATTG
Source organism: Enteromius paludinosus (assembly GCA_032361165.1). NCBI lineage: Eukaryota > Metazoa > Chordata > Actinopteri > Cypriniformes > Cyprinidae > Enteromius > Enteromius paludinosus. The sequence goes on along the minus strand of JAUMHQ010000044.1, from coordinate 10,512,821 downwards.
ACAGTTTGCTGCATGGGTACACTTAAAACACGTCATAGGAGTTTGGTGTATTTCATAAAAGCTCCGCTGTGATCGTTCTACAGATGTGCAAAACGCATTTACTCCAATGACTGTACAACGCAAGTGTCAAAACTGATTTGCATAATAACACTATAGTGATTGAAGTAGATATGCGTGAATAGACGTCAAATATAAGGAGGCTGAAAAGAAAGTTCAAATATGTGATTTTATAGAAGTTGTACAGAGTGTGTGTGAATTATCAAATAGGTTTATTTAATGTCTGTTTTCGTTTCGCAGTGCATTACCTTGCATCACAGCTTTGGCATTGCTCAACAAAAATGAGCCTACATGGAAATCTATAATGTAGTTAAAATCCGTTGTGCTTATGTTTAATTAAACTGACAAAGACAAAACGCACGAGTGTTGCTATTGTTTTATTACTGCTATAATAATATCTATAAGTTCATTTGAGACGCATAGCTTAGCCTGTATGTAAAAGGTACCCCGACCTTTTGTTTTGACTTCTTTTGAAGAGTTAGTGTACATTTTTGTCATGTAAGTTCACAGATGCCGTACTACTGTACTGTACTTGCTGTTTCTCTGGTCTGGGTAATCCCGGTGAGGGAGCAGCACATCTCGCGATGAATGAATGAGAACTCGAGAATCTTGCACAAATTCTGTCATACCAACAATAATGGCCGCTGTGCGCAGACTAGGAGTCATATTTAGGAGTTTGTCGCTGTCGTCAGCTACGCGGAATGCGCTTTTTCGATCTCCGATGAAGGATAACCGATGCGTACGCCGAGGAATAGCGGTTGCCGTGGGCGTCGCGGCCGGAGGAGCGGTGTTGTATTATTATTATTCAGAAATGTGCGGATTCAGAGGAAGGAAAGCCCCGATAAATGGAATAGGCTGTCGGGCTCTGCTGCCTTCGCTACCCGCTGTAGCCGCCAAGGAGAAGGTATGACTGCTCCCACTGTTCTCAGTGCCACGTAACAGTGCTTCCTATTCGTGTTTTTTTCCTGGCGTCAAATCTGTGCAACTGCCAGTCGGACAGGGATTGTGCACTGTTATTAGGCTGTCATGCTGTAGAGTTTAGAGAAATGTTTTGCTTGCGCGCACAAACTGTCATAACGCTTGGATGACAGTTCGCGTTTGTGTGATGATGCTGCAGCAGGAAGAAGGGCGCTTTCCTCGGTCATGGTGCTGAAATGACTGCGCGCACGTTTCAGATCACATATCCGAGCGTTACGGTTGGATAAAACAGCTATGCACCTATCTGTGCTGCATCATAGAGGCCTGTCAAACAGTAATCTGCACCCTATCAGCGTTGAGCTGTCATGTCTAAGTGCAGAATTCTTTGGCACGTGCATATAAACATATTTTGGGGATTTTTGTTCTTTGGCAGACAGTTAGGTTTGGTTTCCATGGGCTGCCAGATGTTTTGGTCTTACTGTTCCACTTAGTAACTAAATGTTTTTCTGATTGGTGTGGAAACGTTGCAGTTCAAGTTCTTTCATTCCATGAGTGTGGGTGTTACCACATCAAATAAAACTGTTTTAAACTTAATCTAATGCATGGACATACAAGATTGATTACCTACATATAAATACAAATGTTATTTAGTTAATTAAAAGGTTAAGCTAATTTTAAATCTTAGAAAATAGATCATTTTACATCACAGTAATGTATTAATGGATTCATGTCTTTACTGGTGTTATTTTGTCAGAGCATATTAAAACGTTTTTAAATATTTTTAATTGTTTTAATTATTATCTTTTTTTATTTAAACTGACAAATAAACTATAGCTAAAATCAGACATGATTCTGTAGAGATTTTTCTTTTCTTTAAAAAAAAAAGAATGTTACTACATATTAAATTCAAAATACTTGAACACATATTTTATGATTGTATGTGTGTGTATATATATAAAGTTATTTTAAAATTCATTTGAGTGTTTTCACATTTTATTTGTAAATGTATTTTAGTATTTTAATATCTTAAATTAGACATTTTGATTCAGTTATCAATGTGCCATAGCAATAATGCACCAGTTTAACAGTAAACTCTTTAGTTTTATGACACAAAAAAGCATAACAATTACATGCCATTTATTGACCCTTTGATCTCTTTCAGAGATATTATCTGTTCAACCTGACTGAACAAAGACAGTTTCACTACAAATAATAATCAGCCATTCAACACTAACCTTATACTGTAGTTTGTGATTCAGGAATTTACAGAGACAATGGCTTTAAAAAATAGAAATATTAACATTGCATTGCTCCTCATTGGTTCTTGCAGGCTCCGCTGTTTGATTTTGACGAAAGTGATGTGTACATGTCATCTCATGAGCACCGTTTCCGTCTCTTCAGCTCAGTGGAGTATGAGGGACAGCTGTACATGACTCCTCAGAACTTCATCGAGTCGGTCACCATGAGCGAACCCCGCAGTGAGTCACATCTTATTTTCTGATGTGGACATCTGCTCAATCTAAACCCTTAAATTATATTTCAAGCAGCTAAGCTGTAATAAAATCTGATTAGATGAACTTCAAATTGCAAAATGACTGAACATGTTTATTTGGCCCAATAATTGCATATGCACTTGGTGGTCTTCGAATCAACTAATGTGGTCTTATCCTACCGTTTAATCTGATGTGTTACAAATATACTTACCTCAGATCATTACTCTATTCATTTAAAAGAGTTATCCGGCGGCTTACACATGGGGAGGAACGACCTTTGCTTATTTAGATAAAGAAAAATATAAAAAAAACAATCATATGACAAAGTGGAATCTCCCCAGTACTTCATAGTGCACAAAAAAACTGCATTTTTAAAAAAGTATTTAAATCTTGATGGTGATGTAATATTTAATTAAATCATCATTTTGAATTAAATGGTTTGTTGTTGGAGCTTAATCTAATAAATGGATTGCCAGCATGCTAATGAATAAATATTAGAAACAAAAGTCATTAATGGGTCTTAATGGATCAGATCAAAGCTGTGCAAGAGAGCAACAGAAGTGCTTAATATTTACTTAGCTGGTTTCAAACCAGGCTTTGAAGTGCACGTCTTGATAGAATAAAAGTCATAATGTTCCACAGTAAACACAACAGGCATAGTCTTATGCAAAAAGAACGACATCCATTAATGTTATATACCTGCAAGTCCCTATTGTTTGTACTTGCTCCAGGTTTTGTCAGTGTATATTTCATTTTGTTATGTGTTGTAAAGGTAGCTTCATATTCAAATCCAAATACGCTTTATAGATCTTTAATATAAAGGTTTTGAACAAACAGTAGCCTATATTTTTTGTAGTTGTTCTGCGAGCCAAAAATGATCACCTGTGGAATAATCCTTGAGATATTTATGGTTTACTGGTCTTGGTGGAACAGTGGAGTAACATCTTACAGCAAAAAAAAAGGCAAATATTATTACAAAAATTACATATAAAATGTTTACTCTCAAGAGTGCACAAAAACGATGGAACTGGTTGTCGTAAGAGACTGTTTCGCTCTTCTGTCTGAGAGTGAAAAAAAAACTAATTCTACTCCAAAAATCTTGTTTTGTCTGATTGTTAAATATTATGGGATGAAACTCCCATCCTGATCTTATCTCACCGGCCACCCTCTTTCTGTTTCTCTATGTTATTCTTAGTAAGGAAACCTTGGAGGTCGCTCACCAAACAGGTATGCTGTAAATCTAATCATAGCGCATGCTATGTAGACATGATAGCTCAGTTAAATTATTGATTATTTATAGATAATACTTAGGTATGCATTTAACTGTCCTGAGAGTGAATCATTATTTCCAAATAGTATGTTTTGATTTACAGGAGCTGGAGAAGATCTTGTCTGACACTCCACCAGTGTGGAAAGGAACATCTAAGCTGTTCCGGAACCTTCGGGAACGAGGTGAGTTTGGCATTCTAGACACATTAAGAAACACTTTATATCTAGGCGTATCAAGGCAGTTAGTGTGTATGTGTGCAAAAATATGAAAGTAAAACATCAGTGGCTATGTTTTATAATATACACTACTTTTGGGGGGGCGGTAAGACTGTTTTGAGATTGCTTTTAATTATTCAGGACCATTAATGCTGTGATTTTTTTTTTTAGGATTTGTTAATAATAAAAAGTGTGACCCTGTACTACAAAGCAAGTCTTAAGTAGCATATCTGTAGCAATAGCCAACAATACATTGGTCAAAATTGCTGATATTTCTTTTATGCCAAAAGTCAATACATACTACCTTTTCAAAAGGCAGATGTTTGCCTTTAAATGGGGGTCCCTTTTGGTTCCCTAAAGGTACATATTTGAGCTTGAAGTGTACATATTTGAACATAATAGCAACAAAAGTGTAGCTTTTGAAAAGGAACTGGGACAGTAACAGCTTTTGTACTTTTATTTCTGAGTGTAGGATATTAAGTGAAGTGTAAGATATTAAGTAAAGATCATGTTCCATTAAGATATTTTGTAAATGTTCTACTGTAATATGCATTGTTAAGAATTATTTGGAAAACTTTAAATGTGCACCATGGTATAACCACCAGTGTGCCATGGTTTCACTTTATTTCTTTTTGTAAGAGCTTGGAAAGACAGAAATGGGTAAAATATTGTTTCTCAGTTTTGTCGAAGCTGTACAGAATCACATACAATATAACTGAGTGATGCAGAATCGTCCTCGCCGTTCCTGTTTCCCGTTCTCTTTGTCTCTTGCTCTCTCTCAGTGGGTACCAGTCAAGCACCAGTTAAGCATGGGCCTGAGGCTTTCACTTCCCGTGAGCACTCCTAAAAATAGCTCAGTTCACTCTCTACGTCTCCCTCTCTCTTACTGTTTCCATTTCCTCTCATTCTCTCACTGGGACCAGTGCAACGTACTGTGCATTCTCCAGGCGAAATACATGCTTGCTGACCAGAACGGTGAACGAAACCTAAAAAACAGAGCACAGAATTGCATTAATACCTAAATAAATATTGTTGAAATAAATGCAAGAGCGAGCAGTTCTTCAGCAGCAGAGCCACAATTAAAGTATTTGCTCGTGGCGTACGTAGCAGCACTCGCTCACACCACCAACTAATTCCCAGCGGTGATAATTATACACACACACACACTCCACCCTCTTACACTCCAGCAGGCCTCTAAAAATAAACCCTCTGAATTCTGTTCTTCCTCGTAGTAATTACAGTTTTTGAAATCATCACCTTAAATTGGCAGCGGTACATTTATATTGTTGGTTTCACTGATGTGGAGCCATGCATTCAGCAGATGCCCGTGCACGAGAAGCTTCAGCTTGACACGCCGTCTGATCTCAAGCTGTGGTAATGATAGCATGCAGATGTTAATTGAGGAAGCTATGCTAACAAGATCCGTGAATCTGCTCTGGTCTCTGAGGAGCAGTTTCTAGGAGGATGCAAACTCAAGGGATGTCGTAGTGAAGAACTTGAAGTAGGCATGAAGTTAAAAATGTTGACTTTGAGGAAACCCTATAGCAATGAATAAACACTAAGTAATGATTGTTACCCTTTCAGTCGAATCACTTCGACGTTACAGTATGGGAACTCGCCAGAGAGCCCAATTGCCTTTGGCTTTAT
>JAUMHQ010000044.1:10458714-10480624 GCA_032361165.1 Enteromius paludinosus | reverse complement strand
CTACATACCTTCTATGTACATATCAGAGAACAATTTAAAATATTCTCTCAATGCATTCTATGGCACCTTTAAAAAATCGTTTTTATAAATCATGACATAAAAAGTTATAATTCTATATTAAAACTGTGACTTTTTATCTCTGTGCTTTTTGATTTCGCATAATGCCAGGCTTTTATCCGCCACACTGAAAATCGTGCAATGTATCTCGGGCTTAAGAGGTTACAGTATTCACACTGTAAAGGCAGTTCTTCTAATGTAATGCCTGCCTTATATTTGACAAAAAAGGTTGAAAATTAAATGAAATGTTGTTTAAAAAAAAGCTAACACATTAGAAACATGCTTACATAATAAAAACTTTTTTTTTTTAAATAAACCCCCCCCCCCAAAAATCTGATTTTGCACATTAAGTCTTCACATATGAACATCTTCAAACTTATGTTACTTATGTCTCGTTATTTCAACGTTTTATCTAATAAATGACATGTATATATTATATATTCATAATTTATTTAATAATAATCAATAAAATATGATTGACCAAAGCACTTTTTAAATGGGCCCATAACATATATCGCAATGAATTTAGCACTGAAAATGCACTATATTTTATCAATCAGCATAGTCTATTGCAATATATGAAGTAGCATTCAATAAGGGAGCGCATTACTCACCTATTAATAGGTCCACATATCCAGTCTGAAACACACATTGCATGCAGTAACAGGAACGCAAACACTTTCCCTTGTGAATGTGAAACAGGAACACCCATAATTCAAGCCACAATAACCCATAAATGCTGTTCTTCTTACGCAGTCAGGTCTTAACGGACACATATACAAGATGCCTGAAATCCCAGATACATTTCCAGAACTGTCTGAGATGAGGTAAGCTGCTTCATGGCATTTCTTTTGTTTCAGGTATAGCACTAATACATCCCACTTAATTTTGTCTGTCTGTACAAAATCTTTTATTTTAACGTCTACATTTGCGTACCATTGTCTTATCTTTTGGGTGGGTTTGTCTGTAATCTCCTAGTAATTGTCAACTGAAGGACATGAGTGATCAAGATGACATGCTGTTGGAGTTCTTTATGTGTCTGCCTCAACTCAAACAAGTAACCTCTGACAAAGAGGAACTAGTCAACAACATTGTGGAGATGGCTAGTAAGTATTCTGACGTGAACTGATTATAAACCTGTCACACTATTTGGACCAGAACAGTGTTTTTGGATATAATAGAAGTATTGTGTCTTACTTGCAGAGAAGAACCTACAACTCGAGCCTCAACTGGAGAACAAGAGACAAGAGATGTTGTGTAAAGTATGCACTTTCTCAGTACTGACACTAATACCTAGACCAAGAGTCTGTGTTTAAATTTTTGAAATGAACTTATTTCCTATGTTGCGTAATAGCAGTTTTACATATAGTCTCAAGCTATATTGGATCCTGTATATTACAATCTTTTCTTTTAAGAATGTTAACAGTTAAATGGTATTTTATTTTCTGTAGTATGAACAGTTAACCCAGATGAAGTCTGCATTTGAAACCAGAATGCAAAGGCAACATGAGCTGAGTGAGGTAAAACATGCATGAAATTATATTATTTGCATCTGATTGTGCAAGAAGTCTGTTGGATAATGAAATGGAAAATATAATATTCTAGTATTTATCTTATCTAATATTCAGAATTTCAGACCTCTTTTGCATGCATGTTTTTTCTGCTTTGACATTGTAAGGTTTACTTTAAAAAAAAAAAATCAAGCTGCATTTGGCTTATTTGTTAATTGTCAGGTTAATAACTAGACAAAATATGATTGCATTTATGTAATCAAAAATACAGTAAAAACTGTCATATTTTCAAGTATTAATACTGTTTTCTATTTTAATATGTTAAAATCAACATTGGTTAATAGTAAGAAATGTTCAGCATTTGATATAATTTCTAAAGGATCATGTGACACTGAAGACTGAAGCAATTGTATTTTTCTCTAGAGCTGCAGTCTGAGCGCACTGCAGGCCAGATTAAAGGTAGCAGCCCATCAGGCTGAAGAGGAGTCTGAAGAGACAGCAGAAAACTTCCTGGAAGGAAAGGCAGAGATTGACGACTTCTTAGCCAGTTTCATGGAAAAAAGAACGGTACTAAAGCAATATTCCATATTGAACAACAAACAAATTTGAACACAGATATTGTTGATCACTTGAAGTAACATACAACCCATTTTTATTGAGAAACCTTAGATTCCTAAATTTCATATGACTAGCGTGATGTCCATGAGACTTTTATGTTCTGTCATAACTTCCCGTTACAACAAGATCACAGCTGTGCTTGCGTAAAGTCTGATATGAAATACATTTGCACTTCCTGATAGTTAACATGTTGATTATAATCTAATCTACTTTTTCAGCTTTGCCATAGCAGAAGAGCCAAAGAGGAAAAGCTCCAGCAATGCATGAACACACATGGACAGTTTCCTACCACACATTAGATTGAATGTCCCAGAAAGGTCATTTTATGTTTTCTTCAGACTGATTTATTAATTGCAAGGAAGTGTTTTAACTCTCATGTTGATTTAAAACATGAATATTTTCATCACAGGGTTGGGATCAATCTACCAGCAGATCGGTGGGCTTGAGACAAGCAGCAAGCACATCCCGTGGCCTACAGCCTTGATTGGGCAAACCTAGATATATATGAAAAAGAGATGTTTGGCGTTATTATTTACTGAAATCAAAGTGATTTTTGCACAGAATGTCCAATAGTGTTAAGCTATCCCTGGTTGTGTAAGACCAGATGTGAATACGTCTGGATGTGCCCAGTCTGGCTGTGACCCAAAGGCTGTAATCAGAGGAAAGCAATCTGTTCTTAATAGTGTTCAGAAACGGGCTGATTTCTAAGCTTATTAGTTCAGTTTGAGTTTATGTGACAAAAAAAGGGGTTGGGCCTTGTATGCACTTGAATTTTGAAAATGAAAAATGTTAATGCTGCCGACAAAAACATACTGTATTTAATAATGTTGATAAAAGCCTTTATTATAATTAGACACTGTATTATATGTTTATTTAATTTGATAGGTTAATAAAACATTTAGAATAATCCCTGCTATGGTTCAAGTGTGGTTTTGCATCTTCAGTAACCGTTAGACATTAGAGGTAAATGCACAATATATCAGTACCATGTCGTTTTTTTTATTACATTTTTTATAATGATGATCAGATCTTGAACATTTAACGGTGCTCATTTTCCCTACTTGCACTTAGATTATGTCTGCCAAAGCAACTTTTTAAAGATTTGGTAGATTTTGACTTTCCCACAAATGATACTCACTTTTAGTTCACCCGAAAAGAAAAAAAATATGTCATTAATTTCTCGCCCTCATGTCGTTCCAAACCCGTAAGACTTTAAATGTCCATCTTCGGAACACATTGAAGATCCTTTTTGATTAAGTCCAAGCTTTGTAGAAAGCAATGAAACGACCATATTCAAGGCCCGGAAAGGTAGTAAGGACATCGTTAAAATAGTCCATGTGACGTCAGTGGTTCAACCATAATTTTATGAAGGTACAAGAATACTTTTTTTTCCATGTCAGTCTTCGATGTGCATTCATAAGAGTAACAACACAAGTATGTTATGCTGCTGACACACTGAGGCCTGTGACCAGTCAGTTCCAAAAAGCAATAAAAAAAAAAAAATAGGTTGATTAGATTATACACAATATTTTGTCATTATCTAACAATTTTTGTAGGCTGGTCACTTCTGATCAGGCCCAGCAAAGTGTAAAAAATTGTGGGGGAAAAACAAAAAAAGTATATATGTTTATGGTAAGCTTTTATGCAGTGTGAGCCAAGTGAGTTTTAGTCCAGTTCAATGCAATAACATGACTAACTTAAAAAAAAAACCTGGACACAACATGTTGTTAAAGGGAATTATTTTAGTGTTTATTGTTCAATATATTTGGATAAAATATTATGTCATTTTAAAATCTGTGCATTTATCGGTTATCAGCCGTAAGATTAAAATAATTATTGGCTTACGAGTATCAGCCACTGTTTCAGATCCATTTCTGCTAAAACAGTAAAGGGTGCAAAGAAAAATATGCAAGCTAATTGTGAGTTGTCTTCACAAAGAGTGCAAAAACTTCATAAATGCTGCTTTCAAAGCAATGCAGGGAAGAGTTTGACTTGTTCATCCAGTAATGCAAGAAGGGGTAGACTTTTTTTTTTATAAACCTTATAAGAAACTCTTTGTGTTAAATGGAGATATGTATCTCAGATGAAAGCTGACGATGAGCTCTTTCTACTGGCAAAAGTATACTGTCAGTCATGAGTGTACACATTGTAGTCATATAAACGATTAAAATCAGTACACAAAGTCATATCAAAGTATGGCCATTTTTTGTTTTGGCCCTGCTGTAAAGTATTTGAAATGTCATGCCTTTCACACCTCAATATTGCAGTTTAATTTAAAATGCCCCTATTATATTACATTATTTGACTTCCAATATATTTGTTTAAGACTTAATTTTTCCAAACCCCTCCAGTGATTGGTCGATTTCATTTAAAGCAGTGTTTGTGAGCTTTTAAGGCTCTAAAAGCGGCATCTAGTGACAAATAATTATTTGAATTTTCAATTAGACCAATGCAAAAAGTGGGTGTGCAATATACTATTGCTTCATTTTGCCGTCAACATGAAACCCCTGCTGAAAAAACCCCAGATAAACCAGCCTAAGCTGGCTGGCTGGTTTTAGCTGATCTCCCAGCCTGGTCTAAGCTGGTCAGCCGGCTGGTTTTAGAGCCTAAATCAGCTAATACCAGCCAACTAGCCTGGGCTGGTTTTAGCTGTTTTTTCAGCAGGGACAGCTCGTGATTCGGTTAAAAATTACTCGTTTCAGAGTCGACCCTTTCTTTTGAGAGACAATAACGTCCACGGTTTTCATTCACTTTCAGATTGAAAACTTTGCAGGATGTTTTCATTTACTTAGAGCTATGTCAAACACTACATGAAAGATAATTTTCAAAAATCCAAAATAGGGGCACTTTAAAGCAGCTACACTTTTAAAAATGATGTTTATGAAAAATGGTAAAAACTGGCTCCAGATATGCTGTAATTTTGTTTGCTGTTTGGCAAACACTTTATTGAGAGCATTTGCCTTAGAAATGTAGATATTCCAGTTCCAGACAAATTTAAAATCCACTGTTGTAGCTGAAATGACAATTACATGGATGTGTGAGGGATTGATTGTCTAGATGTCAGAGTATGCCAACAATTACAGAAATGGGAAGCAAGTAAATGCAGTGTGGGTGCCATATAGCTCTTGGTTCCATAGCCTATAGTTCTTGTTTTCACATGTACAGCAAATTTTCATTATTTCCATTTAAGGTTTTCTAAACACACAAGAAGGAATATGATGGTCATAATAGGCACAGTCCAATTTCCTATTCAAATGGGCTACAATTTAGAATGAAATTCTAGCATACTGCCTGCTGTTTTTACAAATAACATGGAATTAGAATGCAGTCAAATAAAACTCTTACATTGTATTTCCCAAGCTTAATATTAAAAACAAGGCTGATAAAAGATATTTCTTCCATTTTATGTATTGCCTTGTGGTACAGTGTGTATCTTAAGAACAGAGGCTTGTTTCCAATATGGAAAAAAAAAATAAAATAATAATAATTTCTCTTATAATTCAGAAATGTTCTGTTGAGTTTTTATTTAGACTTTTTTGTAATTATGTCAGGTATAAAGAATTCAGAATTATGAAATAAGAACTTGTAGTTGGGAAAAAAAAAAATTGTTAGATAAAATCCATGGCAAAAACAAAGAAATATTATTTTTGAGATGTAAACTTTTAAATTTTAACTAAGAAAGATAAAATTATAAATTATAAAATTGGATATAAAATCACAATGGCAAGACAAAACGTCTGAATTATAAGAAAAAAATGTCACAGTTAACTTTTTTTCCCCCCCTGGCAGAAACAAGCTTCCAAAATTCTGGGTATCAGATATATTTTCTGTGTATTAGTATGAGTAGTATGGTAATATGATGTTCTGAACATGGCTATGGAAAATGTCAAGACCAAAAAAAATTAAATAACTGACAGCTTGAAGGATCAGACAGTGAAATACACCAAAACCTAAAATACTATATAAGAATTTACTACAATGGAATAAGGTCTTATTGCCAGACCATCTTGGATATGCGTACTTGTTCACATACTTAAATATAAATTCACACACAGATTTAAAAAATAAAATTAAAATAAAATTAAAAAACACAGCAGTTCCCTGTTTGGTACCCGTTACTGTGCTTTTATCCCTTATTGTCACCAGTTCTGTTTTAATTCAGGCTTGTGCTTTGACCACCTCATCAGAGTCGGGGTCCTTAGCGTCGTCTCCACCACTAGAAGAGTAGCTGCTGAGGTCAGCCACACCAGACTCGAAATCACTGCAGGTTGAAAGGTCATCAGGGTCACCGTTCTTGGGTGGGGCTGCTAACTGTAGCGGCAGTGTGAAGGGAGGAGCGTGTTTCTCGCTTCTAGGGGAGGTGAAGTAGTCTAGAGGGCTGCTGAGTTCGCTCTCGGTTGGAATTGGATGGCGGACACGTTCAGACAACTTGTTGGTCTTCTTTCTCGCCCCTGAAGTTTTCATTTCCTTCAGTTGGGCAAGTCTCTGTGGAAATACGTTTAAAGAGAACAAGGTTGGCGAGTTTTACATCTGTGCAACAAAAAGAAGGTACAAATTCAATTCTATTTGGGGATAATGTTTGAAATAAGGGAGTCCATATGTACTCCATTTCTAAATTGCCTAAAATGTCTAGGTTTCTTTACAGTCCTCATTTGTACATGTATTGGTATTACTTTGACTGTTCTCTGATCTACCCTTCTCTCAAGCCTCGATTGGTCAATTATGTACAATATGTGCACACTAGTAGTTAAACTTCCCAGACTTTTTAGGTCATTTAGAATGGAATTTAAAACGCTAGTATACTACATAGTAAACTTGTAATATGCGATGTGGGAATGAATTGTGCACCCATTCTCTACTTGCGGAATGCTTGATGATACGTATGTGGTATTTATGCATGCATGTGTATGCCTTGTCCAGCGTCCGCCTCCCGTGGTACCTCCTGGTGGGCGCTTAGCTCCTCCTCCAGCTGTTGTGACTCCTCCCTCACGGCATTCAGGCAATCGGCTGGAGATTGGTATGAGGCCACACTTTTCTCTGCACGCCCATACATCCCCTTCCAAAACCTAGAACATCATTTTCAATAAAAGACTTTGCAATAAAAGGCATAAATGTTTATGCTGTAATGCACAATATGCTATTTTATTGATTCTGTTTTATTGTGTATTCATATCTGCCATGTAGATGATTAGTAGTAAGTATTTTTGTGTTAAGTGTAATACATTGGTTTAATAACATTTTAAAAAACATTGTCACACAGTCACCAGACGACAAACCCAAAAGTGTCCACCTTTTAATTTTTAAGAATACCTTCCACCTAAAACTCCACCGGAACACACTTGAGAAGGCTTTTTGGTTTAGCAACATGGAGGCTGAAGGTCAAGTTCAAGTTTTTATATCAAAAGTTATTTGTCAAACATAGTTTGACCTAGTGATTACATCAAACAACCTCTCTTATAAGTTAACAATCTTATAAGTCCACCAAAGTGTCTTGGTGAAAATTGAGTGCAATTCTTGTTTATTTCTAATTTAAATAAAATCAACATCTCTTTCTGTTGACACATTGGATTAAAACAAACATGCACAATGGTGTCACTGCAAGCTATTTTGTGTCCATTATACTTTCACTTCACCTTCTCGTTCTAACAGTATTGAGCTTTGTCATCTCATCGATTCTGAAAGAAGCATGACTATTGTGCAACAGGAATGTGAAAGAAAGTGCAATCATACAGAGACAATTCGGTTGGGTTGACTTACTTGAAGCAGTAGGCAGTGGTGAGAGGTTTCAGAACACCCTGTGTCTGGCTGTGGTCTGTCCTGTATAGAGGGTTTGTGTATTCAGCCCTGTTCTCCCACAGGTGCGGCCACAAAGAGTGTGTTCGCTCTTGTAGCCTGCATGGTTCACAAAGAGGGGGCTGAATGAGTAAACTAGCACATAAAGGTTATGAAACCAAGACGGTACAACAGTTATAACAAGAAGTTGTATTTCCGTTTGTTTAGAACCAGATGCTACATCAACTGCTTACCACATATATTAAAAAATAAATAGATGCGAACAGCTTTTTAAAGCAGCTAAACTATTGCTATGTTTAATTGGTTAATTCTGGTTATAAAATAGACAGGAAAATACCATCTAAAGCATTTAAACGGATGAACCTTTAATGATTGCTTTGACTGGTCTCATTTTCATTTAATCATGCCTGTAATGCCCGATAACTTTATATACGGTGCACTTTCAGATTTAAAACTTTGCAGGATGGTTATATTCACTTAGAGCTGTGTTACACACTGCATGAAAGCTCATTTTCAAAAATCCATAATAGGAGCATTTTAATGAAACAAACAATACGCAAAAAGTACCTGGATGACCTACTTGTGAAATTCTGAAGTGTGCCTAAGTTTGTTTACTAACCCATGGGGCCACAGGAGTGGAGTTGTGAATAGCAGTGAAGTGATGCGAGACATGACACTGGTAGATCACATGACAATGACAACATACAAAACACCTGCATTGCTACTCGAATGCAGAGAAAATGCCCGACAGTGATTAACTGGCTGAGGGCAAAATATGCTCATTTGAGTTTGTCCATCAGCGGACGTGGGCAGGGCCTAAGCAATATAACATCAAACTACTCAGAAAATCTAAATGGTTGGATAAGTAATATTTTTACATTTTGGGGGGATAAAAAAAATGGTGGTGTACGGTGGTTGTGTCCACACACTGGATACATTTATATCCTATCCTATTTAGAGGTTGTGAAGTAAGTATAGTACCTACTGTACAAGGCTAAATGACTTTTAAAGGGGTCTGAAATGTGTGTTGGGAGTGTGTGTAGCCATTCTCAAATGCATGTCGATGTGGCGTCACACCAACAGAGGCCACTCCCACAATAGTTGATTGACAGCAGCGTGTCACACAAACTGAACTGGGGTCTTACCTCAGACCGAGATGCAGAGACAAGCAAGACTCTTAAGCGATTGAGGTGTTTTGCTGTTGAATGTACTAATAAACATAGCAGTAGTCATTTACTCCCGACATCTGAGTGACTGAAGACGCAGAAGATTAACGTCACGTTTGGTTCTGAAGGCAAACGCGCCCTTGATCGACCGAAATGCGCTTTTGTTCACGTGAATCATTCATAATCCAGCCTCACCTACAGAAGCAGTGAGTATAATGTCTTTTAATTAATCTTCGCAAATCGCCTTTCCTAATAATATGCTAATAAGCAAGTTTCACTATGAATTCGGCTAAAAAAAGATCCTCTGAAAGTGCCTCGGAAAAGAGGGGCGGAGTCAGCAGAGCTTGTGAAGATTTGAATGGGGCAGTACACAGAACAGAGTGATTTCTAGCTGTTCGAGCTGTGGGTAAAATTAGCGTTTTCTTTTACACTATCTTAAAAAAAGTTTATTTAGCTCTTCCGTTTCTGAATGACAAATACAGAGTACTGCCACCTGCTGGTATGGAGAGTTATGTCCTCTCATGCAGACACAGAACCTATAAGCAAGTTGGCTATTGGCTGTAGCGTTTGACTGTGTTCAAGCGCAACTTTTGATCAAGACACAAGTGACACCACAATTGGTTTGGTGCTTTAGGAGCTCCCATAATATCAGCTTTAAACACTTGTTTCCTGGCTTTTTGGTGAATAATATGCTAGTAAACAGACTAGTGCACCAACATCTCAGCTCAAAAAGTAGTGGATTTCTGACAAAATCAGAAAAAAGCTATCCTACATGTTCTGGCATGTTGAGGTGCAGTCCAGCAAGCAGCTGGTGAAAGTAGAAGCCTGGCAAATTTAGCTGATTCTGTTCCCCCTCTTCCTTTGCTGCAATCTCGATTCATAAAATTAGCAAAATGTGTTTTTCTTTTTTACCTCAAATCTCTCCTCTCTTTCTGGCAATTGCAGATGAAGTTCCCATACTGGCAGGAGTAGATGTGTGTGTGTAGCTGTATGAGGAATCGCTCATTGAACTCAAACGCACAGGGGAACTGCTGCATCAGCTGCCACACACACTCCAGAAACTGGTCCATGACTGGAGAAACCTCCTTAGGGTCACCATCAAGGTGAGCGTACCTGCAGAAATTGTAAATAATAAATGAGTAATGGTATAGTCCACCATCCAACCTTTCAACACCAATCTTTCTTTTCTCAGATTTCACTGGCACGTTTGGATACTCCAACTTGGCGTGTCACATTACAAAACAAGCAAGAAGCAGTGGTGTTTGCTGTCACTGATGTGTCAAGTTTGAATGTGCACATATGCAAATTACTCTTCATAAATGAATAACTACTTAAACATTACACAAAGTTATTGCCTGGATTTAGAAGACATTAAATA
Source organism: Enteromius paludinosus (assembly GCA_032361165.1). NCBI lineage: Eukaryota > Metazoa > Chordata > Actinopteri > Cypriniformes > Cyprinidae > Enteromius > Enteromius paludinosus. Next base: position 10,470,101 of record JAUMHQ010000044.1, on the reverse strand, counting down.
TGCTGTAGCCACTGTCAGCCTTTGCTATAAGGGTAAAAGGCTGCTTGAAAATTTCTCCTTTAACGTTTCGTCTAAAACGATGTTCGCATTTGGGGAGACTGACCATGTAACATTCATGATTGGAGCAGAGACTCACCTAAAGCTTAGAGACGCAAAGTCTAATATTGCATACTGCACGACTGATGGTTTAGTCACAGTATTTGCTATGGATTCAGGAATGAGGCTTTTCTTGTTTCGCATGTTATCCATGCACAACATACACAGTAGAGGAGATTCACAGAAAGCTTCAATTCAATTATGCAATACAACGAATTAAAATTAACTGCAAGCTGTACTTGGTGTCCAACATGTGAGGCCAGAAACATGCAAAATTGAAATGAAAAACGCAAACCTGTGGGAAAACTTGTGTCCAAATGATACCCAGTCCTTCTCAATCAGAACCTACAAGAAACAAGACTCGTGGTCAGTATTGAAAAAAACACCTCACATATTTAGTCTTAGATGATGTTGAACTAGCTGGACTAGTTTTAAAAATCAAAGCAAAATGGATCAGCCATTATTGAAGTTATTATTACCATCAGTCCTTTGATCGTTCTGTAGTATGGATCCAGTAGCACACTAGCCACCGAACAAGCCTGAGCCGTTCTGTCCCATCCATCTGAACAGTGCACCAAAACACTTACTCCGTCCTCCGCCACTGCCTGACAACATCGATATGAAGGAATAACACATGTGTTATCATGTGTGTTTTTGCATTTCATTTGTACTTACCCAATACTCAGGTGTTTTAAAATAATTTCCAACATGAGATAATGATAAGATTTTCCGTTGTCTTTTCTAATCCCTTTCAAAAACCATATGTAAAACCTTTTTTAAAAGTGTCTTGCCTTTGCAATGAAGACTCCAGCATCTAGTACAGCTTTGATGTGTTTTAGCCACCCAGAGTTCTCCAGACCCCAAAGGAAGTCACTCATGGAGGGAGCTGCGAGTTCACCAACTGCGAAACAGAAAAGGTTCATTTTTCAAGTGGACAGCAAGTCAACACCAGACAAGTATCTGCTGGTATAAAAAGTAACACGGATTAATCTGTTTACCATCTACAAGCTTCTGTTGGCTGCTCCTCATGACATGGATGTTTTCTATGCCAATGAACTGTAGTTTTATATTAGTGTAGTGATCCTCATTCTCATATCCCTTCCCTGCAGCACGATTAGCCATGGCATTTAGCTGGAAATAGTTACAAAAAGTGTTTCAACATCACAGTACTTTCAAATGACCCCATCTACATCTCTACAGCTTGTCCAACCTGTCCTTCCACTTATTTTTTTATACTTGTTTTGGGAACTCTTACCTTTGGCCTCGTGTCCACCACATACATGAACTCGCTGACAGGGTTTGACTTCATAATGGCCTGCAGCATCTGCTCATCATCTGAGGAGCGTGCACTGAAACCAGAAAGAGGCTGACTGCTCCGACAGATTGATGCCTAGAAAACCAATTTAAAAATAGAAAAGTGGGCAGGTGAAGACAATGAAAAGTCTGCAACGGGCTGCTCTTGAGTTCAAAGGAGTGTTGTTATTTTTGCACTCACGCTGGTGTCTCTGTGGAAGTAGGAGAGAACAGGAAGACGACCTCGACTCCGGAACTTGGCACTGCCCACAATGACGGCAGGGGAGGCTGACTTTGGCACAAACAGCTCAGACGGGTAAGTGTCACACAACTGCCAATAATAATAATATTCCGATTAGAACTATTGTTTTACGTTCTTGTGGATAACAGTGGCCCTGTTTATTTAGTAAAACTCATTCAGGACAAAGCAAAATTATACGTTTTGGAACTACATAAGCTGCTACATAAGTACTTAAAGCACAGTGTTCTACCGTTGTTTTTCACTGAGGAATCTAAGATGTAGATTTTAAAGCTGATCTTTGAAATACTGTGGAAAAGGAAATAATGGTTGTTGCCCCTGAGCATTTGATCAAATACTTACTCTGTACTCATGATTGGCTGCTGTGACATGCCAGAGGTTGCTGGGTATTCCCATTCGACTGAATTCTGCCTTCAGGTCAATGAAGCCCCATGCCTTTTCCCTTAACTCTTTATTCAGGTTGGGGTTGAAAGAGAAACAAAACAGCTCTCCATAGCGTTCTGCAAAGAAGACATTAGTAAAAGTTAATAAGTGTGTAGATGTCATGAGTGAAATTCACTAAGCTGCATAGAATCGTGCTCTGACGTTGTTTGAATTTCACAGAGGGTGTGTTTTCATGAACTGTGATGCCTTGGATTGCGATCTGAGACCTTGGATTGTCTAAGCAAAAAAGGCACAGTGTTCACTTTTCCCTGAAGAAAATGCAAATATATGGATCATTATTCATGCTTCACTAAATTGTGCACATCTCCATATGGTTTATGGACACACCACTTAACTCGTGGCTTTCTGTTTTAACACAGATTTCGAAACTTCAAGTAGATTCTCATAATATAGTAGTCTTTTAAAAGGATATATTTTCTCTCTGACCAAGAAAAAATAATAAATCTAAACACCAAATTTACTAATAATACTAAAAGATAGTGTGTTACATATAACATGTTTAGCATTCACAAGTTAGTTTGTGATTTCTGTTTATTATATTTTACCTGGGTGTGAAAGACGGGTGAGTGAGGCCAGCACATCTAAACAGTCCTTCTCCTGTGGGATCAGCAGTCTGTAAAGATGGAAGTTCTTACAGCGGATAATGAGAAGACTTCCTGAGGAGTTTGTTGGGAGTCTCTCTACATTGTATACCAAACTGTGCAGAACCTAGTAAAGCAAGAGAAATCCTTAGTGTCTGTGAAACTCATTCATATTCAAATTTATATTTTTAGAACCTTCTTGTTTAGACATAAAGACACACAGTTCTATATAGTATTTTTTCTAGCTATAGCTGGGTGAAAGATAATGATAATGACCAGATAATGAATTAACTCAATTTATGGTATAATACCACCAAATAACAATATATATATATATATATATATATATTATTTTTTTTTTTTTTTTTTACATTACTACCCAGGTCTTTAAAATTGGATAACAAAAATTATCATGTAACTCATTTAATCAAAAAATAAAAATAAATAAAAAGAAGAAGCTGCCTGACTGTATGCATGGAAAGGTTTCAATTCCTACCCAGGTCTCTTTACGGGCCTCTGAGTTCTCTACAAATATAGTGTGAGTCGAGGAGAGGTATAAGGTTCCCACCATAGATTTCCTGGGAGTCAGTCTATCAATCATACGCACATTTTCCACCTGTAAAAACACAACATACAGTATTATTTTCAAAAAACAATGTGATGTAAATTATGTTATCAAATGTAACAGGATGTCAATTATTTTGCAATCATATAAAAGACACCAAGCTTCTCTTTTTCTCTAGCTTGGCATTATCTTAAACATTCAAGTAACGTTAGTAAATGAAGGATAGCTAGGGACAGATCACGTATGTAACATTGAATAACTTACATAAAAAATCATGCCACTAAATATGTATTTAAAATGAAATAGTAAGATGTGCTGAGTCTCATGGTGCATCGGTAGTGCTGAGGCTTCAGATCTTGTTACAAGGCACTAGATGAAGGAAGATGGGAGCTGCATTGTGGCCTATCACTGGACATATTCTGTCAAACCATTTATTTTCAGAGAAAATTTCGGTATTAACATTACGTTTTTAAAAGCATATGTTATTCAAAATGAAAGCGGTCCAGAGGATGGACCCTGTATTTCGAGCGTTTCATAAATACCCGGACATAAAGGACATCAGCAGTACCTTTGGTGTTCTGATGTGCTCCATCCTAGAGACGCCTGTCCAAATGATGCGCAGAAAATTAATCCGGACCGACGAGGGGAATTGGGTCTTTTACAGGTCAGAAGAACGGAGCAATTCGTCGCATGTTGGTTAAAAAAGCATAATTTGATAATGGGATGGACCGCAGGTACTGTAACTCAAGCCATGGTTCTGATCTAAGTGCGGAGATCGGCTGTGCTCTCAGACTGGTACACGGTGGACAACACAGAGCGCACACGCACGCTACGAAACCTACCATGGCGAAGGACTGGCTCATGAATATTAAGTAAGTTGTATGACGTTGGTCCAATAGTTCTCTCTGATTGGTTGAAAGGCAGACAATGATAGGTGTGGTCTTGTCCGAGGACGAATTAACGATTCTTACTTCGAGGAAGGTTTGGTTTATTAATTTGAATGGATTTACGTGACTGGACGCTTTCGGAAGGTAACCAAGCGACGTCACAAATCTCTATTTAATATTTATGACCCAATCCTTCACTGTAGTAGGATTTGTATTTCGCATTAACTTGCAGTATTTCACGACAGCGCACGCGCAAGCATCTTTGTATCCCCATACTGAAATATATGAACTATCGCCCTTGAAATGAATGAAGATTAAGGACAAGGTGATAGAAATTGTAACTTTTTAGGATATACTCTATATAAGGTTGTGAATAAAGATATATAAGATTGACATATCTGTATTGCTTTTTTTAAATATAGAATGACCTGTTTCCAGTATTTTAATGATTTACAATGATAATTTAATTAACATTTAAAGTTGATTTCCAGTGACACGATTTAAAGAATCATTCACAGGGTTACAATGGCTGGTCACACAGTTGTGGATTTTATCATGTGATATCCAGGGCAGGCACGATTTTGCTGATGCATTTATACATTGTGTAATATACTAGTGCCAAATGTTTCACAATTCATATTGGCACTTTGTCATATGACTCTTTCAACATTCAAAACTTCTTTCATCTTATTATTATCCTTTTCATTTAAAAAAATATATATTTTACGTGATTACGATAAAAAAGTGGTTTGTCCAGAAGGTGGCGCTAAAGTAACGCCGTGAACATTTGTGAAAAACTGGCTCGAATTGCCCCAATTGTTTACACATATACACTTTACATGTGATAACGTTTTACTTTACATTTACAAAATATTGTAAATATTTGTCTTTCAGTAAATAATTTCGAGAACTCGGTTACAGTCTATGATAATTGATTTCAATAATTTTATTACAAACACTATGATCATCATCCAGTCGTGAGTGCAATAGTTTTCATAATGTCAAAATAAATAAATACAAATGTGTGTGTGTGTATGTATATATATATATATATATATATATATATATGTATGTATGTATGTATGTATGTATAAGTATAGTTTAACATAAGTTAAAAATTAACTAATGATCAGTTGGTGAGATTATGCAATCTGTCCAGTCTTATTTACTTTGATCAGTGTCAGAGAAGATGTTGGTCGTTTATAATAAAAGCTGAATTAATGTGTTTGAGATAAAATCTTTTCTGATTTTATGATTTGCTAGACAAACTTCTCCTACTCAACTCCCTTACTTAACCCTTAATTATAATGGGACAGAAACCCACAATAAAACAGCTTCACTCAACACTAGGAAACTAGGACATCGTATAAAGGTTTATGTAACTGACCTCCAGTCTGGTATGTCCTTCTTTGTTACATTTGTTGACTATAATTTTTTTAAATGTTTACTTTTGTGTACTTTGTTGAGTTTTCTATTTTTCTTTTGAGTTTCAAGAGTTTGTTTTGGACATTTAGTAAATAGGAGACATACGCAAAAAGACAATAAAATAATAAAATAATATGACCATTTTAAACACTTTTTCATGGTTTCATGTCAGCGTGTCAATATATCAGCGTCTTCATATACATATACATTAAAGGGATACTCACACTTATTATATACAGTATTTTTACATTATTGTTTACATTTATGAAAGATCAAGCATAAGGCAAATAATAGGGTACAATTTTAGGGTCACCCAAACATGTACAGTATGTCTGTATGCATGCATGCAAATAAATGAATTAATATTTAGGAGATTTGCTTACATTGCATACAGTGCAGCGCAATAATTTTAGCCATTCGTGTAAAACAAAGATTTCAAGCCCAAGCAGATGCCTCTGCAAGCTGATCACCGGACATAATAATTTATTATGTTTGTGTTTGTTTGCTACTGCACTATGCAAGCGATAATGTCATTGGCTAGTTCTCACCTGCCGCAGTTTGATTTCAGCCAATCGCAAAGCCGAAATCAGAGCAACGCGATCAATATTCATGAGCCCAACCGGGAAGGCGGCATTTAACGAGGTATTTAATGAGGTAAGACGAGAGCAAAAAAAAGGTTAAGAGGAAATAAAGTTGTAAGTTAAGGTTAAATAGATTACTTTGATAGCGTTCTTCATCTCTGTACTAAGCAAGTTTTGCTTAATTTAAAAAATAACGTTGTACATTTTCAGAACCGCCTAAATATTCACTCCCTTCAATGGCAAAACGTTTCTGTGTCGAGCTGGTCGATAGAGAGGCAGTACTGTTGACACTTTTCAGAGCAATCATAAAGTGGTTTGCTTAGTTGTTTCTGTAGATGAGGCTGAGGAAGTGCATGTGGCCGATGTTTTGAGGAAATGCTCCAGCTTAGGCTCCAGTATTGTAGGCCATGATGGACAGCCTGCTGTGGCAGTATCTTTTCTCTGTCACCCTGCTTTAACAAGAGCAGACAAGTAACAGAACATAGTTGCTTACACTTGATCTTTTTCTCTTGGCCCTCCTTTTTTTAGTGATGTGGTGAGCTAAAAGGTTTGAAGAGTAGTCTATTCATAAATGCATTTTCATTAAAAGTTTTTTTTTTTTCAGTAGAATTTTATGTGATCTCATATTTACTAACAGAATCAGACTCATTGACCGTAATCAGGAGGCAGAATTTAACACCAATGAAATGGGGCAGTGAAGGATAGACTTTACCCAAAATCTAGTTGGGACAATTATGTAATTCCTACACACTGTTATGGAGTTTTTGTCTGCTTTTTACCAGAAAGATGTTTCAGCTGCATAATTGGTATGTTGTTAAACAACAATACATTCCATTGAACACACTATACTTCTGTCCCACACAGCCTTGTTTTCATTCCTGTCTAAAATTAGACATGGAACCAAACTGACTAAGGTTTATAATATTGTATGCATGGTGAATTCATTTAAATTGGACCAGAAAATGTTAGAGTGTCATTTTTCTATTTCCATATTTGACATGTGGAACCTGATTTTACTGGTCAGAGTTTGCTCAGGTGTGTCCTGTCCATCTTTACATTCTAATTATTAATTATAAAGGTAATATATGTGTATTAAACACATAAATCTCTAGCAATATCATGAATATTTATATTGATGGCCTCTATATTCAAATGCAGACACCTGCAATGATGATTCGTCATAAAATTTTATCGATGTCTTGTTTTTGGTTGAGGAAATATTATTAGTAACGCTATCCACTGAAGTCTGCGGAATGCCTATGTTTACGGGCCCCCCGAGAGTGCTGATGTTTCTATATAGGTTCTTAGTCTAATAGAGGGAGTCTGGGAAACATTTGACCTGCAGACTGCTGGAACATGTGCATGGGTGGTCAGGATTGTGTCTCAGTTTCCATTCTCTGTTGAAGTGAAGATGGATGCTGCTATTTCTTTTCTGAAAGCAGCAACCAAATACCTTATAAAATTGAAATTGGACAGAACTAGCTATTGAATGTGTGTGAGTGTGTTGGGTGAGTTTTAAAATGCTTTGGACAGATAAGTGTGTAGTACACTGTTGGCTCTGTGTACTACACACACACACACACACATGTTGGTTTTTGTGATTTATGGGGACTCTCCATAGGTGTATGTGTCCTCATAAACCACATAAACAATTTTTATGTACCACATAAAATAGTTAATACAGTAGTGTTTGATAAGGCACATTTCTTTGTCTTCTACCACTGCTTGAGTATTTGCTCACTATATTGTCCACTTGACTAAGAGTGCTGATTCGTTTTCCCAAGTGAGCCTGATGTTGGTTCACCGGAACACTGCAAATATCACATTTATCTTTAACCTGATAACATTACCAGGTCAAGCATTTATTGCACAATCATGACTCCTGTGTCTGAGCTTGTGTTTAAATGTATGCAAATGTTGTGTCGTTAGTATATAGCCCTTAACTTAAAAAAGACCCAAAGGCAAACTAACTGTTCCAAACAGAATTCTTTGAAAGATTACGGTCCTTAGTCTCCATTACAAGTTGTCTGCTTGCCATCTCAAAACAATGCTGGAGACAATAAAGGCAAACAGAAATATGGATTTCATTCTAACTCTCTGTTTAAGGCCAGTTAAACACAGTTACACAGCGTTCTGATATCATGTACTCAATGTCAGTGTTTACAGCTGTGGTTATGGTTGCTGGCTGGGGGTTTGAGAGTGTCACTGAAGTTATGTGTTTTTCTACACAATGTGTTTTGCTTTTTTTCTTCATGCTGAATAATGTTGGGAACAAGATTGTGGATTTACAAGTTAATAACTAGCTGACTGTGATAAGAAGTGGACAGGACAACATCTTTCCACAACTTAATACTTCACTGGTGGTCTTTGTTTATGTGTATGTTTTGTCTCAATGCTTGTCAGCAGTGTTTTCCTGGCGTCTAATATGAGTTTATCTGGAAAAACAGCTGTGAGACTGAAGATACCGTAGTCTATTATTGACCACTTGACCACAGTTCAGTGATAAGTCAGCTGACTTACCACTATTTAGCTGATAGTGAGCCAGCATATCATACTTGTTGGTGTGCAATTTTGACTTGCGCCAGCAAGCAATCACCCGGAATACTCCAGCAACCATACAGCATTGTGCCAAAACCATTGAGAACACTCACACAGCAAGGCAAAACTCTAGTTTCTTATAATGTCCTTCATTTGTATATATATTTTTGCAGAGAAAATGGCATTTTTGTGCAATTTAGACAGACGTGAAATGTATAATTCAGTAAGTAGACTTTGCTCTGTCAGTTCAAGTAGACAGTAGTGTTACAAATATAACACAGAGTAAACTGATTAGCATTAAACAGACTGAAAAGAAAAAAATTGGGGTTAGTAGGGGTACTCACCAAGGCGGCATTTGACAGTAATATTATTACATACAAATTTTTAAAATATCCTATCATTCATATTTTTTACTTAATTTAATATTTTATTTTAATATAATTTATTAATGTGACGGTAAAGCTGCATTTTTAGCAGGCATTAATCCAGTCTTCAGTGTCACATGATTTTTTGTAAAGTCTCATTTATCATTATTAGCAATAAAAACGTAATTATTTTTTTTCTTTTCAAGAAATCTTTGATGTATACAAAGTTCAAAAGAGGAGCATGCAATAGAATAAAATTATTTAATTTAAAATTACAATGGCAGTGTACCAATAAAATAAAATTAATAAGATGACGACTTGTTTTAGTTCACAAAGTGTATCACGCACTCTCCAGAAGAACTGTAACCTCAACAAACATGCATTTGGCTGGATTATCACTGTTAATCTGAACAGATTTGTGTGGGTTTTTAATCTCCTGTTTTGAGTTAAGACCAACTTTAGTATAACTACATGTTCCATGTTGCATTGTCTTTTGCTTGTCATATCATCACTATCTCTCTCTCATCCAGCAGGTTTAAAACTGAACGGACAGTCTCCTCCATTTCCTTAAACAAGACAGTTTTGGCTGCTTAGCAACCATGCATTCTGATACTCACAGGAGGGCCCCTTATTTCTACAGACGTTGTAGCCAGGAGGAGGTAATCTGCCCACCCATACACACACACACATACATACATAGACATTCTTAGTCAGCAGTGAACTTTGAGCTCTCGGACTCTCTGATTATTTGATGAGAAAACCTCAGCAGCCTTTAACAGTGTTTAACAGAGAATGTTTTATGGTTATATTATGATGCTCATATGTGTGTCGCAGAGCAGTGAAGGTCCCGGCTATTGCCTAGGCTGGCACAGAGGGTTCTGGGTAACGGGAGGAAAATGCATTCCAGGACTACCTCTGAAAAGTCACACTCTCTCTGACACACACACACAATTCTGGTTGGTTACTGCGGCACGGTTTGGCTGCAGCTGAAGACAGAGGGGAGGGGTCTCTCTCTGAGTCTCCGCTCTGACTGAAACTGCTCTCTTGCAGTGCTTTTGCTGGCGGGATCGAATGAAACAGGACATTCTGTCCGGGACAGGCTTACCTGTGGAAAATGTGTGTCTTGATCAAATGAAATACACTCTAGGATTGATTCAAAACACTTGAAAAGCAGGTACGTCTTTGGTGTCATATTCAAGTCATAACTGCGTAGTTGCATGAGACAACCTCTAACTTTTCTTCAGCTGTATGTATGTGAGGGATGTTTTTATGGTTTTCAAGTCAGCTGGGGCTTTTTTAGTAACAATCCCGGTCTGATAACTTATATTATGTACATCCTTGGAGCTTTGAGTTTATTTATATTGCGATTTGTTATAGCTTGAATCGCCCAATCTATGTATTTGTATGCACAATAATTACATGTACAGTTATATAATGTCATGTTGATTTGTTTGTGCATGTGATGCTGGTATTGATTTGAACCCGAATCACTGCTGCATATATTAATGATGAAGTTATTAGAGCACATACTCCTTTTGGATGCTTTCCAGAGGTCTTTGACGTAACCAGGATGATCTATTGATCTGTTTACACATGTTACCTTGCACCAGTGTTGCGTGTACCAGCGCCAAAGTCGAAATGTGCCAGACACCATCACTGCTTTAGAGGGACGTGACTCTTTGTGTGTTTATTTGCTCTGGTGAGTATATGCACCTGCCTGTATATACATGGGATTCATAACCACATTTTTGCACTTAATAGGCCCAAAAACATTGGCAGCTCTTTTACTGGAGTAATGTTTGGAGACGGTAAGAATAGAAGCCATTTGTAGAGAGGCTTGTGGGTATTTTGGTATCGGAGACACTGCGAATGACAAAGTAGATAGCTCATCTCTATGGCAACTGTTTGGTTCTGACAGAGGTGCTTGTGAACCGAGAGAAGTTGATGGTGCCTTTACCTACCAGAGAGGATTTTGAGTGAAACGTACCTTTATTATTCATCAGTATTGGTATATCACTGTATTAATACAGATGCCTTTAAATAGTGTTATTTGGGAAGTTGTCTTAAAGGTGAATATATCATGAAAATCTGACTTTTTCTGTGTTTAAGTACTATAATTGAGCACGTTTCTCTCACCATGTGACATAGAAAGGGGATCTAGTTATAATATTACCACCTCTTAATCTGCAAGTTTCAACCAACGGTACCACCATTGTGTTTTCGCAAGCCACACTGGTCTAACAGTTCTGTCTGTGGCTGCACTGAAAAGCACAGAAAACTATTTCAAGAGTTCGCGCTTCCTCATAATCAAGAAGGATAAAGTTTAGCATATGTGGCGTACTGTCCGGGGGGC
>JAUMHQ010000044.1:10444604-10455767 GCA_032361165.1 Enteromius paludinosus | reverse complement strand
CCCTTACCTAAGCTACATACCTTCTATGTACATATCAGAGAACAATTTAAAATATTCTCTCAATGCTTTCTATGGCATCTTTAAATAAAAATACAACAGAAATATGTTCAGTCAACTAAATTGCATCCTCCACAGATCATTATATTGCATCATCATTAAAGGTGTGGATCTCATTCTATTTATTTGTATTTTATTTGTTGAATCTGCATTTATTTGTAGATCATAATCTATTACTTGTTTATATCTATTAGATCTACATAATCTATTACTCGTTTATATCTATTAGATCTACATAATCTATTACTCGATAATCTATTAGACTCGTTTTTTTTAACAAACAAAACATACAGTAGTCTTACTTTTGTTTATATTTTAATGTTTATTCATTTAGATTTTTATTTTTTTCTAGTAATAAAAGAATTTTAGCTGTGTTTCTCTAGGCTGAAGATTTGTGAACTTTCTGTCCCAGCGTGACGCTCGCTCAGAGTTATTTCAGTTGACAGGCTTGCAGTGCAGCACAACAGGGCTCGCATTTCTCGTCATCAATTGCATCGGGTATAGCACACGTAAATGCGTAGGGAACTCTGGGAATCTGCTGGGTTTACGAGGACCATGACAGTGAGTGTAGAGAAATGTGACGTGTTTTGTAACCTCTCATTTGTCCAGTTGATACCTCGCTCTCAGTCTCTTTAAACTCCAGGGGTAAGTAGGACTGACCCTAACACAGCGTGAAATCATTGCTGCAGTATGCCTCTCTCTCTCACTCTCTCCCTTTCTCTGTCACTCATCTCTCTGATAATCTGGGTAGAAAGACGTTAAACCAAGTGTAATTAATAATAATCTCTGAAGATTATAGTGGCATTGGACAACCCATGTCACACAGACTGAAAGAGCTGTGCAGGCCTGGGTCTCGTATCCCACTGTTATCTGAGCTGAGCACAGTGGGAAACAAGAATCAAGTGTTGCATAATATCGTGATCACTGAATCTACATCTATACACAGGGCTGGTGATTGTTACAAGTACTTCTAAGGTTTAGTTTTGGTTTTTTTTCCTAATAAAAAGGGTTTAGTTAAAAATAAGAAAACAAAATTTTTTGTAGATTTTAGCCCCAGTTTAAAAAAATAAAATAAAATAAAATGTTTAGATACTTTCAAATGTACTAAAGCAAGGGTGTACACTACAGTTCAAAATGTTGTGGTCAGTATGCTTTGTAAAATGCCTCTTGTAGGTTAAGGCTACATGTATGTGATCACAAATACAGTAAAAACTTCAATATTGTGAAACATTATTAATTAATAGAGCATAACTGTTTTCTAAATGACTATATTAAAATGTGTTTATTTCTGTTCATAATAAGTTTATTTCTAAATTTAGTTTATTTTTGTAATGGCAAATCACAGGAGCCATTACTTCAGTTTTCCTTCAGATATCATTGTAATATGTTGATTTGGCACTCAATTTTCTTATTTTAATATATTTTATTATAAATGTTGATGTTTGTGCCGTGTATTTGTACTTATTTATTATTTATTTACTGCTATCACTTTTAATCAATTTAATGTGTCATAATTAATGTATAATTAATTAATTATTACTGACCCCAAACCTTTGAATGCTAGAGTATTTAACATTTTGCCTAAAAAAAATTGGTTCCTTGAATGAGCATTTCTCATCCAACTTTCCAACTGACACTTACTAACAATGGCAAATAATGGTCTTGTAATGTTAAGTATAGAGGCCATTAGTTATTTTAAGTCTCTTGAGTAAAAATTTCAACATAAGAAAAAAAAAAAACTTTTATCAAATACTTTCAGGGTTTTTTTGTCCCTAGAAGGGACCTCTATACCAGTTTAGCAATCATTGATTGATTTTGTACATGGTATTTCGAGATGTCTAGTTGTAATACATTCAGAGTATGTTATACAACAGTTTGTTTGTTAAACATAGCAATAGTTTTAAATGTGAAAATTGTGTTCCTTTGTTTTGCACTGTAAAGATTGTTCATCTCATTCTGCTCACCTCAGTGTTATGGTGCATTCCCTTGTGCTGTCAGCAGTATTTTCATCAACAGTAGCCATATCTGTGACATAAGCATATCTCTGGAAGGTCAGCTGAGGAGAATTTTGATTTATTGGCATGTCACAAAAAAAGAGCAATCATGTTATTGTAGCATAATTTGTGACTATTTTTAACTATAACGTTAGCTACCTTATTATGATTGATTGTTGCAGTTCCACTCAATAATACCTAGTAAATAACTTCATAAGTGATGCTTGTACTTTGTGCCATGAGATCATGCACCAGCTCATAGAAAGGGCGCTGACGCATTTTGCCACCCACACATCCTCCCACCTCAGCTTGATATCAGCATGTTCTTTGTATTAAAAGATGACTTTTGGTGTATTCAGTGAAAGGTTTTTGTGAGCTGAACAATCAATGTCTTGGTCGTGGACCATTCAGCATTTGTCTGGAAACACAAGGCCACCATTGTGGCTGTAACTGTCACCATTGCCTTGGGTGTGAGAGAGAATGTCCTGAATATTAAAATAAAAGCCTGCTCCTTTTATTAGCTTTTATTTGCCCTACATTGTCACCCACATTTGATAGAAATGTGTGACTTTGACATAACGCAGACTTGATTGTGCATGCCTAAATTAAATAAGAGTGACTAATTTAAAGATACATTTCCATGCCGGAGGTTTTAAACAGGTTTTTCCAGTACTCAAGCAGACTAAGAACTTTCATGAATCAACTTAGAGAGAGAGAGAGATAAAGAGTGTTTTATAATATCATATTATATTTAGTGCTGTCATATAGGATTAATCACAATTAAGCATTTAAAATAAAAGTTTGTTTTTTAAAATAATGTATATAATATAATATGTAATATAATAAAGTGTGAGATGTTTTTATTTACTATGTATATATAAATACAAACACATGCATGTATATATTTAAGAGAAATATGTTATTTTATATATTAGATTGATACATAACATAAAATACACATGTAAATATTCAATATATTTCATTATTTCAATATATACTGTATGTGTGTGTCTTTACATACATACATAATAAATATACACAGTACACACATATTATGTAAACAGAAACTTTTATTTTGGATATGATTAATCATTTGACAGCACTAATTATGTTATGTTATGTTATGTTATGTTATGTTATGTTATGTTATACATAGATTTGATATAAAAACCTTCTCTGAATCAACCTAAAGTTTTTAATTGTATATGATTTTATTTAACATTATTATTATATTGTATATTATTTTTATACTGTTATATATTAATGTATTGTATATTATTTATTTTTTACTATTTATATTTATGTCTCGCTAATTAACAATTATATATACAACACCTTTAATCATGCCATTTCCTGTATGTGTGTGTGTACATACATACATTTCTGAACTAACCGGAGAGACTGTTACTGTCGACATTTGTTATATAAATGTATGACATACTGTATATGAATAAATATACAGCATGTATGCAATGGTAAGCTTTATATATTATAATGGAAAAATATTTTTGTACGGAAGCTATATTTATGGAATACATATTTTCTTCACTTCTCTTTCCTTTGACTCGAAGGACAGGGAGCGATACGTGAGACATTGCCAGCAGGGAGCAGTAGTGCTCTTTATTAAACCTCTCTACAAAACAGCAGAAGACTTTTTCTATATCTTATAAAATATTATACTATAGCTTATTGTCATCTCATCTCGATTTCCTTTACAGACTAGACTAGAAGTTTAGTCACAATCCTAATTTTTAATATATTGATTAACTTATTTTTCAAGCAAAACACTACTGTTGTATGTACTGATGTTTTCATATATGACTCTGGTTTCCATGTGTTTATCTTAAACCTCTAACACACCAGATCAGGACTAGATGAAATTCAACTGACCTGCTGTTGTCCTTTCTTGTTCTTCTTCCTTAGAGTCATTAAAAGGGTGTCAACAAAACCATGGACGCCATCTTCTGAAAGGAACAGACTTTCTATGATGAGAAACACATTAATCCCTTCTTCTACAAAGTAGAGTATTTCCTGTCCGTCAGTGCTGGATTGGATCTAACTATGGGGGACGTGACTGTATGATTGTGTCTCCATCCACATGTCTCATGGATTTACCAACAAACAAATCTGAGCTTCCATCACCTGCACTTCCCAAGAGGCCTTCTCAGGGATCTCAGCATGGGATGTGTCTGGCGTTGCACAGTAGTGAACAGAGTTGCAATGCTTTCACCTCTGAGTCTCCATTGTCATCGTCGACCTTGCTCCTGTATGACAGAGGTGAGACATCACCAGATTCAGTGCGTAGCTTGAGTAGTCTGAGCAGTGCCAGAACAGATAGTCCTCTGGATGTGGACATGCCAGAGGTGGAGATGGGAAAAGCAATGGCCAGCAGTGATGATTCTGGCATACAGAGCCCAGATTGCAGACCAGACTACAGTGAGGACAACGACAACTCTGTGTCTGTCTATCTGGATGCTAATGAAGACTGTTGGAGCGACAACGACAACAATAATGTCACTTTGGTGGTAACACAGAACGTTGGGCAAACTGATGGTGATGATACATCCTTGTGCTCTTCAGAAAACGGCGATGATGATGATAATGACACTAAAGAGGAGGAGGAGGAGGAGGAAGACTCTTTCCTTTCTTTAGCCTCTGTAGAATTAATCATGAAAGTTGGTGTCTCTGATCTGGAAGTCTCTACCAGCTCTGAAGAGGTAATGCCAAACAGTGTTTCACCGGCAGACCAACAAGCAGAAGTGCCTGACATTGCTGTTGTGAATGAACACCAAAGGGAAGTTGTCTGTGTAAAAGAGGAAGTTGAGTTGTCTTCAGTCATTCAAGAAACTGACGTTAGTAATGAAACAGTGGTATCCCTCGAGAATACTCCTATAACAGATACCAGAAACACAACTTCTCATTCATTCATCTTAAAAGAAGACAACCAGCCAAAGCCCACAGCAAAAAAGACCAATGATTTGGAAGGACGTGTTTATGCCAAGCCTCCTACAAGGGCTGCTCTGACCAAAGCCACAAAAGCTGAGCCGAAGAGGTTCCCCAGGCCAGACCTGAGGAACGTGAAGGCCAAGATCATCTCCAGGGCTACCTCTGCGCCACGATCAGCCAATCCCGCAAAAACAAGCACTAATGTTAACCAGTCAGCTTCGGGAAGTGTGAAGGTTCATGCTAGTAGGAAGGAGGAAAATAAAGCTGTTGGAAAAAGATGTAGATCATCATCAAACCATACAAGAGGGAAAGAAGCAAAGATGGTGGTCGATGGTGGTCAAGAGAAAGACATGAACACTTCATCCTTGCCTACACAAGGAGAAGAAACAATGAAGTCAGAATATCCTCATTTAGTTGATTTTAAAGATGAAGAAGAGCCTCAACTTGAGAAAGAAGCAGGGGAAGAAACCTCTAAAAGCACCAGCAAGGTTAGTGACCGAGTTTTCCTTTCTTTTCCCCACATGCAATTTAAGTTTTCTATTGTTGTGTAGGACACTATTGAAACATAAGCATTAAAAATCCATTTGCATTGGGGATATATAAAGGACATCTTTTGCAATTTGCATTTAATGTATATTTATTTTCACATTTAGAAATGTTTTTAAGTTATATTTAAACAGGCATATAGGCATTTTACAGTTTGTGTGTTCACATATTACTATTATTAGGACATTTAGTACATTTAAGCTTTTGTTGTTTTTATTAAGATTTATTAATTCAGATTTTTGGAATACTAAGCCTTTTGTTCGTTTTTTTTTATTAAGCACTTTACAAGGTTTTACATTTAGAAAAGTAATAATAAAATTATTATGTTTATTTATTTATTTATTTTTAACTTTGGTAACATTTTATCTTATTGTAATACCCATCATATTGTTGTGTCCTCGTAAACCACATAAGCCAGCACACACATACACACACACATAAATATATATATATATACACTTTAATTAAAACCTTTATTACTGAATACATTTAGTCTCATTTAGTAAAATTTTTACATTTACCTTTGACTTTAAGTTAAATATATTGGGTTAGACAGACAGGGTCAGACTGAGACCTAGCCAGTGGAAACGTGTTGAATTTTCATTGCCATTTATGCACATACATTAAAATTTTGGTATACTCAAACTGAATACTAAATCTTCTCATGCAGGAGAACTGCTTCAACAAGTCCAGCTCTATACGTGTCATCACATGATTGTGCTATGCTGTTATTCAGGCTTAAATGTGTTATTAGGTTGGGTCTAACCAACTTTCATTAGTAAACGCAGACCTCAAAACGTTTTTCGAATGTAAACACTGTGATTACAGATGCACACAAATATTAATGTGTGCATCAACACGTTGTTTTCTCTGTCCAGTCTTACAGCATGTCAGAGCACTTACGCAATTCTACGTAAGTGCATGTTTCTGCGTCACTATTTTGTTAAGAAACATCTAAAAGCTTAAAATTCAAGTTCCCTCTCTCACGTTCCTGCCTTTTTCAACGTGGTTAGAGAACATGAGTGAGATGTTTTTGCCAATAAAACAACTGTCTTGGAACAGCATGAGGAGGGAAACATTCCTGAGAGGAGTCTGACTCATATGAACACTGATTCAGACAACAGAATCTTTCCACAAACTCACTCCATGTGTGTTGAGCGTTCACAAACGAGGGGGAGAAAAGGAAAAGGTCTGGGCTGGTCCTGGCATCAGAAGGCCTTAGGGAATAACACAATAGAAACGTTTTCCCTTTGCTTTTTTCTTTTTTTTTTCTTCTGCTTTTTGGAGCTGCCGAGTCTTAGTTCCCCTCCCTCCTTTCCGCTCCTCCTCCCTCTCTTTCTTGCTTCTCTCTCTCTCTGTACTGGTACACATTTTCTGTCTGTTCTGTTGAATGGCTAACACTATGGTTAGCCTACGGCGCCCAGAGTTGGGCTCCCTCGCTTGGGATGCTGTTGCTAATCAACAACTTTTTCTCCAGACTGTTTCTTCCAACTTGGGACCATCTCTGGGGACTAACAGTACCTCCACCTCTGGACCCCCAGAAACCAGACTGAAGCCCTCTTACAGAGAAACCCGACCCCCAGGTAGTCTGGGTCCACCGGGAGGCAGAGTGGTTCAGCCGGCTGGTGAGTTTTGCTTGTTTTTACACTCCACATGCACAGAACAGAATCTCAAAGTTGTTTATTCCATTGTTAAGGAAGCAGACAGAGTGAACGCTACAGTGGAAGCTACAGCTTCTATATTTGTTTTCTTCAGAGCAATGTTTCCTGTAAGCTTATACTGATATTGTAAGTGTGATTATTTTACCAGCATGACTGGCACAGCTCAGGTAAAAACTAAAAACTAAAATGTATTGTCTGCCTGATTCACATTTGCAAAACAATTTGAAACAGCAATGTTGTGCTTAATAAATATGTGCACATACTGTTTTTATATCAAGCTGAATATAATATATAATCAGATAATATATTTTGAACTTTGTATTAAAAAAAAAAAAAAAAAAAAAAAGATATATATATATATATATATATATATATATAACTTAACATGATTTACATGTCTACAATGATTTCAAAGACTGCTGTGACACTGAAGACTGGAGTAATGGCTGCTGAAAATTCAACTTTGCCATAAATTACAATTGCAAATAATAATATAAAATACAGCTTCATTAAATTGTAAAAATAGAGATTTACTTTCTGATCGAATAACTGCAGCCTTAACAAGAAAAAAGACAGATCTTCTCAAGAACTTTAAAAATATCTTTTCCACCATGAATCTTTTGAGAAATAGCTAATATTTAGTTATTTAAAATAATAACTATTATTTTTTATGTATTCAAATAATACGCAAAATATATAATCGACAAAAATAAATAATAACATAAGGAAATAATAAAATATATAATTACCAAAATATTTTTATTGCATTGTATTTGTTAAAATAAATAAATAAATATAATAAATTCATTCATTTACTTTTAAAAACATCCACAAAAAGGAGGTTTTGTCAGATTTAGCTTCTTTCTTTCGAATGTGTTTAAAAACAATGGTTTTCACCATTCGACAATATTTTTATTCAGCTGCTTGGGAATTAGGTTAGGGGTTTAGCAAATAGATTCACCTCCTTATAAAAAAACCATTAGGCCGGTGAGATGTCCTTACTAGTGACTCCAACATGTGTCTGTGTAGTGGAGCGAGTGAGAAGCTTGCAGCTGGTGTTAATAAGCCTGCAGAACTTAACACTTCAGTGTTCAAACCTAGTGCAGTGTTACGTAACTCTCCTCTCTGTCTGTGGCCACATGTTCGTTGTTTAAAGCCGTGAACTTGAGTGTAACACTTCACACTTAGCTTTAGTTTCCTGTCTCTTTTTGTCCATTTATCTCTATCGCTCTTTACCATTCTCTCTCTTTCGCTCCTCCCATCCTGTCGTGTGTATGTCTGTCTGTTTCTTGTGTGTGTAGCCTAAGGCAGTTTTCCTGTTCTGGTTAGAAAAAGACCATGTATTGTGCTTACTGCATGTATGTGTCTACCTTCCTCTGTGTCACTTACCCTTTTATTTCTTCGTCGCTTTTGCGTGTTTACTCTTTCTTTGATTACAAGGGGATGCAAGGATATGTTTGGGTGCATGTGGTTTTAGGGGCCATATTCTATATGTTTGTGTGTGTCATGTTTCAGTGTCAGTGAAAAGTAGAATTGAATGAAGCAGAGAAGGTCACATTCCTCCTAGACAATCGTCGTCTTGTTTCTCCACAGAGACCACAGGCCCACACTGTGACTTTAGCTCTACAATCCAATAGCTGCCAATCTGAGGAAAGTTTTGTGTTGAAGGATATCTGTTACTGGGGAGTCAGATTCAAAAAACACTGCCATTTTTATGCAACCAGGACAACTACTTATATAATTGACAGGATACAGAAGTTTCATTACTTACATTATTTAAGAGAATATTTTTTTTCCTTATGCAGATGACATTTTGATATTAACCATATTAACCATATTAACCACTGATTTAATGGAAATAAATGAGCGATATGCATTTGCATAGTTACTCTTACAATCTTTATCTAATCATTAATTATCATTCTTTATATGACGAGGATTTTTGCTTGTTAAGGACATTATTTTTGTGCCTTCAGTGAATATATATATATATATATATATATATAATTATGATTTTATTGAAACTTTTTAATAAGCTTAAAAAATATATTTTCAATTGAAAAAAAAGTGTAGTATACAATATAGTTCAAAATTGTTCTATTTTTTAAGAAATGTATATTTTTACTCATTAATTGATTGTGAAGCGAAAGACATTTATAATGTTACAAAATATTTACTTTTTCAAATAAATGCTGAAGTTTGAACTGTCTCTTTGGGATCACAATTATCACAATTTAAAAAATAACAGTTCATATTAGAATGATTTCTGAAGTACCATGTGGCACTAAAGACTGGAGCAATAAATGCTGAATATTAAAATTTGCCATTAGAGAAATAAATCAAATTTTCTAATATATATAAACAGGAAACATATAATTTTAGTTGTAATTATATTTTATTTTACTGTATTTTATCATATATATTTTGAGGTACAAACTGCACTGTTTTGTGTAATTGATTAACCTAATAATTTAGCTACACAGATGTAGCTGCACCACTGCACATTTTTTCTGTGTTGTTGTTTGCTTTACTGTTTGTAGATAGCCATGAGTGATCAGATAAATTGCAGAATAAAAACCCTGGAGGTGAACAAGCAAAATGTAGTACCATGTGTTCTCCAACAGGTGGCATGTATCTCACTTTTTGGCCTCACTGCTGTTGGTTTTAAACATGGTTCAAAAACATAGGAAAGAGCCGGGGGTTCAGAGAATGGTTTCTGGACCTGGCTCTGAATAGAGTGGAGATTTTCACTGTACCAGACCAGCAGATTCAAACACGCACATATATACAAAAGGTAACATGGTGTGTATTTGTGTTGGTTGGTCTCCATAGCAGTGCCCTCAGTAGACCTTACGTTATGTACAGGATGTGTTTGTGTGAGATGTTCAACACAGTGGAGCCAAGCAAGTGTTCTTGTACATAGGAAAGATCTGTAGTGGAAAAAATAGAAACAGCATGCAGGAGATTCAGAAAGATTTCCCAAAACACTTCTGCATGTTTCACCACGAAAAAGTCATAAACACAACACAAACTTCCCAGAAATGTAGGTGTGGTATTTTTTATTACATGTTTTACAGGGAAAAAAAAATACAAAATTTCATCAATAAAGAACTTTGAATCAGTCAGGATAATATGTAATCTTATCAGTTTGTATGCATTGTAACATGTCATCAAGTAAGCTATTTTTGGAACAAAATCATTATGATGGGCATGGAAGTGCTCAAGATCATCATTGTTGAATGTACATGCTATATTAATAGCTGCAGTCTATTAAATAATTTAGTATACTGTGAGTGCAGCTGCCTGAATAGACCTGCTACACCCAGTTTAGCTGAACTATGCCTTAGTATCACTGAAGATGTGAAGTAGAATTGATTTGATTCTATTTTGTTGTTTTGCATTCAGGTATTCCAAGGATGCGCAGCACAGACAAGTGCAGTCCCACTTCTGTTTCCAGTCCTACTTGTAAAGGTCCTCAGAAAGCTGCCTCTTCCAAACTACCTGTCAAAGGCCTACACACAAGCTCCAGCTCCTCATCACTGGGAAGTACAATCAGTGAAAACAACAATATTGTTGTAAGCAAAGGTGCGTTTCTGTAAGACAAGAAGTCATTATCTCAATGGTTTTTAAGTGCATACTGTTAATGCTAAAATAAATGTTTTCTATTTGCTCATGCTTAATACATTTATTAATCAGTGTTTTAAAGAAACAAGACATATACTTAAGATGCGGATATAACATGTATTTATACTAGGGCTGTCAAAAATAACACGTTAACAACGTTAATTATTTTTTGTCATTAATTACGTTAATTTTTTTTTACGCATTTCACGCATGCGCAGTGTGACGAATTATTTGGAGTAACACGTGGGTACTGAAGTTTTTTACGCTGACTATATTAAAAACTGAGGAGCATCATTTTGCGGTTCACTGTTCACACTTGCACTTTGTACTGTCGT
>JAUMHQ010000044.1:10392497-10410187 GCA_032361165.1 Enteromius paludinosus | reverse complement strand
TAAATAATTTATGTGCGTTTTATTTCTCTCCGAACTGACTGTTTGTGTGTGCCTGTAAGTCTACGAGCTGATATGAGAAAACTCCTCCCCGCAAGTAAATATTCACTCACTATGCTCTAAGGTTAGGGGGCGCTTAACCATCGTTCCACGCTTTAACATGGCGAACGGTGGTGAAGTGTGGCAACAGTACGAGAAAGCGCCGGCGCCTTTCAAATCCGCGGTGTAGGAACATTTCGGTTTGGCCATTGAGTATAATGCAGATGAAGAAAAAATCGTGAAAAAAAAAAAATACAGTTTGCAAGCATTGTTTTACACGTATAGCCTACTCAAACGGAAACACTTCCAACATGACTGCACATCTGCGGCGCAATCACCCAGCAATATCACTGTTTGAAGGCAGGATAGCAGAGAAGGTAATAAAGTCCTCCAAAAAACAACAATCCCTCGCTGAATCCTTCCAGCAAACATACCCAACTGGTTCCGAGAGACATCCGTTTTCGGTGATTGGAGATGTGGGCTTTTGTCATCTTTTCATTTCATTCATTTGAAGATATTTGAGACTTGAGCTGTTGTTCACCTCATGCTCAGTTGATTAAACAAAGCTTAAGCAAAGCCTCATTCAATTGTGCTGTCATTTATGGTTTGTAAATGTTGATTCGCTATTCTCTCAGGATTGGGGAGTTCAGCAGAAGAAGGCCAACCGCTCCTCTGAGAAGAACAGGAAGAAGTTCTCTGCTATGTCAGAGAGTCGTCTAACCAATGACATTTCTCCAGAGTCCACTCCTGGAGCAGGACGGCGGAGGGCACGCACACCCCATTCCTTCCCCCATGTGAAGTACAGCACTCAAATGTCTGTGCCTGACCAGGCTGAGCTTGACAGACTCCGGCAGGTCATAAACTTCACAGATCTGGATGAGGTGAGTGGAGCTTTAAGACCAGGATTAGGTTTATAGCACGCTTTTCCAACTTATGCATTCTGGCTGAAGTTCTAAGCTTC
The DNA here is from genome assembly GCA_032361165.1 of Enteromius paludinosus. Lineage (NCBI taxonomy): Eukaryota > Metazoa > Chordata > Actinopteri > Cypriniformes > Cyprinidae > Enteromius > Enteromius paludinosus. The sequence continues at coordinate 10,409,190 of JAUMHQ010000044.1, read as the reverse complement.
CTGCTGTTTCAAGATGGGGAAGTGCATGGATTTGAACTAGTTCTGCAGCAAATCTTCAGAAGCAAACACTTAAACTCAAATACTCATTATCAAATAGATCACTTTCGAATTTAGGTCAGCTTTAAAAGGAAATGCAAACGTCAGTGACATCATTTAGTAAACCAAAATATCATTTTGCACTCTTATAGAGAAGTATTGGCAGTGACTCTCAAGGCCGTGTCACTGCAGCCAACAACCAGAGACAGCTGTCAACTGAGGCCAAGAAACCTTTCAACTTCCTGCCAATTCACCTCAACACTAACAAAAGTAAAGAGCCCACTGCATCCACCTCTTCTACACCTGGGGGCAAGGAACCCAAGAAACAGAGTCCTGGAAAAGAGCTGTTTGCCCCAGTTCCAGCAGTGGTTAAAGAGCCTTTTAGTCTGGACAGTGCCCAGCGGTTTGGGTTAGAGGACGAAAAAGCAGAACTTTGTATTGACAGCAGTCAGGTAATTTAAAGTTTAATGCCATCATAATGTCTTAGTATTGTATCTAGGTGTGTGCATGTGCACTTGTCATTAAGTGTGTCTACATGGACCATTGTATTCTGATGAAAATCCATTTCTAAGTTCAATCGGTATGTACTGTGGCATGTAAACACATCATCGGAATAAAAATGCCCAAACCGATTGAAATTTCACTTTGGTTGAGAGGGATAAACCTTTTCTAATCAGTTTGATCGGACATGTAAACGCTTGAATGAAGTGAAAACCGAAACTGGAATGTTTTGCACATGTGAAGTATAACACAAAGAACAAGCTGATGTTATTGTTGTTGAATGTAGCAAATGACGGTTTTTAATCTAAAATTGTCTTTCCACTTCCACTCTTTCCATTTAACTTTTAATTTGTAATGGGGAGTAACAGGTAGCATATTTAGAAAAGATAACAATATATTCTCCTTTGTTTATAAATGATTTACCTTATAAATCAGACACTTTATAAGCAACTCACGGCATATGAAAAGATGGAATTTGAGAATGTTTGCATATGTAAATGATTACTATTTGTGTTGAATGGCATGTAGGGCTGGGCGATTTAATCATCTTTTTATAAATGCGCATTTAGTCAGTAAAGCCGGATCTTTGATTGGCGGTAAATCTTAATCAGCTGACTAAATGAGCATGAATAAATCAACTTGCCCTAGTGGCATATGCGGTGAATGTAGCTACTCTGAGGTGCACATAACTTCCACGCGTATAAATACAGTTCATATTAAACCCTCAGCACATACCTTTATTAATTGAATTGCTGCCTTTGTGAATTTGCAAAGGCGCTATGCTTTATTGTAGTTTCTAAATTTCCTTGAATGGTCTAGTAGCCTAATGCAGGGGTCACCAAGCTAGCTTCTGGATTGCCAGTGTCCCTAAGTTTAGCTCCAACCCTAATCCAACAAAGCTGAAGCAGCTATGTCAAGGTCTGACTAGATATTCTTGAAACTTAGTCAGGTGTGTTGTTGCCAGTTGGAGCTAAACTCTACAGGACACTGGCCCTCTAGGATCAAGATTGTTGACCCCTGGCTTACTGCTTTTCATGGATTCTTGTCCATGGAATGTGCCACCTACGATATTTGTCTGATTAATAGACACAGGCAAAGTGCAAATGATTATTATTTATGTGTTAATTAACACTAACTATTATAACATTAGCAATTGGCTGTATGTCAAAGATTTTAGAATGGTCTTCTTTTAAATATTAAAAGTAAATGGCACAACTTGGCTGTGTTCATTAGAACGTTCCCTCATGTTGTTGCTGAGCAAAAACTGGAGCACAGATGTGTCAGTGTGCACTCAGAATTTAGGCCAGTTTAAAAATATGCCACTGTCCGTGTAAGAGCTCTTCCTCTGTGTCTTTCTCTGCTCTTCTCTGTTTCTCTTTGCACCTCCTTTTGTCTTTTCAGTCTGTTTTTCCGGCTGCCTTTTTGTTGTTTATTTTTTATTTTCTGCTAGTGCACCTCTGTTCACTCACACACAGTTTCTTCATTCAGGTGGTCAGCAAACTGGTGCAAATTCGTGAATACATTGGGAAGGCCACATCCATGAGAGACGACCTGGTGGAAAAGAATGATGTGCCTGCAAATGTGGAACGTCTCTCTCTTCTTATCACTCACCTGAAAGAACAGGAGAAGTCTTACCTGCGTTTTCTTCAGAAGATGCTGGTCAGTATTTCTCTCTCATGTCTTTAGAAAGTAGTTATTGTGTTTTATATGCACTTTACAGGTTATATGAATCATTGTTCAGATGAATATAATAATTTCCATTTGTATAGGATTTTCTGTGGTTGGTGTTGAAAATGTACATCTAACATGCTCAAGACATTGTCATGCAAGTTATCTTAAACATTATTTGTGAATTGCTAAACTGCAACACTGTTCAAGAACTCGTGACTACTGCCCAAATATCCAAAATAGGCCGCTCAATGTTGATGCTTGTGCTTTGTTTAATGGTGTACAGTTATTTTTGATATGACGTAACAGAGAGAGGTGTGATTTCTTATGATGTAATTCAGGTAAATTTATCAGGTAGAGGTCATTGAAACTCGACAAGTATGAAAATATCAGTCAGTAAAACTCAAATTTAGAGTAAAACTAAATTTGTGCATAAATAAATCAGAAGGCCATCAGAACACTGCAGCAGCATATTAGCTGCAAAAACAAGATGATAACGAATTGTGGGGAAAATTGCAGGTTATGTGTAGGGGTGTCAAAATTAATTGTTTCTACGATGCATCGCGCTGTAGACGAGAACGATTCGGTATCGGTCCAGTAATAGGCCATAACCGGATATAACATACTAACGTGCTTTGTCGCAGGAGAATACAATGGCTGAGGGAGGCGGATCTCGAGTGCGAGTAAATAAAAATTTTGTAAAAAACTGCTTTAAAAGCCGACATCATGGTCACATTTCGGCTTTTATGAACAGAGCTACTGTCTCAGGTTGTCGAGGAATGGCAGGTGTCAGATAAAGATGTAGTGCTTGTGACAGATAATGTGTCGAACATGATCGCTGCAGCTCAATTCGGAACATTCCCTCACGTAAAATGCTTTGCGCATACAGTGAATCTGGCATCGCAGCACACGCTTAAAGTGGCCGCGCTCTCCCGGCTTTTGGCCAAAATCCGCCGAATATCAACATTCTTCCATCGCAGCACCACAGCGAGCAACTGTCCGAAAGTCAAACAGCAGTGTCTTGGCCTGAGAAATCACAAGCTTATAACTGATGTCAGAAGAGAGCAATCCGAATTAAAGTCTCAGTTCATATATCTGACTGTTTGTGTTTATTAACAAAATAATATACATGTATATAACATTTTAAATTGAGTATGCAGTGCATTGTCAATGCATCATGATGCATCGAGATATTGTATTGAACCGAATCGATGACATGCTAATCATAATCGAACCGAACCATGAGACCAGTGTAGGTTCACACCTCTAGTTATATGTTTGCATTTCCTATGCATTTTAATGTAGTTAATAAAAAATACAGAATCCTCTGTTTTGAAATTTCATTTATGCATATTAGTTTAGCAGACTAAAATGACAGAAAGCAAATACATATTTAGTTTGAAATTGATGTCTATCATTTTGAGATATTGTGAGAGAAGAAAGGATGTGATTAATTATAGATCTTTTGTCAGATTGCACAAAATTGATCAGCAGTCTCTCAATAACCCGAATCATACCACAGATATGCAGTGTTGGGCTTTGTTCTTAGTGGGATAGGCTTGATAAATGTAGAGCCCAAATCTAGGGCAACATGTCGTCTTTCTTCCCCTCAGCTTGTTTTTGCACTTCATTGTGACCTCGCTGGCTGTGTGCGTATGTTTTGAAGCTCAATGAAACATTTCCAGGTTCTTCGTCTTGAGCTGTTGCCTTTGTTTGGTTTACTCCTTTATGTAAATACCCAAATGTAGCAGTATAAGCAAGTGTCTGTAGCTTCTAAATTGGGTCTGCTCTGAGCCCTGCCCCTCCTCCCTACGCTTTACAGGCGAGGGAAAATGAGGATGAGGATGATGATGAAGGTGCCACAGTGGACTCTGCAGTGGGTTCAGGCTCAGTGGCCGAGAGCACGTCTCTGAACCTGGAGCCGCGCTCTGAAGCCTCCAGTGCCACTGTGAGTACTCACAAAGGCTCCTATTCTCCTTGTAATGCCTGAACTGAACATTGATCAGGAAGCTACAGGCATGCAAGAAGGAATGTAGAGCTTATGCTTTGTAAGCGTGGTTAGCTACTTGGATTGCTGATTCCTCTTAACAGAAGGGAAATTTATTTTATAGTAATAATTTTTACCTTTTTTCACCTGTTTTTCTAGTTTGTCATTGAAGGGTATTGGTATAGTGTGAATTACCTGGTTTTTGTATGAATTAATTGAAAATTGTGACATTAATGCAATTTCTGCATGACTTGCTTGTACAGATGATCATATGTCATTTTAAAATGTGTTTTTGGAGAGAGACTGCAGGAAGAAATTTGAAGCTGACTCCTTTCTGTGGAACTGCTAAATGGTGTTATTTGAAGCGTATGCAGCTCAACAGGTTCTGCTTTTTTAGACACTGCCATTTTACTTTCTCTTTATCTTCAGTCACTGACTTGATCACATTCTTAGATGATAATTGGCTAATTATCTGCTAAACTTGGTATTTTGGAGTTTGAGGATAAAGCAACCAAAAAAGGGCTTTAAAGTTTGTTAATTACTTGTCCATGAACAATTATTTTGGGGTTCAGTGCTTGGAAAACAGCTAATTTTGTGGATTTCTAACTGCTTCATCAAATGTATTTAAATTGTGTGATTGTACACCACAGGCTCAACAGTAGCTAGATTTCCTGTGGCTGGTTGCACAAGGTAGTTAGGCTGATCTTACGTAAATAAAGGTAGTTTTCAGTTTTATGTATTTATTTATTTTATTTTTTTAAATCTGAAAAATAGGACTGATTGCCCTTTTGTACTTCTTGTAAGCAAGCTATTCTTAAAACAGCCTCTAGTGGCTATGTTTACGCTACTGGCCCTTGGTTAGGTCAGTAAATTATTATTTTGAGTTCAATTTAAGAAATAAATTGAATTTAAATTGAAAAATAAGTAATGCATTATTAACTGATGATTCAGAGAAGACCAATGAACATGTTAGATAATGATGATGCTATTCCATCAGCACATTTCACACTAACAATGTTCAGTAAAAGTTATTGGCAAGGCATTAAAATCAGTTTACAAGATTAGCTAATGAATGAATGATGCATTCTTATACAGTATATGTTCTTGAAAATGACTGTTCATTTGGCCTGGAGCTCTCTTACACCCTGGGTCAGCCGGGATCTTTGAGATTGCTGAGCCCAGGCATTAGCTTACTGTAATGTCTCCGCAATGTAACCTCAGCATGCTGTTATTACATAATTCCATAGGTTGATGCTACTTATTTGTCCTCATGAGATCTTTCTCTGTCCTTCTCAGGGACATGGCGTGTGTGGAGAACAGAAAGAAGAGCTAGAGAACATGAGAAAGCAGCATGATCTACTAAAAAAGATGCTAGAACAGCAGGAACAACTCAGAGCACTACAAGGCCGTCAGGCTGCACTGCTGGCCATGCAGCAAAGTGCTGAACAAGCCATAGCAGTGATGGATGACACCGGTGCGGGAAACATATTTACCTCTTGCTGCTTAAAGTTAGAATTGTTTCTTGTTTTTATTGACATTGTTTTTGCACTACAGTTGTTACAGAGACTACTGGAAGTGTATCTGGAAGGAGCATTACCTCAGAGCTCAATGATGAACTCAACGATCTTATCCAGCGCTTTCATAACCAACTGCATGATTCTCAGGTGCATGCACGCACCCACAGCTTTTTTTTATATAACAATATATGTATAATTTATTTTCATTTTAAAGCAACATACAAAACACTAGAAAATATTTTATATACATGAAAATCTTATGTGGTAAATATTAGTAATATAATAATATATAAAGAGAGAGAGAGTGAAAGTGCATTGCAGTTTGACTTTTCAGCATAAGTGAAAACAATTGTTGGGTCCATTCTTTAAAAAGACAAAAGTTCTATTGTCATCACAAAATATAACCACATCACATGGCTTAGCATTCAATGCTACTCAATGTTTAACTGTGACATTTGAAAAAGTTTTCTCTGTTCCTAAATAAAACAGAAACTAACTACTAAATATTTATTTTTCTCTCTCAGTCTCAAACGGTCCCTGACAACCGACGACAGGCAGAATGTCTCTCTCTTTCGAGAGAGGTGTGTCGATCACGCACTACCCATAATTCCAGGAGTCAGTTGCCCTCCTCTGCTCCACTTACTACTGCATCAACATCCGCCAGCACTAAACTCACCAAACTGCAGGAACTACAGGACAAAAAGCAAACCATGGACAAGATCCTTCAGGAGCTCCATTCCCTTAGAGACCAGACCCTTAACAACAGTTCATGTAAGCCCCCTCATATAGCACATATAGTTACTCCGAACCTTTCTATTTTTAACAAGCCCCTCCCCTTAAGATGATCTCTATTGTACAGTTTTGTTGTGTTGTGTTTAATGCTTTTTATGTGAAAAGTACTGTTACTGATTAAATAATGTATTTGTGTTTCTTCAGGTCAGAGTGTCAGTCAGCGTGGTCCACGCGTGGGCATGTCAGAGCGTCCATCTGTATTGGGTAGAGAGGGAAATGTACCACGTCCAGTGAGGCAGGACTCTTCCTCCTCTTACACACATATAGATGATAACCACCCTGCTGATAAACTCAGGTTTCTCTTTTCATCTTATTTTATCTCAGTTAAATTTTTGTACCAAAATAGTTTTTCTGTTTTTTTGGTTAATTTAGTAATGCGATGTATTTGATTTCTGTTTTGTCACTTAATGCAGGAAACTTAAGGAGGTTCACAAGCGTTTGAATGAACTGAGAGAGCTCGTTCAGTATTATGAACAGACATCAGATATGGTGGTGGACACAGTAAATGAGAACGTGAAGGAGGATGATGACGAAACGGAGGAAGGTTCACTTTTTGAGGCCATGTTTGATTCAGAGCAGGAGAACCATGAACCGGTCACTAACATCAGGTACAGAATAGTCACTTCAATACAAAAATTGTGTGAACACTGTTGAAAGTTTGATAGACAACAGTATAATCATAAAAAAAAAATGTTTAAGTGTTAGCCACAAAATGTAAAAATGTACGTGTCACATAAGACTGTGAGAATCCAATTCCTGCTATAGTTTTAGAATCAGTTTTAGAATGGTGAACGTTTCAGTCAAAACACAGTGCTGGTGTTTATATAGGAAATGACTGTATTGAAATAAGTTTGTGTAATTTTCCATTTTATCTTTCTGCTGCTTTTAAAAACCTAAATGTTGCCAGTTTACCATAAATACAAACATAGTCACTGAAACACAGCATTGCGATTTCTTTTTTATACACAGTAGGCCTACAGCAATCTTTGATAGACATGTTTAAACAGTAAATATAAGCAAAGCAACATGTTATTCAATGATTTTTACTTTTGCATTTTCGTCTAGATTTATATATTACTGTAAGTTTCTCAAGTGGAAAATCATTTAAAATGACTTTTCTTACATTTCCACAATCTTACCATTGAAAGAAACGGTCATATTTTCTGCCTTTTCTTTTGCATTTAACCTCTGTTAGTGATCTGAAACCGATCAATCTGAGTATCAAGTTTTGTGTTTCAGCTAGTGAAAGCTTGTCCATAACTATTAATTCATTCTATTCATTACATTTTTACCTGATATATGTTAATAAATCTTATACATTTATGAATTTATGGATTTTATGAAATGCAATTCAAAAACAAATTGGAGTAGAAACATTCTTGATATAATTAAAAAAGCTGATACTAATTAATTAAATAAATTGATTTCATGTACAAAATAAATTGCAATTCATTTTAATATTTTGGATTCTGCTTTTAATTTACCTTTAACATTATAGTATATATTAAGTGACAGGGTTATCTATCACCTGTCAGGGTTATAGTTTTACAGCATTCGTTGAGAGACAATGTAATTGTACTGTACTTGATAAAAATCCAGAATATTTTTTTTAGATCAAATTAAAACATTGCCAGTTACCGTTTGAATGTGGGTGGTCCAGTCTTTGTCTTCTCATTGCGTGATTTGTGTGATTTAAAGGATACATGTCTCTGCTTCTGTGAGAATTGTCCTGTGAAGAAATCTGAAAATAGCTACCTGCTTTTCAGTTGTTGTTAATTGAGCTCAAATTACAAATAAAATGTTTTATTTCACAGAAATCCAGCCCAACCACAGACTCCAAGTAACTGGATGGACATGAACAGTTTGGGGAAAGCTCACAGTGCCTCCAATAATAGAGATGGCCGTCTGAACACAGATTGTGAAATCAATAACCGCTCAGCAGCCAACCTCCGCAGTCTCAACGTCCCTTCAGTCATAGGTCAGACAGGCTTTCAGTTCTAGGAATAGTGACTGTTGTGCACAGTTGGCCTTGGTGTGAATTTATTGACCTAAAATTAAAATCAAGCTGTGCTGACAAAATTATTAACTTTACAAATTATGCATTATCACTTTAGAATGCCAATTCAATCGGGACAGGCCTTATAATGGTATTAAAGATGAAGATGATGATGAGGCACTGGAGGATGATGATGGGGCAAGAGGAGGAAGAGGCAGAGACAGTGACGGTTCAGGCTCCAGTCGTAGAAGCAGTCTTGGTGGTGACACAGATTATGCTCAGAAAGTCCGTCGTCTTCAAACAGCCAAGCAGAAACTCAGACAGCTTCAAGAGCTGGTGGCCATGGTGCAGGTGAGAGTCTGGAGATATGTTAATATGGTATCAGTGCAAAAATAGTGTGAGCGTAGCTTGTCTGAGCAAACACCTTTTCTTTTTTTCAGATTTTCCTGTTTGCCTTTTTCTTTATTGCACTTTCTTATGCCAGTCTGTTAAATTCTTTTTGTTTTGGTCTGTTAATGTTACTGTAGAGTGATGATACAGATGGTACTACAGCTAATGAGGATGAGGGTTTGAAGCAACAACCCAATAACACCCGAGCAACAGCTCCCAAAGTCCAGAGAGATGTCGCCCTCTCTGAAAGGACCAGGTAAGTGTTTATTTCTCATATGGGAATTATATATTTGCTTGCATTTTCAGTCCACATTGTACTGTTTGTAAACTTTTTTTTAATATAATGCTGTAGCATATTTTTGCAAATTGTCTTTTGTTAAACCGCTTGTATAAAACACATTAATTTAGAGAGAAATTGTATGAGGAGAAACTCAAGCAGCAGCAGCTGGAACTAAAGCAGCTACATGAAGAGAGACAGAGACTGATGGAGATTCAGGGCAAGATACAGGATTTACAGTGGGCTTGTCCTGACCTGCAGGTACTTCAAACTTGCACTTGTTTTGCTGCATGTTACTCTCATAGACACAAACTGCTGAGACAGTCTTATTTAATTTAATCACCTTGTGTCCTGCCAGTCATCTGTGAGCAGTAGTGTCAGTGGTCAAATGAGGAAGATTCCTGCAGCAGCCTCTACTCCTGCTCCCGTACCGTTACATACCTCTTCCTCTGCCAAAGCCAACACAAGTGGCCTCAAACCCACTACTGAACCTCCTCCAGTTACTGTCACTGACAATGAGGTTGGTGTGCATTTAAATATTATGTAGGGCTTTCAAGGTGTAGTTCACCCAAAAGTCATCTTTTACTCACCCTCATGCCATTCCAAATCTATGAGATTGTTTGTCCACGATTGTGATTGCTGTATTCACACCTGTCCAGAAGATCCACACCAAGGGGGGAAAAGAACTTGAGTTCAATTCAGTCAAACCAAACCAAACTAGACAGCTGTGAATACACCCTCAGATTTGTTTGCAGAAAGGTGAAATGAGTCCAGTTTCTTTTTCAATTTACTTTAATCAAAGGTTTTTTTGTTTTGTTTTAGCTGTGGTCGGAGATGCGAAGGCATCAGATGTTGCGTGAGGAGTTGAGACAGAGGCGGAAGCATTTGGAGAGTCTGATGGCAGAACAGCAGAGAAGAAGCACACTCAATGATTCTCCATTTAGGAGTGACACACATGAGACCCAGTCCTACAGCCGTGAGGAAAGGTAACATGGCCTTGACAACTCGTGACTTAGTGTGTTGAAAAGTTTTATATGCAAGTGCTGTGAGGATTGAATTTGTTTAAAGGGTCTAATCATAATTTTTCAGAACTGTGGCCACCTGGGGTGGTTCGACACAGTGTCCACTTGGTGATGATGATGATGAAGATTACTCCTCTGAGGTGGGGGCTGAGGAAGATGACGATGATGAACATGATGAGGGAGAGGAATCCAGTTCCACCGATGAGCTGCATGCTTGCTCCACACAAAAACAACGCAACTACAGCAGAAATAACAGAGATGGGTAAATGCACACGCACACAATACTATACTATACTATACTATACTATGTATCAAACCCATCAGTTATTAACTGTGTCTTATCAATTCATGCAGTCTGAAAGTTCACAGGGAAATTAATGGTGGTCCTTCCCCTCGTGGATCAAGGGGTCGCCCCCATCAGCAGCTGCAGACTGAAGGAGGTAGTTCCAGTAGAGCCAAGCGGCAAGAGAACCTGAGATGGGCAGCTGATCTGTCTCTCTCCGAGGGCTCTGCACCAGCACACTGGCAGGAACAGATCACACACCTCCAGAAACAGCTCAACTTCAGCACAACCATGTGCCAAACCTTGCTACAGGATCAACAGGTCAGAGAGTGTAAAAAAACTACAGATACATGGATGTAAAAACAGCCAATGATCTGAGCCATTTATTTCAATGTTCAAGCAATGTTGTTTTGAAACTCTTAAATGAGTTCAGTTCAAACGTCAGCGCCCTTCTCCACTTGCATGTATTGTTTGAAAGTATGTTGAAAGATACAGTACAACCTTCTGAAATGTATCATGTATCTGTCTCATAATCAATCGATCAGAGTTTCAGCTGTGGAAAGACATAAATAAAACAGCTTTAGATCTTTATCACAGCATTTAACACAGGAGAATTCAACAGTTAATTGCTTCATAATACTATTTCCTGCATAATTTACAACATTAGTTGCATATTTGGATGTAATTACACATAATTTATACATATTGTAATGGTAAGTACATGTGACGTTTAAAAAGAACTCTTCAATATATATGTACATATTCTTTTTTTTTTTTTTTTTTTTTTTTTTAGGAAAACCACATTTTCAGATCCTTTCCTTTTGTATTGGGATGACTTTGTATTTCTCTGGATTTGGCAGAGAAATTTCATTGCATTACTGTATCACATTTTGTTTTTCGTACTGACAACTTTTTATTTTCCTTCTCATCTCTAGACTCTTTCATACATGCTGCAGGCTCTACTCGCAGGCCCCTATGGTGTTTTGTCCAATAATATGACCTCTCCTCAAATCCCTTTTATCATGCACCAATTAAACCAGTGTTACACACAGCTGGCTTGGCAGCAGAACAACGTCAATCGGTGGGTCTTTAGACTTTAAAATAATAAATAGAAATTGAAAAAAAAAGTTTGCAAAGCATGAAGAATGAGGTGTTTACTGTAGAAACACTACAGTTTAAAAGTTAGGTTTTCAAATGCTCTTTAATTTATTTAATCTAAAAGGACCATAAAAATATAAAATACATATTGCATTTTGTATTATAGTAACCGTTAAACTGTAGAATTGTAAATATCATTTGTTATAACATTTAAACCGTTTTTTTTTCTCCCCTCTGGTAGGTTGAAACAAGTTCTGAATGATCTTTTACGGCAGCAGCAGGTTCAGTCATTATCAGGACAACAGCAACATCAAAATGTTGGGCATGATTTTGCATCATCTTCTCTGTTTGTAAACTATCCTCCTGTCAATCCTCCACTCAATATGCCTGGACTCCCAAACTTCTCCACTTTGCCAACTGGTATATCTGTTATTTGTTTGCAAAATTAGGGAAATAAATGAAAATTACATAATTCCATATACAGGGCTCCAGACAAAAAAACCTTAGGTTCCAAATAATTTTTTAGGTGCCACAGAATATGGCTATTTATTTATTTTATTACTTTTTAAACCTTTCGATCATAATGTCGTGCGTTTCTCATCATTTCTTGACTGTATTAGCATTTTAATTCATTTTGTAAATGACCCAGGAAACTAAGGTTCACTTTAAGTGGGAACTAAATGTACTTTCCAGCTTGAAATATACAGTCACAAAGAATATTTCATTGTATGGAATATGTGCCAAAGTTCTAAAGTGATGTCACCTGCCGCATTAAAGAGCATCAAAACCTTATATAAAAATGTGCAAAGCCATAACGTAAAAATAGTCGTCAATGGTGACCTCAGCAAAAACTTCCCTGCAAATTATTATTTTTAGTCGCAGTCTGGAGCCCTGATATATATATATATATAAATGTTTAACTTCCAACCTTTTATTTCATTTTTCTCTTCTTTTCTGGTTTTAGGCTTTAATTTTAGTCCCATATTTCCCTCCTCAGTAGGAGATTTTCAGCAAAACCAGGCCAGTTCAGATCAACAGCATGACCCAAACATATCCCTTAAAACGGAATACATGAGTTTCCCCCCTCCACTACAGAGATCTCCATTGAATAATGCAAAAAAACGGTACAATGTTTCTTTATTTTGGTTTGAAGTAGTTTAATCCTAATTATATTAATTTCAGTCTTACCTGCAGCGTGTTGACTGTACCTGTTGAGTAAACCATAAACAGGAAGAAAACGTTTCCTAATCTTATTTTTTTTTCTTCCCTAACAGGTTTCAGTCTCAACCTGACAATGTGCCTGATGTTAACAATTCTAGCTGGTTAAACTCCTCTCTGAATCGCTCGGGTCAGAGAACCACCCTCACTTCTGACCATCAAAGTCAAATAGAGCAGAACTCTCCCTCCTCCTCTCCTGTCCCTCACCCTTCCACTTCCCGGGACCTTTCTTACATACCTGACTCCCAGGAGTCTATAAGCAGCCTTCCAGACAGGGCAGATCCAACTACTGTCACCAAGACTTTCAGAGCAGGACGTAAGGCTGCAGCACAGGCCAGCCTGGCTTCTAGAGACAAGACTCCCAACACAAAGAGCCGCCGCAGGAGAGGCAGGGGACAGAAGAACACAGGTGTGTCTTTATTTAAAATTAACATACTACCAACAGCACATTAAAAAGCAAAATTGAAAAGTTTATCTCTGTCACATTAATTGACATAATAATAAAACTTAGTTTAAGTCACCCAGTTCAGTCAAATGGAGTTCAATTTTGTTGTTTTCACTTTCAGCATCTGTTGACAGTGACAGTGCTTCGAGTGACTCTCATTTTCATCAGGACAGAGAGCGCTCCTCTCAGGTCAGATACAAAGATCTCAACCAGGGTTTGCTAGACAAACTCACACAGGAGAAATTGGACAGCAAGACCAAGAACAGCAAGCCAAATGACGTTTCATCTGGTATGCCTTTTCATAGATTCTGCTACAGATGTCATTGGATAAACTGAATATATCAATTAATCTTTTCAATTCATCAGTTCAGCTACGCATATATTGTAGAACAATGGAAAGAGTCTTGCTATACCGTGTACGCTAGGATACTGTATGTTCTTCATGCATCCTCAAGCATCTGCCACAAACACATTATTTAATTTAAACATCATATGTCCATATAATTTGAACATTTTATGTTCCCTATGTCCTTATATTGTTTTATGGTGTTACTCAATTTCATTTTCATTTTTGATTTTGTTCACATTTCATTTTGGGATTTGTGCTTGGTTTCTTCACAGCATATGCTTGGAGAACACCTTTTCTCTCTAACAGAATTGCATGCACTGAAGTCCCAGGTAACTCCAAGTTCATCAGCTGTTTTGACCTGCTAACTACCTGTTAACATTTAACATTTCTTTTCTTTTCTTTTTTTATCTGCATTTTTCCTTTTCCTCCTTTTTCTAGTCTGCATTGACATTCATACTAAGTTTGGGTCAGGTATTTTTATTTTAAAGGCACAGAAGCTCTCATATAGAGAAACTGAGTTGTTAAAAGTTAATTTCTGTAGTCCAGTATCATTATTTTAAAAATCAAGAGAAAAAAGGGGAGTAATCTGCTGTTATGTATAACCCCATTATTTTTTTGTCATGGATGTTTAATATCTTTGCCTTTTGAGTTTAATTCACAGAACTGTGGATCTGAGGAAGGTTTTGAGCAAAAACAATTTCAACTCTTGAATTTTCTTGAATGTTAAGTGACCATAGTGCTTTTAAATGTTGTGTGAAGTTAAAGTACTAAAGGTCCTGTTAATTAAGTACTTGAAGTTATGTTAAACACATTTGCACGTATTTCTTATATAATTAATATTATGCATATAGAGCAGTTGTTTGATCTACTTTTAACAGTAGATTGTCTGTGTTCATCTCTAATTTTGTTCTGTCTGTGTGTGTTTCTTTTTTCTAGATGTGAGCAGTGATTTCTCTCTGTTTGAGGCCCTGAGAGAGACAATCTACTCTGAGGTAGCAACGCTGATTTCTCAGAATGAGTCTCGCCCTCACTTCCTCATTGAACTTTTCCATGAGCTTCAGTTGCTCAATACAGACTACCTTCGCCAGAGGGCCCTCTATTCACTACAGGTACAGTACACAACAATCAAACTTGTGCACAGTTCTACAAACAGACTCACATGGAGACTGGATCAATTTCTGCATTAATTGTGTTGGAAATCGGCAAAACGAGTACCTCAGACCTGAAAATGTTAAAAAGGAAGGTCAGATTAGCCAAATGTACAAAACAAATTATATATATATAACCACTGCTGTGGTCATCACTATCCTCTTGCTGTTGAACCAACTGGATGCCAAAAACATTGTTTAGTAATATTTAAAAAATAATTGGAAACAAATAACTAATGACCATGCCAAAAGAGTTGAAAATAAAAATTTTGATTTAGAAAAGGAAGGGTTTACTTCTGGCTTTACTGGCAGAGGGATACAGTGAGTTCCATTTTTAAAATTTCAAAGACAGCGGTTTAAGAGAACAAGGTCAAGCTGCAGACAATGGGAACCAAGCTACTTACTGGCAGAGGGTGAAAAATGGTACTCAGCATTTGGTGAAGGATTTGGTGTTTATTTTACTCAAACATACCTGTACTTGGTAAAATGATTGATTAATTCTTCTTCACAGACCCTGGCTTTTTTCACTATATCAGTAGATCTCTTTTCGTAGTTGTGCGGTTTTCTTTTGTGATGACTGCATCTGTTTTTAAAGTAATAACCATATTTGATTGTTGGCTCTGGCAACCAGGACATTGTAACGAGGCACCTGACTGAAAAGAGCGTGGCAGATGAGCAGGCATCTTCTTTGGGTCCGACTGTATGGGCCACTGGCTCCCAGTCAGAGCTCACACCTAGTGAGAGCTTGGCCACCAGCGACAATGTGAGACACATGCTCCTTCATCTGTTTCACCCCCCAGACCCCCCCCCCCCACGTTAATTATCACACAAGTTAATGTTGCTTATGATTCCAGGATGCATCTGAGAAGATTGTAACAGTTAAATCCAACTCTGTACTGAAGAGGGTAGCAGATAGAGACTCAATGGACAATGAGAGCCTGCTGTCCACCTCTTCCAACCTTGAGCCCTTTGCTAGTGATGACCTGGGTAAGAAGACAGAGTTGCATAATGCTAAAAACGCTTGAACTTGGTTGCTTACCACAATCATGCTTGCTTTGCTGGGCTGGGACACTTCTTGAATACTACTTGAGTTTCTCTGTCTCTCTCTATCCATTGATTTCATTTCTGCTCCTCCAGGTAACACAGTAATTCATTTAGATAAGGCATTGGCCAGGATGAGGGAGTATGAGCGCATGAAGCTGAGGGCTGAGTGTAACACAGATAACCCTGAGCACAGCCCTGGCGCTGCTGCTGCCTCAGCACTTACTCAAGGTACTACTGTGAACACACTCAGAGTGCAGATTAGACCCAGCATTCTGTTGAAAGTGCTTCTATCTGTGTGTCTCTACCAGATTCAATGCAACAAGTTTCCACACACAATCAATACAAAGAGATTTTCAATCATAGAAACCATACAGCTAGCAAATAACTGGATAGAAACATATTGCGTTGCATCTGCTTATGATGGACTATGACTTTTAATCATGTCTACTGATTCTCTGTCTAGAAGAAATAATCCAGGCTTTTTACAATTTAGTGAAATACTGTGTATCACACTTGTGGCATTATCTTGATTTTTAAAGGCTGCAACTTTGATGTGTCCTTAGGTGTGGTTTAATACTAATATTTTTGGCACATGAATACTTGTTGAAATAAATCGTTTTTTGAAACTTTGTCCATGAATAGCATGAGAATCCAACTTTTTAACAGTGTAAACAACCCCTCCTTTAAATTTCTCATTCATTAGGCTGAAAATGACCTGGAATATTCCTTTTCTCTGAGAGTTTGCTGTTAATGATTATGGGGATTGGATGTTTATAATTAGCAACTGGCTAAAACTCTGCTTGCTTTAATCATACATATAATGAATGCTTGGGTTTAGTACTTCTTTAAGTACACCTAATTGTGTTATAATGCAATTTGTATGTGTGTCAATTCAGGTGCAGGACATTCATCTTCAGATGCG
>JAUMHQ010000044.1:10360954-10371298 GCA_032361165.1 Enteromius paludinosus | reverse complement strand
GCACTATGCAACAAGCTATTGCAAAGAAGCTAACGTTAAATAGATAAGTAACGTTTTAATCGCTAACATAGCAGATTAATGGAAAATGACATCTGTCATCAGCATTTTTGCCACTACTAATTTATTAACGAATCAGCATTAACTACATTAAAGACAATCGCTTTATTTAAAGTGAATAAAATTACCTACTTACTGGAGTTCAACAACTAGTTAATGTACAGAGACGCAGTCACATACCTGACTTGCAGATGTAGGGTAGGTAGGTGAGATGAATTGGTATAGCAGGCAGTGGGCCAAACCACTGTGAGGAAGGGGAGGGGGAGCTAAACTATTTTGAAATGCATTTTTTAAGTTTGTATTTCCACTTACACAAAAAATGTTTAGGTATACGTACGTATATTTTTCACAATAGACAGTGCGGTTTTTTTTTTCATTGTGATTTTAGGGGGGGACAATCCTCGGATAGGGGGGGACATGTCCCCCCTGCCCCTCCCGGGATTTACGCCCATGGTGCCGGTTAGAGCACAATATTAGTTAAAGAGAGGAAGAGAGTAGATTGGGTTTAAATGATGTATTAAAGGGCTATGGTCAATTTACAGGCAGAAGAGGCATTAGTCTGAAACATAAGAAATAAAGGAAACAATAATAAGTAACAATAATCAAAGCATATACACAATAGTAAACATTCATTGGCACATAAAGGCAGCTGAAGCATACTAAATCCTCAGTGAAAACACAATCTAAGGATTATAAGGAAAATAAAAGGTATCTGATTACACACTATAAACTATAAATGGTCATCTAACATAAAAGACATTCCCCTATTACTGGCTATTATCACAACATTTCAGAACGTGATTGCTATTTGGTATAGACAGCTTGGAATAATCTATCACATCATCAAGTGTCGTTACAATAATTACTATTGAAACAGTGATTTACATCAATAAAGAAGAAATTCACATCTCAAACAGCATAATAAACAGAAATAACTCAATACCGATCTTGATAAACACTCAAACACATAAACAAACAGGCTTACTTGTAGGTCAATGACTAACACCTCAAAGTAACTGCAACAAACAGAAATGAATTTCCATTCAGCGATCGCCTCGGCAGCATACCCAGTTCAGCATGCAGCAGCAACTCAAAACGGGAAACTGCTCAGCAAGAAAAAAGAAATGACGTGCAACATCGGACTAAACGTCCTCTCTTAAAGGAGCCTTTACAAAAGCCGCCCCCAAAGATGAGAAGAATCTTTGCATTCAGGAAAGGCAACTATCCTGCAGGCTTAGAACTTCCATGATAGGTTGAAGGCAAGGGTGGCAGAACAACCAGATGGGCCACTGGTCTGGTATTGATCTGATTCTTGATCTGCACATCTGCTGATCTGAGGTTGCCATCAGGACTGAGGTGAGTCTGGATGACTTTACCTACAGGCCATAATTCTCTGGGCAACGAAGGGTTGACGATCATGACGTAGGTGTGCTCTTGCAAGTCAGGAGGTGAGGTTTGCCATTTATGCCTTGTTTGAAGGCCGGGGAGGTAATCACGGATGAATCGAGACCAGAATCTATCGGCCAGGTTCTGGGAATGTCTTCATCTTCGGCTACTCAACATCTCTGATTCTGGGTAAATGACTTGAGGCAAAGATCCATAAGGCCACCCCATGAGACGACAACTGGGGGTCACTGGATCAGCACTGGCCACATCAGAGGATAAGTTACCCAGAGGATAAGTAACCTGACTGTCATCAGAACCTCTTCAGGAACCAACTGGGAACGTAAGACGGTGTACAAAGCTGACATAACAAATTTCACCTCCCTCTCCCAAACTCCACCAAAGTGAGGTCCTGCTGGGAGATTGAAGCAGAAGTCGATCTTCTGGCATGCAAGATGGCTCTGCAGTTCAGGAACTAAGGCGGCATACGCTTCTCGCAACTCCAGCTCGCTCAGACCATAACTGCACTGGAGTGCCTCTCCTCGCGATGAACCTTCCGAATAGCCATAAGGAAGGAATCTGTACTGAGACTAGGTAGCAAGTCTAAGTATACAACTCTTAACAAGACAACACCCCAGCGCTTCTCGATACATCTACCAATCTTAATTTGAAATGGACCGAAGCAATCCATCCCACATAACTGGAAGGTGGGTTTGTAAAGCTGAAGGTGGGCAGAGGGTTGATCAGAGATCTGAGGGACAGAAGGCTGCCCTCTTCACCAGTGACATTCAGCCTCACGACCGTGCAGGATCCAATAATGTCTGCGTATCTCTGCAAACAGCCATTCTGATCCGGGATGATGCAGCTGGTTGTCATAATGGTGGATTTTAAGACTAGTAACTGGATGCTAAGACTCTAAGACTACAGGATGAACAACAGAATCTGTAAGGACAGCCCCTCTCCTCAAACAACCTCCCACTCTAATCAAGCCATCAGAAAGATCCTTCTCTGGGGCCAAGGCGACTAGATGGCTACTAGTTCTCACCGCCTTCCCGGATTCCAACAGGTGATAATCTTCAGGGAACGATTCCAATTGGACATTTTGAAGGATATGGACTTCTGCTCTTTGGTAATATGTGGCTTCAGGGACAGTGTCTGAATCTGAGTCACCACATAGCTCTGGGCAGTGGTATCCAGCATGTCCATACAGGTAGGGTAACTCCATCGATCAGGGTGGCCAGATGGGGTTGAAGAGGTGACAACTCCACAAAAGGTGGACTTTCGCAACTCTGCTGAATCATCACCAGGCTCCAGAGTCAGAAAGATAAGCAATTCTTGAGGGTCAAGGAGAAGAAAAAGGTGGTCCTTGATGCCAACGATTCAGGGAAGCAAGGTAGGAAAGAGATCTCCCTTTGGTGAGGGTTTTCTGCGGAACTAAAATAACGCTACAAGCACTGATCAGTAAGTTCCTGGATCTCTGCAATCCTATTGCCAACAAAAACTCGGTAACGACAGGACTTCAGCCACTGAAGGACCATAGTAGAATCTGTCCACAGCACGGTGGAATGGATAGGCAGGGTCAACTCATTTGCCAACAACATCGCAAGCTGAGCAGGAACCAGGCTCCCACAAAGCTCCAATCGGGGTATAGAATGTATTATCCGGGGGGTAACACAGATCAAGCAGTGAGGAAGAAAAGGTAGGTTTGACTGGCAGGCTCAACTGCATGTAGATAAGCTACACATAGGCTTGCTCAGAGGCTTCTGAGAATATGTGGACCTCGCGGCTAACTCCATCCATCCCAACTATAGAGGGAACGTAAGGCAGAGGGAAAGATACATTGGGAAGACAGCGAAGTTCTTCTTCCCACTGCTTCCAGGAATGGAGAAGATCCAGAGGTAGGTTAGGATTGTCTCATTCTATCTATTTGTTCCAAAGGTGTTTAACGATCACTTTTGCACGGGTTGTGAAAGGAAGGGACTGTGCCAGAGGGTCGTACTGTGCAGCAAGGACCCTAGATGTTCCGCAAAGTAAGGGTCTCATAGATCATGGGTCGATGTTTATACTATAAGGTATCAGACTGCCAATTCCAACTCAAACCTAAAATAGACTCAAGAACATTGGCCTTCTCTGGCATCAGCCACAACTCCACACTGTCTTAAGGCATCTGGATCATTGCAAGCCCTCTGCCGTATATCCTTGAAAGGATATTGCGCAGGTGCACGATCAGGCTCTGGGCTGCATCAGCGGTAGGTAGACTCTGGAGGCAATTATCTACGTAGTAACTTCTTTCCACAGAGAAACTGATTTCCTCATCTGCTAAGGGGTGGCTGAGGAGTGTGGTGCTGGAGTGCATAAATCGCACAACAAGGGCTGGAGGTGGTACCAAATGGTAGGACCAACCACTCTGAGTGTCGGAGGTGGCTTCTCCATCTGCAAGTCTCACCACAGAAAGCGGAGTAGAGTAAGATCTTCAGGCTGGAGGCAAAACTGGTGGAACATTGCATTAATATCTCCGCTCATGGCCTCTGGTTGCTCCCGGAAACGGAGAAGGACGCCTAACCATGAGGCTCCAAGTGTGGGTCCAGGGTACTGGTTAAGGCCCTGACCTTGGTACTGATGGGAACAATTGAAGACGAGACTTCCTGTTGAGGCAGCAGCAGCAGCAGATTTCCCAGCAGAGGAAGGACTGATGTTCACATCATGAAGGGAATGAAGATGTAGGCCATGACAAAGACTGCAGGGCTTCTTCAAGTCACAATGGGCAGCATGGTGGGCCCTGGCATAACTATGACACCAGTTCTCATAACGAAACCAGTTCGCAAAATCAACAAGGTTTGGGGAAAAACCAGGATGACGGAACATGTGGTGATGATACTCTGCTCTCTGCTCTGGGGGAAGTTTGCTTAAAAGGCCTGCAACATGGGAACCACAACTCAACTGCAGCTCCCCATCATGTCCTAAGGTTCTTAACAGGCAGACTAGGGACTGAACTTGTAGAATGAATCTCTGGAAAGCTGGGATGTCACCTCGTCTGTTCTTATGACTGTCAAGGACACTAGCTATCCTCCTGAAGGCTAACTGGTGTGGCTGGCCGTACTTTTCACAAAGAGCTGACACAGTATCTGTGATAGGTAGGAGAATTCAAGTTAGCATCAGCTATCATCCTGGCTTCCTCCAGCTTAAGGTGGTCCACCAGGATCTGATACTTAAACAACCCCAGTGCCATCTGGGGGGAGCAGATTCTCCAAAGCGATGCAAAGACTGACAAGGATCTTAAATTTGCAGAATTGCAAATGAGTTGCTGGGAGGATTAATTGGTTAAGAGTCATTTGGAATTTTGGAGGCACAAATTTGTCAACTTTAACCTGTCTTAATGGAAAAAGAAATCTCAACTCTCATTGCTTGATGAGTGAGAACAAAGCTCATTGGGTCATGAATTAGGATAACACAGGCAGGTAAACGCACACCACAATTATTGTATCTAAAGAAATAATAAGAATTAATTGAATGAGCAAGAATTATTATAGTAGGTGTTTTAAGTAATAGGGTTAGGGTACATTTTCACTTTTCACATTTTACATTTTACACGAACACCACTTTAAATATTTATTTCACCTTTTTATTACTTAAATGCAAAATGAGAAAATATATTGAATTCTATTTTAAGTGTAATAATATGAGTGAATGATATTTAAGTGTTGTGTGGACCACAGGAAGACTAGTAGTTCTCTTATGCATAGCTAATGGGGATCCAAATAAACAAATGAATAAACAAAATAGAAGGTTTTAAAGAATATGAGAGGCACAGATTTAAAAAAAGAGGTCAAAAACTGAAAAAGCCAGAAAGATTGAGGAAGCAAGGCCAATAAATTCAAGTGAAAGGGTCTGCACACGTAAGAGAGAGAGGGAAGATGTTCAATAATTGACAACCTGTGTATTTTTAACACTCTCCCCATTCATTAAAGATGCTGTTGGATGAGAGTCACAGCTACTCCAGTTGCTCAGGGACTGACAGGCTGTAAATCATTCAGCGCCACCACGTGTGCAACCCCTCTTCACTTGCACTACCAGCAGGGACCACTGCCTCACAGTGAGACTCTGTGATTTTAGCACCAAGCTAACAGTAATGTTGATATAGGTGGCTGCGCTTCACCTTCACTAACCAGCAGGGGCCACTCCTTTGTAAAGCAAATGCTTTTCTCTGGAGATAAGCCTGATTTGTTTCAATAGCGATAATAAGATGCATGGAATATGTCATGTAGGTTTCAATATGTCAAAACTAACTAAAAAGGTAAACAATTATATATTTTCTCCCAGATCACAGTACCTGCAGTGTTTATCAGTGTATTGCACAACCCGATCCAAATACAAATTACTTTTGTGAGACAGTTATTGTAATAGATCAAATAAAAAAAGACTGAGACACTCCCAGTTTAAAATTGACAAATCACATTTTTACTCAAACTCACTGAATTGATGAGAATGGCTTGTCAGTTGACATATAGCTCAAATCAATGCAAAATTACTTGAATATATCTATTTGATTGCTCTTACTTGCTGTGCCAAGAAATTAGTAATTGTATATATTTTTCATACTCACCTGCCCCTAAATAAAATGAACTGCGGTCAGTCACTTTACAGATCAGTCAGATGGTTCTTCCTGTATAATTGGCTGGTTTTATATTTAGATTGGACTTTATGCTGGCAGTCAACAACATGGCTATGAGGGACTAATGAGCAAAAATGGGAACTGGGAAATTCATGAAAGAAACAACAGAAATAATAACATACACTGTAAAAAAAAAATCTGTAAAATTTACGGTAAAAAAACTGAGAGCTGTGGTTGCCGGAATGTAACCGTAAAAAATATGGTGACAACGTTTTAGGTTTTACAGTTGTAAGTTAAAATTACAGTTATATACCATAATTTCACTGATACAATTTTAATATACCAAGCTATTTTAGCACTGAAATCTGTTTTGTAGCTTCGAAATACACTGATAAAAACCAAATGCAGGTGATGATGAGAAAGTCACATGATAAACCAAAACCCATCACAAGAAGCTTTTAAATATGAACTTTTATAGAAGGTGCTCAGTGTCATTCACACAAACACTAAACATCATCATGGTGAGACTAATTAAACTGAAATATGCAATAAACATTCATTTAACAACATAAATGAAATAAATGCAGGGAATTCTGGGAATGTCAATTTTTCCCCTGTAAATTTAACAGGAATTTACCTGAAAAATTTTTTCCCCCATAGTATTTTCACAGTTTTTTACTGTTAAAATCACAGCCATTTTTACAGTGTAGTTATTACTTTATAAAGCCAATGCTAATCTCTGGAGATAAGCCTGATTTGTTTCAATAGCAATAATAGGATGCTTGAAATATTGCATGTAGGTTTGAGTAATCCCATGGAGTATATTTCAGTACATCACAATAGTTATGTACATTACCTTATTGCAGATCACAGCAATGTTGTAGTGATACTGAGTAATCTGTGTAGTCCAATCCAAGAACAAATGATTCTTATATGAGACAGTTGTTTTGATGAATCGTTCAAAAAGACTCAAAAAAAAGCTATTCCCAGTTTGGATTTGACAAATCCCTCGCCCATATTTTCACTCCAACTCACCAGTTGGAGTGGTTACTCAGTCAAAATATGACTTGCTACATTAACTGTGTTTCATGTCGAAGCTAAACTACTTGAATGTATCCATTAGGCTGCTCTTGCCTGCTGTACAAAGAAAGCAAAAATCTCTACTGCTCAAAGTCATGTATGTGAAATAATCAGTAAGAATCTTTTCCCACGTTTTAACAATATGGCTGTGCCACAGATTTCATATTCACCTGCTGCTAAATGGCTCCTAAAGATAAAATGAACTGCGGTTGGTCACTTCAACTGCAGTTCATTGGCTGATTGGCTGATTCTTGGGAAAATAAACTGCCATCTGGTCTGGACTTTATGCTGGTAGTCAACAATATGGCTATGGGAGAATAATAAGCATAAATCAGCCTGGAAAGTCATCAAGAAACAAGCCAGGACTATAGAATCACCGTGGCCAAGTCATATTAGCTATTACATAGGGGATTGGACAGTATATTGCCTTATAAATGCGTCTTAAATTTACATGAGATAGTGGCTGATTAAGAATAGGGAATTGCTAGATGTAAAATGTCCCCAGAATGTCTCATTGGGGCCTTGTTTCTATCATAATAATAGACAGGACAGTGCCTGAACCATCTGGCCTAACCACTCATGCCTGCTCAATTCTGGCATTTCCCTGGCACTGAGGTGTTTGTGATTTAGCAAAGCGTCTCAGCAGAGACTGGACTGGTCATTGTTAATCTGCTGTTAAAGCTGAGAACAGTGCATCTCTAGAGGGAATGGCAGCAACTGCTGCTGTCAGAATTACAATTCGTCCCAAATCACTCTCCACAATATGTGCGTAAAGATGCTAGCCTGCTCATAATTAACTTGGAAATTATAACAAGAGAAGCAACATTCTCACAGGAGTCAGAACAAACCGAGGTGGAAAGATTAATAATTCATGTCTAAGCAAGACTACATGTCAGTGGGGTCATTTTGTGTCTGAAAAAAAAGAAGAGAAAATATATTTTTCCAAACTTTGCTATCATAACTAAAAACACAAATGTTCAACCTGATTAACCATATATATATATTTGTTTGTGTTTCAAACAGGTCCACCTAATAAGGGTCATTATCAGAACTTTGGCTAATATTCTGGCAAGATTCTCTCAAATTTACAAACATATGTTCTTCCTATAATGCCAATCGATTGTTTGACAAAGTTACTTTGTCATTAATAACATTCTTAAATCATTATTTATTATCCCTGGAACATTCTTTTGTAAGTAATGTAAATACTACCTGTTTTAGAACATTCAAAGGTCATGGATAAACTTAAAAAACACAGAAATAATGTTTTCTTAGTGGGAATGTTAGAGAAATGTCATAAGAATATATTTTTGTTGGCTACAGCATTGTTGCCTCAAAGTGTGCCACATGCTATCAGTGTAGATTAGCTCTTAATACATTCAGATGCACATGGACAAACCAGAATAATTGTAATTCCAAAACCAGCATCAACAAAAATAAATTAAGTAAACAAAGATAATTAACGCACAACAGATAACTGAAAGGAACAATAAATACAATAGCAACACCACAAATAAAAGCAGCAAAGAGCATAACAATAAATAGTAATATGCAACATTACTCAGTTTATTTATGCCGCAGTACATTGCTGAGAACCCAAGTATTGTATCTAAAGAGCATTATCCACAGGTTCCTCAGACCTGCTTAAAAATATGTCTGACAGAAATTGAGAAAAGAAGAAATGAAAACGCTCACTTTGTGGCAATCTGGGCCTTTGGTGGGTTTCATTTTTAATGTTTAAAGCTATTTTGCGAGGCAGAAACAGTGCCTGTCAATTAAAAGCCTTCCTTAAGAAATATACCGGGAAGGAGCTGTTGAGGAGCTGTTTAGCAAATTAGTCACGCACACTGAAAATACAAACTAACCACACTTTCTGCACTTTCAATTGCTTATTTTTTTAAAAGAGGTGTGAGTAAATTACTGTTAATGTTTTTTATTTTATTTTATATATTTATTTATTTTTATGTAAACATATGTAATATACACATATGCTACTGACTAGTTTTGTGGTCTAAGGTCACAGACACCTATTGTGATGAGTTAAACTTATGACTTGTGCTCATTAGTTTACATGCCCCTTGAAGAATGTGCAAAATATTAAACATTAATACAAAAGAGGGATCATGAAAATTGCATGCTATTTTTTATTAAGTACTGTATGAAAAATCTGTCTTTCAACACTGAGGACTAACCCTAACTCATGCATAACTATTACAAAAGGTGAATACACCCTAATACTCTACAACAGGGCACACAATGCATTTAGAGACGGGAGGTGTAAACTTTTTAAGTTGGATGATCCACATAAATATTTATGTAGCTTCTAGAATTGAAGTACTAAATGAAAATAATATGATACAAAATGAACACATTATCATCAAAAGTTTACACCCCCCGGCTCTTCTTGAGGATCAGTAAATGTTTTCACCTTTTAGTTGTGTATGAGTCCATCAGTTGTCCTTAGTGTGAAAATATAGATCTCAAAATCATACAGTCACTTTTGGAAAGGGTTCAAATATGCAGAAGATGCTGAAAAACCAAAGAATGTGCCGGAACTGGAGTATTTGTCCGAAGAACAGCAGGCAGTCGAAAAAGCTAATAGTTAAAGCGGGGTTAAATGTGAAAGTATGTAGTAGACATTACAATTTGTAGTTTTAGCATTTTATTTGATTCATCATAGTTCAACTATTATCAAGTTAGCTAACATAACTTTGGAAAATAAAATAAGATAATTTGAGAAACATATCAGTATTTTTTGTTCACACAATGAAGGTCATTGGAAACAAAAGAGTGTTTTATGTTCCACAAAAGAAAGGTTTAAAATGACAGGGTGAGTAAATCATGATAGAATATATATATATTTTTAAATGAAATATTGAATGTTTTTCATTTTTATCTTTTTTTTTTTTAAATGATCCAAAATCGGAATCCAAATTCACATGATTCATTCAGCAACTAAACAGCACTGTGTTGCTTAGAGACACACAACAGTTCTGCTATGGATTTTAAGGTAATATGTGCTCTGCTAAATTGAGCAAAATCCATATTATACTGTTTAAAATGTAACACAACATCAACTTCTTATTTACTGAGCTGCTGTATAAAATCTAGGGGTGGGCATAGATTCATTTTTTAAATCTAGATTAATCTAGATTAAAATGGCTCATTTGAGATTTGCCAAAGGCATTCAGAATTTGTGTGCTACCTATTAT
>JAUMHQ010000044.1:10340179-10355290 GCA_032361165.1 Enteromius paludinosus | reverse complement strand
AGTGAGGACTTGTTTGACATGCTGGTAATGTTCCTGAAGGTTCTGAGAGAAGATGAGAATGTCATCAATATAGATCAACACAAATCTCTCCAAAAATTATCTGAAGATGGTCTGCATATAATTCTGAAAGATAGAGGGCGCGTTAGCAAGACCATACGGCATCACGTAATACTCCTAGTGGCCAGTAGGGGTCACGAATGCCGTCTTCTATTCGTCCCCTTCTTTAATCCGTATTAAATTATAGGCACTTCTGAGGTCTAATTTGGAGAAAATCTTTGCTCCACGAAGTTTCTCCAGAGCGGCAGGAACCAGAGGTAAGGGGTATTTAAAAGGAATGGTTACCGCAAACCAACATCCTTCTTTGCGACGAAGAAGAAGCTGGAAGCAGCAGGGGATGTTGATGGGCGTATGTAGCCGCGTGTGAGTGCCTCTTTAATATATTCCTCCATTGCTTTAGTCTCTGGAATTGAAAGAGGATAAATCCTACCCTAGGGCAACTGGGCATCGGGAAGCAGGTCAATAGCGCAGTCCCATGGGTGGTGTGGTGGCAGACGGGCAGCTCTCCTGGGGCAAAAGACATCCTGAAAAGCAGTATATTCATCGGGAATTTCAACAGACTGTTTTTCTAACGGACTTTCAATGGATGTCGTACAAACCCTGAGAGGTTCCTTCTTCTGGAGAGGTAGGTGAGGGAAACAGGTGGGCCAACATTGTGATCCCCATTTGATGATCTCACCGGTACCCCAGGAGAGGATGGGTTCATGCCTCTTCTTGAATTCTTGCAGGAACGAAGACAGAGTACATCACATGGAGGACAACGACCACACACCACTTGACGAACTAGGAGACGAAAGGAGTCACTGGGGTTTTGGAGCAGAGACTGGGAGCAACGAACCACGCTGGAGGAGAACAGGTAAGCACAAGGTAAGTAATTACCACCAAACGACCAAACAAGCTCGGACAATGACTGAGGGAGTGAGTGGTGCTTAAATGTGGTGGTGGTGATTTGGTTCAGGTGTGTGCACAGGTGATGCTTATCAGAACTCAGGGGATGGTGCTCTAGGAGTGGGCGTGTCGATGGAGCCTGGTGCGGATGTAACATAGGGTTAGTAAAAACTTTTTTTTTAATGTTTTTGAAAGAATACTCAAAGACATTTATTTCTTAAAATAACCGTTTTCTTTTTTTTTATGTATTTTAAAATGTAAATGCCATTACTTCAGTCTTCAGTGTCACATGATCCTTCAGAAATCATTCTAATATGCAGATTTAAGACAACAAGCTAATATGCCTTTAATTGATTGCTATCACTCTGAATCAAAGCTAACTGTTTTCTTACATTTGTGAATGTTTCATCAAGCGCACAAAAAACCTCCATGGCCCAAAGGAAAAATAAATCACCCTGGTTGACATAATTTGTTTTGTGCATCTATTGTGATCAAAAACAGCAAGGATTCTACAATCTTTTATGACTGTAAAGGTGGTGCTTATGTGTGTTTGTGTGTCTAACAGCACAGTGGTCTCTGATGAGCTGTGTAGCTGTTGCCTTCTGTCTAACACAGTCATTATTAAAACCAGCGTTCTCTTTGTTTTGTTACTTTGTTCCGTCTAGCCACAACTGACACCACATGACTTGAGCACTGGTCCACTAAGGTCAGCTGATGACAGAAATATAAGGCACTGAGACAAAACATCTGTTAACTGAACAGATTCAGTGACTGCCACTACTGCTGAGGAAAATAATTTTGACTGAGCTGTTCAAAACCTGAAAGTCATAGAAGTATTCAAACATTGATATAGCTTAGATATGAAAGAAATCACTGGAAACTTAAAAAAGATTACATGTACTCTATGTGTTCAAATCTTAGCAGGGCTTTGAGATCCATTACGGAATTAAGCCCAGGTTGCTTTTAAAGCAACACTAGAATTGTGCAGCAGACAGTGGTGTTTCTTTCCTAAATGACTTACTATTTTTGTACAAATCGATCAAGTCCAATTTATTTGTATTGTGATTTTCGCAGTGCACATTATTTCAAAGCAACTTAAGAGAAGAACAATGTTGTAATGCCTTTACCATAGAGCAAGTTTCAGAACAATATAACAAAATGTAATGATGATACAAGTGATGCTTAAAATTTAGATCTAGCTGTATTTGTTGACAGATTGTTTCCACGTTTTTGTATATGATTTCTTACAATGGTTTCACTTAAAGTAGTGAAGCTGCTGCTGAACACTTCCGAACTCACAAGCTTAATCTCTCCCTCTCTCTCTCTAATGACTTTATTAGCTGTTATTAGCTGCCTCAAAGACATTTTGGAATTAGATGAGATGTGTAAGAAATTAATTCAACTCACAATAGCATTTTAAGTATAAAAACCAGACAAATGCCATGGAATATATCATCTGATTGATGTCTTGAGGTGTGTTACCATAACATAAGTGGAATAATTGACTTTCAATTCAATTAAAATGGTATTTGTCACATACACAGTCATAGGCAGTACGACATGCAGTGAAATGCTTTTATAATGGGAGCCGACTCACCAGCGCCATCGGGAGGGGGATGCAGCTATGACATGAAGCATCAAATATTCCTTACGTAAAAATGCTGTTTTTGTGCATGTCTCTTTAAATGCTTTAAATACAAGCATAAAGACATAAAGGTGGGTTAGTGTGGTCAATCGTACAAATTAAACCTAGTAAAATATGTTTTAAACCCTGTGTTTATCATCACTTTTTTTTGTGTAAGACACATTTTCATTGGTTTTATTCACATTTATTGATACGTTTGCCAATATTTCATAGATTGTATATAAAAAAGAAGGATTGCATTTACTAATTAAAGTTAAAAACAATTGTAGAATTGCAAGCTTTAAATCAGGATTTTTTCAAATATATCTGTCCATTATAATGTACAGTGGGTTCAAATGTCTGTTACTGAAATTAAATCTCCAGTAATGGTGACTGAACTTTCTTATATAAAAAGTCTATATTAATGTACAAATAAATTGTTGAAACTATTTCACATACAGATTATATAGTTCTTGAAGTGGAAATGGATACTGACATTATATGGCGTGATGAGGAAGGTGGGGGATGCAGATGATGCTAGATCAGGGCTGTCCAAACTCAGGCCTACTTTGAAAATCGTGCAGTCTGAACTCGGCATTAGTTAAAGGGGTCATCCCTACATGCTACAGTGTGAGTACACAACCACCATACATTGATAAAGATCACAACAGCACTTGTGAAGAGTTAAAGGGGAAGTACACAGAACAGAGTGATTTCTAAAGAAAAAAGTAAAATGAGCATTTTTTACACATCTTTGAGAAATTTTAAAACAAACTATATTACAAACTTTCCATTGAGACCCTAAAGAATCATACTAGCTTGTGGAAACTTGGCTTTGTATGACTCCTTTAAGACAGGCTTTAGTTTGTTAAAAACAATGTGCAGTCTATAAAACAAAAATTTATGTTGAAATTTCTTCAGAAGAAACCTCAAGGAAAGACCAACCATTTGTGTTATTTTATTTGTAATTTCATAATTATAATCATAATTTTAATTGGTAAATTGTTTATAAAGGTCAACTGTTTTGAGCCGACAAAAAATATTTTATTTCAAATTTAAAGAAAAAATCATTTTTTATTATTATTATTTGGAATTATGGAAGCCTTAAGAACAGGAAA
This sequence comes from Enteromius paludinosus, assembly GCA_032361165.1. Taxonomy (NCBI): domain Eukaryota; kingdom Metazoa; phylum Chordata; class Actinopteri; order Cypriniformes; family Cyprinidae; genus Enteromius; species Enteromius paludinosus. Next base: position 10,351,603 of record JAUMHQ010000044.1, on the reverse strand, counting down.
AAATTACAGCTGCTGTGAGAAAAGGCTATAAACTGTCCACCACCTGGAGCAACATTCATGATATCGGGTAGATTTCTTTATGTTTACAGACACATTGGCATTCTAGAATTTCGGCTAACATAAGGCAATCATTTTGAACACTGACTTGTTATGTGCTTGCTAGAATATTGATTCCGGATAATTTTTTAACCAAAACAACTTATTAACATACTTCTTTCTTTTCCAACTTAAATTATAATTCCTTTAAAAATTGTCTACCCTGCCTTGATGTTTATGCCTTGGTTAAGGCCTTGAGCAGGGCTGCTGTTTCTTTAGAGTACCTCTATTTTTTTGCTCTGATTTTTGAAGAGGATGTGCTTTTAAACTCGTCCTTGTTAAGTTCAGGTCCTGATGCTGTCAAGTAATTTAAAGAAGGTACATAATTTAGTTCAATTTAAGAGATGACCCGGTGAGTGCTGGAACATTATATTACTGTACTCTGTGCTTGTACTCTGCTTCTCTCCTTTTGTACCTTTTCCCCATCAACTATTCAGTTATCCTGAGGATCTTCATATGCAATAACTGTCACAGGACTGTATTCAGTTTGTTTATATATTTATGTTTATGATTTTTTTTTAAGCATTGTGTTGTCTTGTCAGATGTAATATATCTTAGTGCTCTGTTTGCAAGACAAATATTTTTATTGTTTACCTTTCTGTTTGGAGGAACCAATGGAGGACACGATAATTTGAATGTCAATGTTGTAAATTGTGGGATAGCAGCACCTGAAGCCTTTTATATTTTGAACAACCTTCAGTTATTTAAAAGACTTAAAAAATGTGAAGATTAAAAAGTGTTAATAGGTTTTAGCAATTAGCTACTCCTTCCAAATGACCTTTTTTGTTAAATTGGTTCATGCATTTAAAATAAAAAGTAAATAAATAAATCATGGGCACCACTGGCATTGAAGTCAAGCTGGTGCACTGAACACTAATTCGATGTCTCCATTCCAAAATATTATAATAAGAATGAAAAAAGAGAAGGTCTTAAAAGGTCAAATTTTTCACAATTATAATTAACATTATTTAATTTATATATAAGAACAATAAGTTCACAAGTTACAAATGTCTGCCTGAGCCAAGTGTTACAGTTCTTGTCTCTAATGACCATCTTTTGAATATTGCATAGTATACCAAAATTATTTAACAGGCATGTGGCCTGTTTAGTCTAAATTCCTTAACATTTCTCTCCCCCAACCATAAACGTAGAAGCGAAATAATACATCACATTTGTTATCAGCAGCATTCTGTATGGAAGAGGATTTGGGCCAAGCAATAATAAAAAAATTAAATCATTTCGAGATTGAAGTCGTTAAATTACGTGAATAAAGTTGTTAAATTTTGAGAAAAAAAGTTGAAATAAAATGTTGAGAATAAACTTTTTAGGTAATGAGAAAAAAGTTGTTAAATTATGAGAAAAAAACTTGTTAAATAACGAGAAAAAGTCATACAATTCCATGGCAAAAACCTATTTCAAGAAGTAAAAATGTAGAACAAAAGACTTATTTTGGAGCGTGCCCGTCAGCATCTCCGGTGGCTTAGTTCGTAGAGTAATACGCTTGAGTAAAACATGCCAGATAGATTGAATCCATTTCTTGCCAAACTCTCTTTCCTTCCTTAATTATAATGCATTCATTAAGTGGTACCACAGTATTTCCATCATTCATTTGTGGATCGAAAAGTATTCTAAATGCAGTTATGGCACAGTGTTTCATCTGCATTTCTGCATTAAACTCTAATTTTAATTGCCATGGAGTCTGTGGTTTGATTAGAGGTATAGGGCTATATGGAGAGCTTGTCCCAATAAGGGAGCATACAGGCTATTTCTTAATGTAAATATAAAATAGGCTAATTTACAATTTTATAATATTATCACATCCTGTTAATATACAACAATACTGGTATCTGTCACCATTTATAAGTAGGCTATAAATCTAATTAGCTAGCTACTATTTACAATTTGAAAAGATCTGCTACTTTTACATAACGTAAATAAAATGGCTATTTTTATTTAGTGGCACATCTATAAAAATTGGCTGATTTAATTTACACTGTAAATAGACAGTCACTAAATACAGTCACTAAATAAAAATAGCCATTTAATTTACGTCATGTAAAAGTAGCAGATCTTTTCCAAAACTCCAAGTCTTTTGTTCTGCACTTCTCGAAATTTGAGGGGTATTCCAGACGCCCAGACTTCCCTCTCCCCAGACACTTCCTCCAGCCCTTCCGGGGGAACACAGAGGCATTTCAAGGCCAGCCGAGAGACATATTCCCTCCAGCATGTCCTAGGTTGTCCCTGGGGCCTCCTCCCGGTGGGACATGCCCACCTCCCCAGGGAGGCGTCCAGGAGGCCTCCGGAACAGATGCCCGAGCACCTCAGCTGGCCTCTCTCAATGTGGTGGAGCAGAAGATCTACTCTGAGCTCCTCCTGAGTGAGTGAACTCCTCACCCTATCTCTAAGAGAGCGCTCAGCCACCCTGCGGAGGAACATCATTTCAGCCTCCTGTATCCCTGATCTCGTTCTTTCGGTCATAACCTACAGCTCATGACCATAGGTGAGAGTAGGAACATAGATCGACCGGTAAATCAAGAACTTGGCCTTGCAGCTCAGCTCCTTCTTCACCGCGACAGACCGGTACATCGACACCATTACTACAGAAGCTGCACCGATCCGTCTGCCGATCTCCCGTTCCATCCTTCCCTCACTCGTGAACAAGACCCCAAGATACTTAAACCCCTCCACCTGAGTCAGGAACTCCCCACCAACCTGAAGGGGACAGGCCACCCTTTTCCAGCTGAGTACCATGGCCTCAGATTTGGAGGTGCTGATTCACACTCAGCTGCAAACCACCCAAGTGCCCGCTGTAGGTCTTGGTTTGAACAAGCCAACAGGACAACATCATCTGCAAGAAGCAGAGATGTGATCTTGTGGTCCCCAAACCGGACCCCTTCCTGCTCCCGACTGCGCCTAGAAATCCTGTCTATAAAAATAATGAACAGGACCGGTGACAAAGGGCAGCCCTGCTGGAGTCCAAAATGTACTGGGAACAAGCCTGACTTACTGCCGGCAATGCGAACCATGCTCCTGCTCTGGTCATCCTTAGCAAAGGACACTGCGAGGGACATGGTCGAATGCCTTCTCCAAGTCCACAAAACACATGTGGACTGGTTGGGCAAACTCCCACCAACCCTCCAGTACTCTAAAGAGGGTATAGAGATAGTCCAGTGTTCCACGAGCAGGACGAAATTTAATGTTCCTTTTATTCTTGTCGATTCTAGCCTCTCTTTTCTGATAGCGCATACTGTAAAGCCTTGTGGACGCATAAGGAACAACAGGGGCTTGAAACTGCCTGGGCTGTGAAACTGCCTGAGGGCCGTAGATCTGCCTTGCTCCAAGTCTGCAGCCTCCCCATGCTCCCTGGATCTGAGGTTTGACTATCGGACAAATTCTCCTCTCCAGTACCCTGGCATAGACTTTCCCGGGGAGGCTGAGGAGTGTGATCCCCCTATAGTTGGTACACACCCTCTGATCCCCCTTTTTAAAAAGAGGGACCACCACCCCGGTCTGCCAGTCCAGAGGCACTGCCCCCAGCCTCCACGCAACACCGTAGAGGCGTGACAGCCAAGACAGCCCCACGGCATCCAGAGAACTAAGGTACTCAGGGCGGATCTCATCCACTCTCTGTGCCTTGTCACCGAGGAGCTTCTTAACTACCTTGGCGACTTCAGCCCGGCTAATGGTCGAGTCCGCCCCTTGGCCCCCGGCCTCTACTTCCTCCAAAGTATTCCTTCCACCGCCTGACAATATCCCCAGTTGAAGTCAGCAGATTCCCACCCCCTCCTGAGGCGCCGGACAGTTTGCCAGAACCTCTTTGAGGCCGACCGATAGTCCTTCCCCAGGGCCTCCCATACCCGAGTTTTTGACTCTGCAACCACCCGGGCTGCAGTCCATTTGGACCTATCAGCTGCCTCAGGATCCCCACAAGCCAACCAGGCTCGACAGGACTCCTTTTTCAGCTTGACGGCATCCCTTACTTCTGGTTCGGGGGTTGCCGCCACAACAGGCACCGAAGACTTTGCGGACACAGCTTCGAACAGCCCCAACGACAATGGAGCCGGAGAACATAGTACACTCAGACTTAATGTCTCCAACCTCCCTCGGGATCCGGTTAAAGCTCTGCCGGAGGTGGGAGTTGAAGACCTCCCTGAGAGGGAGCTCTGGTAAGCGTTCCCAACAGCTATATTTATTATTATCTCAAATGTTTTTTTATTTTGGTTTTAGTAAGTGAAAATGGTAGAGGAGATATTACACACATTGATTTTCTTCTAGGATCATTCAGGAACTCAAACCCCTCCACCACGGTAAAGTGGCGATCCAAGGAGAGGATTAGGGGGAGGTGTAAATGAGGGGTATTTTTCCTCTAAATTGAACGACTTTTTTCTCGAAATTTAACGTTTAATCTCGTAATTTCACAAGTTTATTCTCAACATTTTATTTTGACTTTTTTCTCATTATTTAACAAGTTAAATCTCGAAATGATTAAAATTTTTTTTATTATTGCTTTGCCCTAATCCTCTTCCGTAATTCTGGAAGTTATATTGCTTTACTATTTTTTGTATCACCTTTGAAAATGAAGTTGAAGTGAGTGTTTCTTCTTTCTAAACTGTATTGCTGGTCTCTTATCTCCATTTCGCAGCTGTCTATTATGAGCTCTCTGCCTGTGAACACTGACTGACGAGTTTCTTTTTCCAATTACTTTCCAAATATCAGTCAGTGTGGCCATATTTTAAATAGGCAGCCATCTCTGCAGTTAAGCACATTAAAAATGGTAAATAAACTGAGAGACACCACTTCTGACAACCTGAAATTGGTCTCCTGGCTTGAGTTGAACCACACGTTGGACAAAAGGCCAGTGTAGTAAAGAAGTTTCATTATTAATCTTATCTTGAAATACAACTTTATTACTATATATTGGATTTGAAATAATATAGACCTTGAAACAGAAAAAGAGAGAGAAAGAGGGAGTTTTTAATCTAGATTATCTTGCCAAATATGGCTACCTAAGAAAAAGATAAATCACTTTGGATTTTTTTTTTCTTTTATCATATATAATGTAGAAGCTGCACCGATCCGTATATATAATGTATATATAAGTATTCATAACTAATATTAAAACATCCTACATGTACATATTCTTAGTTCTCCCAACACTGATTAGAATCTTTATTAAAACTGTACACCTGTGGGTGGGAGAAGTCATTAAACCGGAATGAACTGCATTCTAATATGAGGAAACAATACAGTACCTTTATTCTTTCAAGAAGAAAATATATAAAAACTATATCGACAATAAATATACTGAATAAACTGCTGGAAGTCTCTATAGTAATACATGACCCCTTTGAAACCTGGGAAACTTATTAGTTGACCTTTACACACAGAAACCTGAAGCATCAAAGAAATGTGCGCGAACAGTAATGCTGATAAGAGTTAGACTGTTTGTAAGACGCTAAACAAACATTGTATGCCAGTAAACCTGACTTCACCCTCTCAGATTGTTCCTGGCACTTTCTTAGATCTCTTTTAATGAATTTTAAGAGACATAAACAGTACACTTTGAACATTTTGTCCAATATCCAAGAGATGTATTCTAGCTGAACCACTACCTTTGAGAGGAAATATAACAAATAGCATTCTCTAGGTGTTATTGACCTCTTTGACATCAACTCTCTGACCTAAATGAAAACAAGATAAAATAACAAAGTATGCCACAGATTTGCAAAGCAGACTATTTCTGTTTCTAAGTATGTCTTCGTATGATTTAATGAACCCTGGCTCAGAAAGTCCCTGTTTATATCCACAAGTCTTCATTATGCCGACTGAACGTTACTGTTTAATTCATTCAGTTCCATGGGGTCAGTAATTACGTACCATTTAAAAACACTGTGACTGGAATAATGCATTTATGCCACTGAAATTATGAAGTAAACTTGGTTTGCCTGTCAACCTTTCAATGCATTCACAGGTCACACATGAGTGAAAGGACATTTAATGAGGCAAATCAATGTGTGTCATATCTCCTCTACTATTTTCACTTACTAAAACCAAAATAAAAAAAAAACAACATTTGAGATTATAATAAATATAGTTGCAAGCAGCAGTTACTGGGGTTTGAGCATTTTTGAGGTTGTATAAGGCAACCTCAATGTATGGCTGACACTGATGCACACATGGACAATAGGCTCACAGACACACACAGAGAGACACAGAAATGAAATGGTTCACTGTTATATTAATACAAACACACATACACACACAGACACAAGCATACTTTCACACATATTGTGTTGCAAGTTTAGATACTTGAAATAAATGAAAGGTGACAGTCTTCACTTTTAAAGAGTTTATACGTTATTTTATTGTTTCACTGTAATGATTATCTGACAAATTTGTAAAAAGGTGTATGAGCAAAATGGTAAACTTTAAATAAATGTGATTTTAAATTTTATAACAGAGATTTTATAATGTCTCCACCAGCGATCATGAAAAGCACTGTTTGTGTGCTCATTAGTGGTTATTAATTGCAGAGCTGCACAATTTTTTTTTCTACTAAAGCTTGAGCTCTTACACATCTATACCGTATTTTTTGTAGATGCCTTATTCCATTTCAGAGTTATAGTCTGAATAATATTTGGCTAACGTTAGCATACATGCTAACTGGCCTACCGTTTCGCTTGAAAATAAAAAAGTCAACTTATTAAAATAATTATTAATATTCAAAGTCCACAGATTATTTCTGCAGTGGGACTAGTTTTGCAATGATTTAAAAAGGATTGCAACGATATGAAATTTTTGAGTCTACACCAAACGGCCAAAAATGTCTGAAATAGGCTGATTGAGCTGGTCCTCTGTGCCTGAGTAGCGAGCAAGACTACCATCTGATCAGGTTTAAGCTCTCTAGGATTCGTTTTAAGGCAGCAGAACAATAATAATAAAAATCCTTACAATTTCAATAGGGTTTCAGCCCTTCATGCTCAAACCCCTAATAATAATAATAAATAAATTCCTAACAATTACAATAGGGTTTCAGTGCTACCTGCTTAAACCCCTAATAATAATAAATGAAACAAGTGTGAAAAAGTAAACCTTTTATCTGAGGCAGTGCACAAGCTCTGTCTCACTCACACACATGGACACTGAGAAAGTAAAAGCAATTAAGTGATAACATACAGGCGGAAAGGAGTGTGTGCCAAATGTTTGTGTGTGAAAAACCAACACACCAAACCCTATTCCACACATTTCCACTGATGATAAGATGGTTAGAAAAATCAGCTTTGCCTCGGCAACTAATTCTTGATTTTATTATAATTATGTTTTAAAATATTGGTAACACTTACACACTTACAAAACACTCACTACAATAATGGTTCCATTTGTTTAGATAACTACATTAGTTAACAAGATCTAACAGCGAAAGGTACTTCTAAAGCATTTATTAATCCAATGTTAATTACAGTTACATTATTAAAATCAGAAGGTGTGTCTATTAATATTATTTAATAAATCTTAGCTAACATAAACAAAAGTTAAACAAGTGTATTATTATTATTATTATTATTATTATTATTATATTATTATACATGTACAGTATTCAGTGTTGGGGAAAGAAAAAGTAACTAATTACGTTACTTAGTTACTTTTTATGGAGTAATCAATCACGGCATTTTGCGTTACTTTCACATTACTTTTTTAAATGTGGGCAGAACTTGAGTGTTTGTTTTTAATGTAAGAAGTTCTATTTATAGCAAATGTAAAGTTTCACAAATAAACCTCAGGCTGAAGAAAGAGTAAATTCACATCTGTAAAGCAGAATACAAGAGAAGAAAGTTCAATACTCTTCAGCAATAAAAAACCCCACAACAAAACAATGCACAATAGTAAGTTTTTGAAGTCATTTTTGCTTGTAAGCATTGCACTGGATCAAGTTCAGCAGCCAAGATATTAGTTAATAAAATGGGATTAGATGCATTTCTGTAATTTAATTATTTTAAATTGAAAGTTTATTTTAGCTTTGACGAATACTAAATCTGTTTTTTTTTTTAAGTAATGCACATTTCAATATAGTCTAGAACTACACTGTATTCACTCACCACTCACAATGCCTCTGTATTTCTGATTTCTCCCAGCATGGGGTCAGGAGACTTTTTTGAAAAAGTAACTCTGCATGTATTATATTTTATTATATTTTTATGATTTAATACAAATAAATAATCAAATGTATGGTCCATTGTACATACTCATAAATTCAAGTCACTCTATTCAACAACTCTATAAAACAACAACAAAGATTATGATTGTGATTTTATCTTCATTTGAAAACATGTGAATTGATAGATGCTGAGTTTGTGTTTTACAGTATTTTTTATAATTCATAAGATTTGTATTGGCTTTAGCACCATTTCAATGGAAAACGGGTATGAAAGGGTGAGATAGAAACACTCAGAGTAACATGGGGAGGAAATGAGATGACTCTTATTCTCCTAATTACTGTAACATGGAAATCCTAATGAATATGGTACATTGTGTTGTGAGTCAATTTGTTCAGTAGCTCCAGACTAAACAAACTAATCTCATTGGTATTCAGTATTGCATTCTATAGATCAGTATATATATATTAAGTCAGTGACATATCCAGGACACACTGACTCACATTTGAGGTTACCAAAAACCCAGATAGTCTACACTTACCTGCAACTACTAAAATAACTGGTAAACAGACAGTTCCTCCATATCGCTGCCACGTACGGTCAGTAAACTGTGCTTTAAATAAATTGTTTACTACCTGCATTGCTTATCTTATCACACTATGATTCCATTTCATCTCTAGAATACAAAGATGCAACTGACAGCTAGATATAAAAAGAAATGTCAAACAGCCCATAATCACCTAATAAATTAATAAACACTAGCCGATGTTGCCGTCGGGGTGGTACAATGGTGCCACTGTGTCTGGTATGAATAAACGAGAAAGACAGATTCACTCTCCTTATCTATGTAGCTAAAGGGCTTCTAGCCTTTGTCCAGCTATCTCAATCTGATGTCCATTGATTCACAAGCATTTATTTGCATAGTGTGACATGAAATTAAACTAAGTTTATAGAAACTGATCATCCTGTCGTCAAAGCATAAAGCTAGGTTTTAAATTGAATGCTGGCTTACAATGGCTTAAAGGCTCCTTTTCAATGCAAACAACAACCTTTATTAAGTAGCAGCCGAATCCGGCCCATTAATTATTTTAAGAAGTCTATTTGATTGATTTTGATGTAACATCGAAACCCAGATGAACATGATTAATCTTTACATAGTCCAGCTACCCTATTTCTCGAATGTGAACCAGCACCCAGACATTTTTGATGACGTCTTATCCAATCAAATGCTTTAATGCAAATGATTTCTTTATAAATTTGCAGAGCAGTATTCAAACCGACAGGAATTTATAGCAAAAATTATTTTAATTGAAATGCCCCTGATCACATTAATGCTGATAAAGACAAAGTGTTAGGTTTTCAATGCAAACATGTTTAACAAAAGTGCTAAGATCCAGTAATTTGATACAATTTAATGGGATTTGATGTTTGAACAGTCTAGTTTATGGGTTGTTTCATAAAAAAAGCATAATAATAATTATTATTTTTTAATTACAAGTATAAATAATGTTAAATTGGTTGCTTTAAAATGTTTTTTAATAGACTTTCAGAAATCGGATTTGGGAAGCAGCATTTACTGAAAACCAAAAAAAGATGACAGAGCTGCACTTCACTTTGAAACGTCCAGCACATCAGATTACATATTTATATGATTACAATGTAGTCGTTTGTGATATTGTGTTCTCAGTCATTGTTAGAACTAATGAAAAAGTTGGTATACAAATTTACATACACAAATATTTACTCTCATTTGGTGCTCCTTGCTGAGTAAAATCAGCAGAAATCAGCATTTGATTCTGTGTACAACGAATGACTTTGAAACATAATAGCCCTGTGAATGTTTTCATCTAAATGATATGGTCTTGAAAGAGAGACATCTGAATATATCTCGTTTTGAAATAGAAAAGTGCAATTCAATACTGGTCTTATATGGTGCATGCATCATAAAAGGGCTGAAAGATGTTATTTGCAGTGCAACATGTTAAAAGAATGAATCAGTGACAAAAGGGACCATTCCCCCCCTCCCCCCCCACACTTCCACTGCAGGCTAAATCATGTTCTATATTATCCAAGGAACATTATGCAAGGAAATGGATCTCCTCACCTGTTATTTGCATAAATCAGCATTATATTCTTGAGGCCCATTATTCATAGCAATAGTGCCCTTACAGGCAGTGATGGCAGCGCTGGAATGAACTCCTACACAAAGAGAGTTTGGGTGAGGGCGTATGGTATCTGTAAAGGGGCAGTTGATTAATACCCATGAGAGCTTGTTTTTTTCCGGGGGGATTGGTGCGTGTGAAGAGGTCTGAAGATGCTCCTTCATTGGGGTGAGAAACAGGCTGGCCCGTCTGTTATTATTGAGGGCTTCTTGAAAGCTCTTGACAGAGAGAGAGAGAGAGAGAGAAAAAGAGGCAATGTTCTGACAGCAGGATTACCATTTCACTGGCTGCACAAGTCATAGCATTGGAAACAACGTGCCAGCAGGCATGAAACACAACTATGCTTCAGCGAGGATTAGAACAAGATTAAATATAAGAAAATGTAGTCAACACTGCAAATCCTCAAACTCCTAATACATCTAATGATGCGACTGCTGTATTATATTATTAGTTGCAATTTGTTCTGCTCTATTTTTCTGAAAAAAATATGTAGCTTTTCAGTCTTGTCACAGATATCAGATCCCACATTAGCCCACGAGACTCATTATGCACTGCAGAAAAGCTCATAACCATCTATCAAAAAAATGTCTGTTTTCATTTTGTTGAAACCATTTTTTTGACAACACTGCAAAGTGGAGATGAGAAAGAGTATTTTTAAGACTGACTAGTCAGGGTAATGGTTTGAAAAACTAAATCAGTGTTTTAGGAAGGCTGGTTTTGGAGCACATGGCCCCAATCAAATAATTTTCTTTTACTCTCTTTTTACTTGCTTTCAAAACAACCTTAATTTATTGCAATGAACAGAGCACAAGTGCTTTCATCTGCATTGGTTAAAAGGAGACAAACTGTGAAAGTGAAACGTCTCTATAAAGTTTACAATGTCTAGTGTACAAATTGTTTAGCATAATGTCAGCACTATAAAATATACCAATGTATAAATTAGGGGTGGGCATAGATTAATTTTTTTAATCTAGATTAATCTAGATTAATTTTGAAATTAATCTAGATTAATC
>JAUMHQ010000044.1:10233317-10249871 GCA_032361165.1 Enteromius paludinosus | reverse complement strand
GCGTTCCCCTAGCGTCTTCTCGACGCAGTGTCGTTCCCTCAAAGAACCTGGGTTATATTCATAACCTTATCGTTTGTTGTTCATTGATGGTACAGAGGTCCTTTCTTCGTACATTGATTGATACATCCAAGATGAATTGACACATCTAAGATGAGATCATTGTGCTAATTACGATGTGGCTAATTTTTTTCTTCGAGCACACCTGTTGTTGATGATTAGTATGGCTGGATTGATTCAAAGATTTTTGCACGTTCATGCGTTGGTTTAAAAGGCGATATGTATCTCTCACGCCGCTAAATCTTACAGATTTTACGAGTTGCACAATTCATATGAATTTATAAGAATTGTCTACAGAGAATTGGTCTATAGTTTGTCAAGGTCTATGAAACATCATCTGATTGGCTCCTACATGCTAAATATTACCTTCTGATTGAAGCACAGTGCTTTAAACGTTTTATTTGCATGATAGTGTATAGCAAAAGAAATTGTATCAAAAGAACTGTGTTGGTGTAGTTGACCCCATGATATATATACACAGTGAGGTCAATAAGTATTTGATTTTTGATTTTGCAAGTTCTCATAGAAATCATGGAGGGGTCTACAATTTTCAGCATAGGTGCATTTCCACTGTGAGAGACAGAATCTAAAAAGAATCACATTGTATGATTTTTTAACAATTTATTTGTGAATTACTGTTTCAAATAAGTATTTGATCACTTGAGTCAAAAATGTTTTTCATTTGATACAGAAGCCTTTGTTAACAGAGGTCAAACGGTTCCTGTAGTTCTTCACCAGGTTTGCACAAACTGCAAGAGGGATTTTGGCCCACTCCTCCATACAGATCTTCTTTAAATCTGTCAGGTTTCAGGGCTGTCACTGAGCAACACAGAGTTTCAGCTCCCTCCAAAGATTTTCAATTGGATTTAGGTCTGGAGACCTGGCTAGGCCACTCCAGAACCTTGATATGCTTCTTACGGAGCCACTCCTTGGTCCTGGCTGTGTGCTTTGGGTCACTGTCATGTTGGAAGACCCAGCCACGACCCATTTTTAATGCTCTGACTAATGGAAGGAGGTTTTTGCCCAATATGTCACAATACATCCTCCGTTCATCCTCTCCTTAATACAGTACAGTCGTCCTGTCCCCTGTGCAGAAAAACACCTTCCTGCCCCATGCTTCACTGTAGGTATGGTATTATTGGGATGATACTCATCATTCTTCATCCTCCCAACATGGCGAATGGAGTTAAGACCAAAAAGTTTTGCTTTGGTATTATCTGACCACATGACGTTCTCCCATAACTCCTCTGAATCATCCAGACGGTCCCTGGCAAACTTCAGACGGGCCTGGACATGGCCGGACTTAAGCAGGGGAACCTTCCGTGCGATGCAGTCGCGTTTGCCGCGAACTGATATAATCAAGTCAAACAGTGTTTAACTGTTTGTGAAATAAAAGATATTTAAAGAGCAATTTTGCAAATATGAAATAAAAATAACTGATAATTACAAAGAGAAGTTTTGAGTGAAATTAATACAATATATAATACAGGACCTGTTACACTAGACTTTGGCTGATTGTGGGGTGCAAAGTTGTCTTTATGACGGCTAACGACCTCAAACAGGTGCTACTAATTTAGAATCATGAGCAGAGTGAAACCAGACTATTTAAAAGCCAAATAACAGGTCTTTGAGGGTCGGAAATCTGGCTGATAAGCAATTGATCAAGTACGTATTTGACACAGTTATTCCCAAATAAATTGTTAAAAAAAATCATACAATGTGATTTCTGGATTTTTCTTTTTAGATTCTGGCTCTCACAGTGGAAATGCACCTATACTGAAGATTGTAGACCCCTCCATGATTTCTAATTAAGAGGACTTGCAAAACAGGGTGATCAAATACTGTATATATGATACTCTTATTTGTCATTGACCCCTAAACCTGGACTACATCAACAGCCTACACACACTTATGTATTGAGAACGAATTTCTTCATACCCAGGTATAGGAACACATTTAGGTCTTCAGTCGACTGTTACTCTGCAGTTTCTATCCTGTGAATTCATTCATGTCCCATGTACACACGCACACACACACACACACACACACACACACTAACACCTTAATGATGCTAGTCACTCTCTTCCTCAAGGAAACTTGTCATACTCTGCAATGCTTGAAGTTCCCATAAGGACAGCAGAGTGAATTTTGCAGATGCTATCACATGCCTCTATCATCATCCTTTAGCTCAGGGCCGGCACTGTGTCCCCTGGGACTGTGTCACTGGAGCATATCAGTTATAATGAGGGGCCCCTGAACCCATCAAAACTCATTTAGTGAGCAGACTGACACATACTTGTACAATCTTATATTTTGACACAAGCCGTTGCAGTCACCTGAATTTCCTTAAGGTCTTGAGGGACAAATGTATTCCAATTTTAGGACTTTGTTAGTAGCCTCTGTGTCTGTGTGTATGAATAAAACTAATAGTAATATGTCTAATGTCTAATTCTCAATACCACTACACCAATTTGAAAAAAAAAATCGGTATTTGATGGACAATTCTTGAGAACTCTACAAGCTGAAGAGCTGAATTTGGTAAACTATAATGGAGGGAAACAGTTTTTTGTAGTTTAAGGTGTGCTCCAGGATTAAGAAATACTGGACCTAAACAAAGCATCATCTTTAAAGACTACAGTATTAAGTAACTCCGTTATTAAATTGTTTTATTCTAAATCTCAAATCAAATCCTGATATATATTGAGCTAAAACACTATTTAGGCAGAACTTCAATCGATTCAATGAGAAACAATCTTCTGGAACCAAGACCAGATACAACTTACGATGAAAATACAAAGCTAATAAATACTTTACAAATTACGCATACAAATACCTTTGAAAATCCATTATTTAGTTGATCTAATAAGCACTCATTGTTAATAGCATTATTAATAGCTCACTCAGTTTTTGCTATTAAAAACAGCTTATTATGTTGCTCCCGTAAAAGCTCATATTTAGAACACAATTTAAAATATTTTGGATGAAAACAGTCAGGCTTGTGACTGTCCCATTGACTGCCAAGTAATAAACACTGTCAACGTCCAGAAAAGTATGAAAAAGATCGTCAGAGTGCAAGAATACTTTTTGTGTAGAAAGAAAACAATAACAACAACACATCAACACAATTCAACACATCTGGCACCATAGCATCGCCATAGCATTATTTTGGGAGTAACCACTGAACCACTGATGGCAGATGGAGAATTCTGATGATGTCTTTCATACATTTCTGGGCCTTGACAGTGTTATTACTTGGCAAGCAATGGAACAGTCACAAGCCTCATCCAAAATATCTTAATTTGCGTTCCGAAGACAAAATAAGCTTTTTTGGGTTTGGAAAGTCATGAGGGTAAGGGATTAAAGAATGCAGCAGAACATTTTGTGCTCCTTATGCATCAGATGGTCAGCCAATTGTTCGTAGGCATAAAGCCTGAGGATTAGTCTCTATCTTATTAGTATGAATGCAAATCTTAATTTTTGTCTGGGTAGTATCTGCATATGTTTTCTCCATCCTTTCTTTCTGATTAAAAAAGTGCTGTTGTTTTTCTTTAGCAATTAGCTTTGTACACAATGCAAATGCTTTAAACAAAGGTAGTTAACATTATCTCAAGTCAAGCCATCTTTCAGCAGATAAGATAAAAAGAAATTCTGTCCTTCTCTTTGCACCATACATCAACGGAGATGTAAGTAAACTACAGGAGGCAGTTCACAAATGACCATACTGTAAACAAACAAAAAATGGTACGCACTCACAGTTTATGCCTGCAGCTCCAAATGTGTAATAGATGCTTGACTGAATTAAGCAATTACTTTGATTTTGTTTTTTTCTGACATGCAACTTCATTGCATCTGTTAATAAATTAAAAAAATGAATTTGTCATACTAAAATGTCACACACCATTACACACATATCATTTCAACTTCTGCCGAGGCAAATTATAACACTAGAGAGTTGTGACTGTATATAAATATTTCAAGACGGACAGACTCTGTTGCATATTGTGCAGGGATGGAGAAAGGAGAACGCGGGGATCGTAGAGTCCAAATGATAATACTCTTTTAATTCATAACAAAACCGAAGATCTGAATACAAACGAGAAGCATAACATTAAACATTGACCGACCAACTAAGACCTCAGAAGACAGGGTATAAGTACACAACAGACTAATGAATGCACTCAAAACAGATGAAACACACAGGTGTTCCTCCCCCAAAATTTCCTTGGGGAAGTTTACCACTTGTCTGTGCCATGGTTCGTGTAGATGTTCAGCGAAGGCAAAGTCTGATGGGTAATTGGGAAGGGCTGGCTCTGGCAGCGCAAACTCTCAAGGGGGTGCTCTGGAAGCGCAGACTCAGAGTTGCGCTCTTGCAGCTCAAACTCAGGGATGGACTGGAACAGCACTTCTGGCCAAAATTCTGGAGCAGGACTTGAAAACTGCAGACTGGAATCCGTGGGGAACTGGAACGGCTCTCCTGGCCTAAACTCGGGAGCAGAACTTGGAAATAACTGGAATCATGTCTTGCAGCACTGCCTCTGATGGACATTCCAGCAATGCGGCTCTCTGGTGGTCATGCAACGCGGAAATTATCGGGCTGCGCTCGGACGACGCGAATATCGGACGATGTTCTCGTGATGTGGAAACAAATGATCTGGTATTCTAGACATTTTAATTAATGTAACAAATCCAGTGAAACGTGCACCTTTGAACTGCACAAGCAATTGTCAAAGTGGAATGACTGTCTTTTTATTTAACTGATTAATTTATTTACATAGAATGATAACATGTATTGTAATTTGCTCTTTGAAATATGGGAAAGATACTAGTCTTGCACATATTAAGAACTCTTTCTTTAAAGAGTGTCTGTTTTTCGTGTTTTTAGCAGCTGAGTACAGTTTTCTTTATTCATTAGTAGTATTCTGTTTTATTTGAGATAAAAAGTTTACATTTGTAAATAGACAAAATACAGGAAAACCAGCATAAAGAATTCACAAATACTTTATCAGCATTACACAGCATGTCTGACTGCTTTAATAAAGTATGCACATAAAATCTTTTCAAGTATGAAAGCAACCATTTTCAAATATTACTTAATGAAAAGGGATAATGAAACTGTTGAAAATTCTTTCATCCTTCTGTTTATCTTTTTTCTCAGCTAAATGCAAATTTTACTTTAATTATTCTTAAATATTAAAAAATTTGATGGGCAAAAACCAACCAAGAGATAGTTGGTTGTAATGTGATACGTATTGGGGGTCTTACATTTGTCTGTGTTGTAAGCAATGGAGTCTATAGTACCTGGAGAGAGCGATGCAATAGCATTCTTATTTATTTCAATGACAGCTGCCTGACATATGCAGCCTGCATTGTACAAGCATGTTGTTGCTTAAAGTACACAAAAAGTCCTCAGTAACAGCACACCACTTCTTCTGAATAGCTAACAATGGAGAAAAAAAAATGTTACCTAATCTTGACTGAAAGTATATGCTACACCCCATGAAAAAAAAAACGAAGAGCAGTTTCTTTATTTAGGCAAAATTTAACAAACGGGGGGTGAATAGCCAAATTTTACAGACAATTTATTTGATTGAAGGAACTTCAGGTTTTGTGAGAAACTTGTCTCAAGCAAAGGTCTCAAGGAACTGTCCTGTTCCTCTAACGTTCCTGTTAATGTTCCTCTCTTTCTCTCCGTCTCTTGCTGCTAATGGCATTCTTGCTGATGGCTGTTTGAAATAAATATGCTTTTAATGTCAAACCTGGTAGTGAAAAGTTATATTGTATTGCACAGTAGGTAAGAAAGCCTAGCAGACAATAAACACAGGAGACGGCAAATCTGCACTTACTCTGCAAAGTAATCAGACTTGCAGCAAACAGGAGCGACCATCATTCATAAACATATATTTTGCAAACTGTAATCATCTGTGTGCTATCAATAAAAACATGTTATGTTGTTTCATTCAACATATTTATACTATGTTTAAGTTAAGGTAAGGTAAGGTAAGGTAAGGTAAAAAAAATAAAAAATAAAATGTATCCATTAAGAAAATTTCCACTGACATGAAACTAACAAACACATTTAATAATTCTAATAAACAGACCAAAATAAATATAAGCATTAAGAATAAACACCAAGTCAGTAAAACCTGTTAGACATGAAACCCACACAACTTATTTAAAATAAATCCATTGGGCAGAGAATCACAACCAACAGGTGCCTGTTTTTTTTCTCTCTCACACATTTAGTTTATGAACCTCCAACATTGTAACTAGAAACTATGAATAATGAATCAGACCCTTATTAGGCATCGCAGTATCTCCTTATTTGTAATAATTAACACTTAGTGGGATGCAAAAACCCCAGACTGTTAGCATTTCCTACTGAGACAGCACTTCTCCATGGCGCTTAATAAATCATAGACACTTTATCTGCATTTTTATATTTTTAGCAGATTTATAAATATGTCTTTCTCAAGCTGACATAAAGACAAAAAAAAAATAAAAAAAAATAAAAAAATGATGATGAAAGTGGCTAACAGGAGAGTTCAAAATAGATCTGTCACTGTTTATGTTGGCTCATTCAAGGTCTTTCTCCTAAGAGGAGAGAACGATTGTGCACTAAGAGGAAACAAAAAATGTTCAGTGGAGAACAAGAGGTCAGCTAGAGCAGAATGGAGGGTTTTTAAGAGTTGCTTTTACCTCTTCTTGATCTGAAAGTGTCAGAAAGAAAGATTGAAAAGTTGCAGTTGTTACGTAGCAGCTATGTGATGTCTTGTTTCCTTTATTTTATTACTTGCTTCATAAAATAATGATTCAACAATTTCACTGTCTCAATCCATTTCAAGAGTTCGCGCTTCCTCAATAAAAATCAAGCGAGTTTGGCGTGCTGTCGGGGGCGAGCCGGGGGTTCGGTGAACCTCGAGCCCTAGTAATGATAACCCTAGCTAGGGCGAGGCTCGAGGCTGGCTCGAACCCAAGGTGCCCCCCAGGAAGGAGCGAACGGAGGAGAAATGGAGGTGGATGGGATGTAAAGCGAGATACTGAAGGGTAGGAAACTTTATAGTGGAATTAGTGTCCTGATTAGCTAGCACTGGAGGCGGTAATAATAGCCGATGGTTAGCAGCTGGGATATGATTATTGGCGGCTGGTTGTATTTCGACCGCACTTTCTCTCGAAATTGGTTTGTAACTACATTTCAAGAGTTTTTGTGCTTCCTCAATAAAAATCAAGCGAGGTTGGTGTGCTGTCGGGGGCGAGCTGGGGGTTTGGTGAACCTCAAGCCCTAGTAATGATAACCCTAGCTAGGACGAGGCTCGAGGCTGGGCTGAGCGGGAAAACTCTGGAGCCAGCTAGGGAGGCGGGGAGGGGATGAAAGACCTCGGCTGAGGTAGGCGGCTGGGGAGCTTCTGCGGGAGCGGGAAGGAGGGGGGGAGCCACTCCGCATTACGGAGTGGCTGGGCGTATTATCCTCGGCTGAGGTAGTAGCTAGGATGGAGGAGAGACCCGACAAGAGCGGGATGGGCTCTGAGCGGGCTAGAGGGGGAAGCCTCGGCTGAGGCTGGCGGTTAAGATGGGGACTGGAGGTGGATGGGGAAGGATTGCCGGCTGGCTAGAGGGCAAGGTGGATGCCTTAGGAGAGGAAGGGCTTAGTGAGCGGGAGTGTTGGAGGAGAGGGAAGACTCGGCTGAGGCGGGAGCTGAGAAGGCTTGGGTAGGAACTCGCAGACCTCAGCTTTTTTTTTTTTTTAAGGCAGGAAACCTCCGGCTGGAAAGACGGCTAGGGACTGGTGGCGGGAAGCCTCGGCTGAGGCAGGGGTACCTCCGGCAGGAGGGACGGCTAGGGACTGGAGGTGGGTGGATGAAGGGAAGCCGGCTGGCTTAAAGGAAAGGGAAGGTAGCTCATAGGGGAGGGGAAGGAACGAGGGAGCGGGGAATTGAATTGCGGCAGCCCGTGAACACCCGGTTGTGAAGGTCCAAATCCAACGCGTCCCAGTAGGTACATTGATTCCACTGGGACACGCGGAGTGCAGCTTTATCATTAAAAATTCACGGTGGTATGTGTAGAAGTGCGTACCGCCAAAGGAGGAGGTGAGCTCCGCTATGATGCCCAAACACTCTCCTAACTCGCGTCTCCTATGGGGGTAGGTGGAACAGATGGCGTCAGTGAAATGTGAGAAGGCTGTGGTGAACTCTGGAAAAGAAAGAGAACGTGAAGGGTTAGAAGGAGAGTGCTTGAGAGTGAGGGTGAATTTGCTGCAATCCACCCTGCGGTTTGCAGGACTGGGGGGAAAAGAGTGTAGTGTTTTGAAAAACCAGGCCCTGTTTTCAAAATTGTGCTTAAGCAATCATAAAAAACTGTAAGGTGGACTCTTTACCCAGCTCATGGACAGGCCATGACTGATTGGCCAGACCCCAACAGACGGGAGGATCCATAATGTAAGTCCAATTACCCACAATTGTGTTTTTCTGTGTTTACAGTACTGTATTGTTTGTTTTATTCTTGCTTTAACTGAATTTACTGTACTGTAAAGTTCACAACTGTAATATACAGTATTTAGTATTTAATTTTTTGGGTGTTGTGGAAACGTGCCTTCTGTGAAACTGAATAAAAACAGTGCAAACAAAAGCCTGCAGTGTTTGATATTAAGTAGACTAGTGTGTTGCTGCTGATTGGAAAGTGTATGCATATGATGCTGGTGGGTATCACTTTGTTATTAGAGTGACATTTGTTATTCAGGAACTCACACTGCGTCTATAGACGTTTTGGAAATGCCTCGGCTTTGCCACATTCTGAATCTTCTGCAAATCTGTCCAATAAGGTTTATGATCCCCAGGGCTCAAAACCCAGGTGCGGCGCACCACACATTAGCTTCATTCATTCAGCACACGCTCTACTGTGAGTGTGTGATGTGTGTAGCTTGTTTGGGAGAAGAGCACGCAGTAGCCGCTCTTGAGAGAGGGGACTGCTCGTGCTGCAACAAGCTATCATTGGCAACTCTCCACTCACGAAGAGCTCTCTTTGCGGAGGGAGTCTTCATGGGCATTCCCCTTGGGTCAGGCCCCACCGTCGCCGAGGCGAGCCGGCAGTTGCACTCATGGAGATCGCAGATCAATCTATTGGAGGAAATGGAGATGGGCGATCCCCTATCTCCTTTCCAACCGGATCGGTCGGGTCTAGCACCGGGTCCAGAAGCACCGCGAGTGGGTACTTCTCCCCAGGTGGACCCATCCGTGGAGAGACGCGTATCTTCCTCCGAGAAGGTCGATGTTACAAGCGTAGACAGCCAGCCTGCGCTACCCTCCGCTATCTCCCTCAGATTTGTTCTGGGACGTGGTAGATACAGTGGTGGAACGACACCAGCAAGCGAAAAAAGAAGTGGCTGCCTTTCAGTCGGTTCTACCCCGCCGCTCACAGCAAGGGGCGGTGGGTGATAAGCAGCAACTGCCTAAAAGGAGTCAAAAGGAGAGTTAGGCGTCCCGCGTAGCTGGGGTACAGGGGACAGACAGTATGGGGATCCCAGGCCGTCAGTTCAGAAAAGACCTGAGGGACGTGCTGACGGCTAGGAAAGCCCAAACAAAAAAATCCTCCTGATTATAAGGAAAAAGTGAGAGACCAGCTGGGGGTGCCGCAGCAATACACGGCACCCGTGGCTCCTTTTGGTGCTCTCCAGCGGCCCCTGGGATGTGTCTCAGGGGGGCTGGGGAGTGCCCTTCCCCTGAGGGGGTTGGCGCAGCCTGTTCAGTGTCTGAACAAGAGTCATGCCTGGTTATGAGGGCCGGTCTTGGGAGGCTGGTACCCTAAGTAAAATATATAGCGGCATGGGAAAGGCTGCAGCTGATCTCTCACTAGCTTTTACAAATACTGTTATAAAGAGTGAACTCATCCAGTTCAAAACCCGACCACTATGCTACAACGGGGTGGTTCATACACTGGTTCGTTCAGACCAATTTCAAGTTTTAATGCAAGAAGTAACCGTTCTTTTGGAGAAAGGGGGCATCGAGGTGGTCCCCTTCATGGACAGAGAGCGGGGCTTTTACAGTACGTATTTTGTGGTCCCGAAAAAGGACGGAGGGCTGAGGCCCATTTTAGATCTCAGACAACTGAATCTCTCAGTCAGTCAGCTGAAGTTAAAGAAGCTTACGCTGATACAAGTTGTGTGTCAAATCAGGTCCGAGGACTGGTTTGTCACAATAGCTCTAAAAGATGCATATTTCCATATCTCGATACATCAGTCACACAGAAGGTTTCTAAGATTCGCATTCCGGGGGAGGGCTTATCAATATCGGGTTCTCCCCTTTGGTCTCGCTCTGTCACCTCACACGTTTACAAAGGTGATAGACGCGGCCCTGGCTCCGCTGCGGTTACAGGGGATACGTATTCTAAACTATCTGCCTGCAGACATCAAGATGTCGTCCTTGCCCATATGAGCGAACTAGGTCTGAGACTGAATGTCAAGAAGAGTGTACTCTCTCCGGCTCAAAGAACGTCCTATTTGGGCGTAATAAGGGATTCTGTTTCGATGCGGGCACGACAGTCCCCTGCTCGAGTTGACATCCTTCTGGCTTCTTCCAGACAAGTAAGGCAGGGGGCTGCTCTTACGGTGAGAAGCTTTCAGAGACTGTTAGGTCTGATGGCAGCAGCCTCCAACATGATTGCGCTGGGGCTGTTACATATGACGCCACTCCAGTGGTGGCTAAAAAGCAAAGGTTTTTCCCTGAGGGGAAACCCTTTTCGTCAATGTGTCTCGAGCAGGGGCTCAGACCATGACAGTATGGAGAGATCGGCAGTTCCTACATTCAAGGCTGTTACTGGGGGCCCAGTGCTCTAGGGCCACCCTCATAACCGATGCATCCCTCACCGGCTGGGGGGCGGTCATGAGTGGTCGCCCAGCTCAGAGGTAGTGGAACGATGCTCAACGTCAACTGCATATAAACTGCCTAGAGTTACTAGCAGTATTCAAGGCATTAAAATTCTTTCGTCCAGAGTTGGAGGGTCATCACGTTCTGGTACGTTCCGACAATACGGCAGCAGTGGCGTATATCAACCACCAGGCTTGCGATCCCACTCTCTGTACACCCTCTGTACAAACTGACAAAAAATATTTGCTTATGGGCTCAGGCAGGCTCCTTTCACTGGAAGCGGATTCACTGTCGAGATAGGGGCTGAGGCCCGGGGAGTGTAAACTTCATCCACAGGTGGTGGAGCAAATTTGGATTCGCTTTTACAGAGCAGAGGTGGACCTCTTTGCAAATCAGGAGAGTGCACAATGTCCCCTCTGGTTCTCACTAGTTCACCCAGCTCCGCTGGGGCTGGATGCGAAGGTGCTGAGGTGGCCGAGGCACCCTCTGTAGGCTTTTCCCCCAACTGCTCAGCTCCCAGCAGTATAAGAGAGAGTTCGGCAGGATGCGGTCAGCTTACTGTTAGTAGCACCATTCTGGCCGAACCGAATATGGTTTGTGAACCTGGTTTTTCTCCTCGACGGGTTGCCGTGGCAAATCCCCATCGGGAAGGACTTACTCTCCCAGCAAGGAGGGCTAGTCCTACATGCTCGCCTAGAGAGATACAATCTGTGGCTGTGGCTTCTGAGGGTGCACAGCTCATAGCGGCAGGTTTGTCGGCAGAAGTCGCTCATACTATTCTGCACTCCTGAGATCCTTCAACTAGAAAGCTGTATGCACTGAGGTGGAAACTCTTCACCTCTTGGTGCGCAGAGTGACTGCAAGAACCAGTTAACTGTCCGATTGGCTCAGTGCTGGAATTTTTGCAAGTGAAACTCTATGGGGATAGCTCACTCAACCGTAAAGGTGTATGTGGCGGCTATTTCGGCCTTTCATATACCTATTGATGGCTGCTCAGTGGGCAGACACCCACTAGTTATACGGTTTTTGCGGGGTGCACTGCGGCTGAGGTCAGTGGTGCGTTCCAGGATACCGACTTGGGATTTAACAGTGGTCCTAGAGGCTCTTTCTAAGCCGCCGTTTGAACCGATAGATCAGGCATCTGATCGTTATTTAACTATCAAAACGGTAGTCTTGATGGCACTCTCCTCACTTAAGAGGGTGGGAGATTTGCAGGCTCTGTCAGTGGCCCCTAATTGTATAGACTTTGCACCAGGACTTGTGAAAGTTTTTCTCTTCCCACGAGTGGGATAGGTTCCGAAGGTTCCTACGGTTCCACCGCAGCCCATAGCCTTCCAGGCTTTTTGCCCCCTTACTTTTCAGGAGACAGGCCAAGAAAGACATCATTATGTATGTCCACTGCGAGCATTTATATTCGTAAGTCTGCCCTATGGAGAAGGTCGGACCAGCTGTTTGTGTGTGGGTCCTCCTCGGAGAGGTTCGCCTGCATCAAATAAAGGTCTACCTAGCAGGAGTCCCGGTACCGGACATCTGCAAAGCAGCTGGATGGTCCTCTCCCTTGTTTGACCTTCTGGCTACCCCAGGTTCTGTTGTGCTTAGCTGTGCTGCTCCACACTAGGCAGGAACTTGTGGGTCTGGGTTCGTTGGTATTTCGTTCCCAAAGCGTCTATAGATGCAGTGTGAGTTCCTAAAAAGGAACGTCTCTGGGTTATGTATATAACCCCAGTTCCTTGAAGGAACGAGACACTGCGTCCCTAGCCACACCCACGGCATCCCTGCCGATCACCCTGAGCTAATGTGTGATGTGCCGCACCTGGGTTTTGAGCTCCGGGGATCATGACGTCACCGCCTATGACGCCCGGAGGCCTTATTGGACAGATTTGCAGCAGATTCAGAGTGTGGCTAATGCCGAGGAGTTCCCAAAGGAACCGGGGTTATATACATAACCCAGAGATGTTTTGATAGCAAAGTTTCAATTTGACATAGATGTAAATTGTTTATTTCCCAGTGTTGTGTTTCATTTGCTTGCGTGTAGAGTTTTGACATGATGAGACGTTATAGGTGGGCATATAGGGCATATAACTCCCCGTGTTTTCCAGAATAATAACAAAAATATTGTAATGTTTCGTAAGCATCTGATACAGATCATGTCTGAGTTGGCTAATATATTATGAACATAAAGCACAAACTGCAGTGATGCCTTAAACTGAAAAGGCCATTATTTTCTTCTACTGTTATGGTGAATTAAACATTATCAATTACATTGGTTAAGTTTTGAACAGTTTTAAAGTAATATCAAGAAAGTCATATTTAAAAATAAATAAATAATAATAAAAAAATTTTACTAAAATTTTACTTTTTTTTTTTCTTCTCAAAACCTAATGCCTGGTAGAGGTGAATTTATTATCAAAGAATCAAAGCATTATCAAAATTAATTATTTATTATGTATTAATTATTAATAATTCATATTTTATTTATTCATTGTGACCACAGTGTTAGTGAAAAGCTTGAGATATGAGACATGGAGAAAAAAAAGTAAATATCCATTGTGAATAGTAATTGTATTGTACAAAACTGTGTAAAAATAATTTAAATGTGCACATTTTTTGAAAAAAGAAATGCTTCGCTCTCGGAGGTCGCTCTTTGAGGAGTGGACCTTCATGAGTGCGCTCCGTGGTGCTGGTCCCGCGCCCCCGAGGCGGAGTGGCGCCTGCATTCATGGGGCTCTCAGATTGATCTTCTGGAGGGAATGGAGACGGGCGTTCCCCTATCTCCTTCCCTTTCAGGTGGATCTGTAGGCATCTCTATGGGGCATGAATTACTGCTGATAGCGGCTACTTCTCGATCACCTTGAGCCTCACTCTTCTTCCTCCGAGGAGGTAGATGTAGTAAGCATTGAGAGCCAGTCACTGCCCCAGTCTCGAGATATGAGGAGCTTTTTATGAGCTTTTAGAAATTGTCAGCCAGGCAGTGGAACGGTTAAATTTAGACTGGCCGGAGGCACCACCATCCGTCGGACCAGCTAGTAGGCTGGATGAGCGGTTTCTCAAACCTTGCCTGCTTCACTCTCGCCGACCTCTCCCATTTTTCCCATACCTGCACACCGAGGTGTCTAGGTCCTGGGGTAGGACCTTTTCAGCAAGACTGTTTATTCCCTCGCATGACTATTACGGGAATATTGCTGGGTTGGATAAAATGGGATACAAGAAAATGCGGGTAACCGAACAGACGGTTGTGGGCCATCTGTAGGCTGGGACGGCTTCTTCTCTGGATGCTCCCTCTCTCCCCATTAAGCTGCTCCGTGTTACATCAGCGCTAGTGGGGAAGGGTTACACATCCACGGGCCAGGCTGGCGCTTGCCTGCATACTGTGGCGGTGTTGCAGGCTTATCAAGGGGATCTGCTTGAGCTTTGAGAGTTGAGCGAGCGTGAGCAGATAGATCCTGAAGATATTATAGAGCTGGGTAGAACAGCTGATCTGTCGCTTAGAGCGACTAAAGAAACAACTCGGGCGATCGGTCGTTCTATGGGGGCAATGATTGAGGCGGAGAGCCATTTATGGTTGTCTTTATCAGATGTAAAGGCACAAGATAGAGTCTGTCTTTTAGATGCTCCAGTGTCATCCTCTGGGCTGTTTGGCAGTGTAGTTGACACTGTTGTTGAAATGCACTGAAATGGAAACGGCACGAAACGGCACGGAAATCCCCCTGTTAACGTTAAAGCTTAGCAGGATCTTAGGGACGTTATCGTGGCCAGAAAAGCTCAGAAAAAAATCCTGATTTTCGTTTAGAGAACGACTCTCAGAGAGCAAGCCCCTGAGGAGACAGACGGGCTATGCCACAGCAAATTACGGCTCCCGCCGGTCTTCTCTGCTATCTTCATGCTGTCCAGGCGCCTCTGGGATGCGTCTCAGAAGGGCTGCAATGCATGCTTCCCTCGAGGTGGAGGATTTTGCGGTCTACTCCGCCCTCTCCTGGCGAGCCAGGGGAAGTGGAGCAGCCACATGTCTGTCTTTCAGAGGGGACTGGTCTCGGGACTGGTCCCTTAGTAGAAGTTCCCTTAGTAGAATATTTGGTGGTGTGAGTCAGCCTACCAAATATTTCTCTTTGGGTGTAATGAAAGGATACTGCATTCAGTTCAAGCAGACACCTCCTCGATTCAGTGGAGTTCAGCACACTGTAGTGGGTCCCGAAAAACGTGACACGAAGAAGTAAAAACTTTATTAGACAAACAAGCCATCAAGGTGGTCCCGCTTTTGTCAAGGGACAGAGTCAGTCAGCTGAAGTTCAGGATGCTTACACTGAAACAAGTTGTGAATCAAACCAGGTCTGAAGACTGGTTTATCACAATAGATCTCAAGGACGTGTATTTTCACGTGTCCATTTATCAATCACATAGGAAGTTCCTAAGATTTGCTTTCGGGGGCGAAGCTTATCAATACCGGGTCCTTCCCTTCGGTCTAGTACTCTCTCCCCATACGTTTATGAAGGTAGTGGACGCGGCCTTAGCTCTGCTGCGGCTACAGGGCATTCGTGTCCTCAACTACATTGACGACTGGCTAATTTTAGCGCAATATTAGAGCGAAGTGAGCAGACATCGAGATGTCGTCCTAGCTCATATGAGAAAACTGGGGTTAAGACTAAACAGCAAGAAAAGTGTGCTTTCTCTGGTTCAGAGAACCACTTATCTGGGTGTGGTGTGGGATTCGGTCAGGATGTGAGCACAGCTGTCACCCGCTCGAATCGACGCGATCCTACAAGCAATCAGGAGGGTGCAGGAAGGTTGTTCACTAACAGTGAAGTAATCAGAAACTTTTAGGTCTAATGGCAGCAGCTTCAAATCTGATCCCACTAGGCCTATTGTACATGAGGCCACTGCAGTGGTGGCTCAAGTCCAAAGTCTGGTATTTCACCCTCGCCCCCAGAGATGCTGAAACTATGGGTGTGGCCTCTGAGGGGGCACAAATCATAGCTACTGGTTTGTCAACCGAGGTTGTTCAAACAATACTACAATCCAGATCTCCTTCCACAAGGAATTTTTATGCGCTGAAGTGTAGGCTCTTGACTTCATGGTATAATAGTCATCATCAGGACCCAGTTAACTGCCCGACTAGCTTGGTTCTGGAGTTCCTGCAGACTAGACTGTCCACAGGACTAGCTTACTCCACACTTAAGGTGTATGTGGCGGCAATATCGGCTTTGTTTGACGGTTTGCATAGCAGTTTCAAAGCGTGGTCACGCTGGAGGCGTTCCCATAGCGTTTTTGGACGCAGAGTCTCGTTCCTTCAAGGAACAGGGGTTATATTCATAACCCTGAGATGTTTTAATTCCCAAAGTCATCTGTTAGTATTTTATGTAACTTTGGGATAATTGTTATAGAATAAGCAAGTCTTATGGACTTTTAAGGTGCCTTGTGGTGCTTGTCTTTTCACTATACATTTGGATTGTATGAAAAATATATAAAAAAATTGTGTTTCAGACAAAATAACATGCAGCTTACTGGTTTGAAATACCAAGATGGTAAGTACGGAAATTTCACTTTTGGTTAAACTATTCCCTTAATATCATTGGTCTCAAACTCATTTCCTGGAGGGCCACAGCTCTGCACAGTTTAGCTCCAACCCTAATAAACCACACCTGAT
>JAUMHQ010000044.1:10141825-10164768 GCA_032361165.1 Enteromius paludinosus | reverse complement strand
TTTAAGGCTGCCAATCCTCATTTTGGAAATATTTATGAAATATAATTTAAGATCCGTTGTTAAACATTATAGGTTGACTTGCACAATTGAAATAATAAATACATAAAATAAAAAAATAAATAAAAATATCAAAATGCTACTTATTATTTTCTGTCTCACCCTGTTTCACCATCTCAGCTTTTTATTTTTCTCTGTCTCTACCTGCATTTTCTCCATGACTTAATGATTTTCCATTTTGTTAGTACTTCACACCTCTTCACACATCCGCACTTGATTAGCTCCTTTCCTTGTCTCAGTCTTGTGAGCTCCATGCCTGTCTCTTTTCTCTCTTGTTCCTTAGGCAAACATGACTATTCAAATATTTAATTTGTTTCTCCCTGAATCTTTCATGCAACATATCTGAATTCTCTCTCTTTTTCCAGCTTCTCCTCCTTTATTCTTTACCTCACACAGTGCATTTTGTTAAAGGTTTGTATTTTTTCATTCTTCTTACCTCTGATTTTTCTTTGTTTCCCTCTCACTCCTACTCTTCTACCATCTATGCTGTTGCTCTCTCATCCCAGATCCAGCTCGGCTGACAGGAGGCCATGCTACAGGAACACTGGGGTTTGAAATCTGTCTGTGTAGGATGTTGGCTGCTCAGTGACAGTACTTCCTTTTATTACCCCAAGTCTCACATGCACACAACTGGCATCTGTTTTTGGCCATATAATATGCTCACAAGCTTCTAACTGTTAATGTATAGCCTTAAAAGCATAAACTAATGCATACCGAATGTAACGGGTTGGATAAAAACCCTAATTTGAATAATCTAATGATTCTCAAAATCCTCAAAAAACTACGGTTCAAACAAACCAGTTCAAATCTCCATAAAAATAAGTTAAAATGGCATCAACAAAACATTTGAAACGGCAGCAAAACGTGTAGTAAGGCACAAATTTTAATGAGACCAGGTTTGATAATTTATAAAACGTACATTTACTTGCGTTTTCACAGGCACTAAAATGTAAAATACAGAATTTTCAGGATCTAAACTTATGCATTTTCAGCATTTAAATGCAACTTAGTTGACAAGATTGACACATGGTGTAGTCTTCTGTTGCTGTTTGAGGAGTTGCACATTCAGAGATGTTTTTTGCATAACGCAACTGTAACAAGTTGTTTTTTAAATGCTGTTGCCTCACACCAGTCTGGCCATTTTCTCCTTGACCTCTGGCATCAACAAAGCAATTTTGCCCACATAACTGCCACGCACTAGATATTTTCTCAAACTCTATAGAGATGGTCTATTCGTCAAAGTATATCAGCCTTTTTTTTAAATACACAGACTGACCTGTCTGACACCAACAACCATGCCCAAGCCAGGCTCACTGGAAAATTAATGCTTGTGGCAATGTTTTTTTGGAACACAAATATCACGTACCTTACTACACAATTTGCAGCAGGTTTGTCACAGTTTCACAAAACTATTTACTTCTCAAGTGCAACAGAAGCTACCAAGCAAACCTGTAAAAAGTCACTTTTAATCAACTTTCTTCTCCATTCTGATGCTTAGGTATTTGCGTTAGCCAGCAGTTGAACAGTTTTATATATTTATATAAATATTAATTATAACTATTAATAAATAACTCTAAAATATATATTTTTTTCCATTAAGAATTTGAAGTTGATGAATTTTTACTTAAATGTAATCAAAATATATAAAATAAAATAGAACATCTGAAAAAAAAATCATTTATAATTATATTATATTATAATTTTTTGGTTAAAAGAAGTTAATTTATTTAACATTTTTCATTTATCATTTATGTCAAGGATCTGTAGTAATACGAGGCGTAGACGAAGCGCTGACGTTTTAACATTCACTTTTAATGAAACTAAACAGAGATACAGACAGCAGTTACAGACATCCATACAAAATTGACGATCAACAAATATGGATTCAACTAAAGCACTATAAATACACAGACATACATGTAGACGAGACACAGCTGGACACTAATTAACACAATGAACTTAACAAGGGTAGGAGATGCTATACATGGACAAGGGCGGATACAAAAGGAGCATGGTACATATAAACAAAGACATGGCAGGACACGTGAACATTAAACATGGAACGTGACAACTGGTCAACGGGCCAAAGCAGTAGGCGATGACAGGGGGCCGAAAAACCAGTCCGACGGCGCGGATCCAGAGGGCCAAGGCGGAGTCAATGGTGCCGGCGACCGACACGGATGAGGGGCTCCGGAGGGCCACGGCGGAGCAGGAGCGAGAGAGGACCAAGGCGGAGTCGGAGGGAGGGAAGAGCCTGATCGAGCCGGCAGGATGGAAGGACAAAGCGAAGCAGAAGGAGTGGCGTCCAAAGGCGACAGAAGGGTGACGACCAACCAAGGTGGAGCCGGGGGGACGATCGAGCCCTGTGGAGCTGGTGGACCGACAAGCACCGCAGGAGGGGAGGGAGCTAGGGCCCATGGTGAAGCCGACGGGTCCATGGATCGAGGCGGAGTTCTGGGTTCGGAGGTTAGACCGAGGGACGCCCCCGAACTACTGGATTCAGTGGGTGGGGGGTGGGAGTCCCCGAGACCCCCATTCATGTCGTGGTCTCTGGCTGTGGCTTGTGCAGCTTGAACTCGGGCTGTGTGAATTCTGGCTGTGTCACTGACTCTGGCATCGTGAATTCGGGCTCTGGCGTCGTGAATTCGGGCTCTGGCTCTGGCATCGTGAATTCAGCCTGGGGCTCTTGCAGCCTGAACTCATCCTGGGGCTCTTGCAGAGTAACACACTCGGGAGGGTGCTCTTGCAGCGCAACACATTCTGGAGGGTGTTCTTGTAGTGCAACACACTCTGGATGGCGCTCTTGCAGCGCAACACACTCTGGCTGTGGCTGTGGTAGCGTAGCAGACTCGGGCTGTGGCTATGGTAGCGTAGCAGACTCGGGCTGTGGCTCTGGCTCTGACACTGGCAGCGTGGGCTCGCTGAGGCGCTCGGGCAGCGCAGGCTTTGACGGCACTCTCCAGAGTAATAATTCGGCTATTAGTTGAGCGAGGGAACCTTGATGGCTGGAAATGGAGACTCACTGATGGCGATCCAGCCCCAACCAAAACAGAATATTCAGCACTTGATCTTCCCCGGGCACTAGGCGAGCAATCCCGTGATATTCTGTGGCATACTCCAGTATGGGACTGCCATCTTGTGAGCAGGTGTGGAGTTTGTCCATCTTGTCGATGTTTTGATTTTTAAGTCGATCGTTCTGGCAAGGATCTGTTGTAGTACGAGGCGTAGACGAAGCGCTGATGTTTTAACATTCACTTTTAATGAAACTAAACAGAGATAGAGCGGTTACAGACATCCATACAACATTGACAATCAACAAATAAGGATTCAACTAAAGCACTATAAATACACAGACATAGACGAGACACAGCTGGACACTAATTAACACAATGAACTAAACAAGGGTAGGAAACGCTATACATGGACAAGGGCGGATACAAAAGGACCATGGTACTAATAAACAAAGACATGGCAGGACACGTGAAAATTAAACATGGAACGTGACAATTTATCATTAATCATCTATGCTGTGTTACTTTATTACAATAGCTTTATATATTAACATGTCATTGTCAAAATATTTTGAATATACAAATATAAAAATTAAGCACAAGATTAAGCGTAAAAAAAGCCTTAAATTAATTGATGTAGAAAATAATATTTAAAGGGTCACAACACCCCCCTGTTTCAGAGGTGCTTTTTCACACCTCAGGTTTGAAAAACGTTGTGAAAAGGGGCGTAAGGGGTGGGGTAGAGTATGGAGAAAAGGCGGAGACTGCATTAAAGGGGGGAGTGACAATAAGCGAATACATTTTGCTAATTTGCACACCGACAATGTAAACACAAACACGTTGGCAAGATGGACAGCAACACCGAGAGCAGCAGCTACAGCGGTTCTCATACTAATGACACATGCGCTTTTTTTGTGTGGAAAGCCTGCTTTCATTAAGCAACTGTAGGAAGGCGCTCGGCAATGTCAACAGATGAGAGCATCAGTGCGTACACGTGGCATGCTGTTTATAACACAAGCGCAAGCGAGCCCGACACAAACCCGAGCATCTTTTCTAAATATCTGTCCGAACCCGACCCGGTACCCATCCTCTACTATGAGTCAGTTCTGTGAGTTTCGGTTTATGAAGCGCTCCTGTTCTAGACCGAGACAGCAGAAACCGTATCCTCTTATTACTATTGCTATTGTTATTATTAGAGAAGCTGATTTAAGTTAATTATTTTTGTTTGTCCTTTTTAAATACCTGATGAAATTAAGAGAATTGTTATAAACTCTGTAGTGTTGTGTAACATTAGCCTTGTGTATTATGCCAAAATATTTGGAAACATTCCTAAAATGAATTGATATATTAGTCAAATCTGGAAATCAATTTCGATAACCTTTCATACCCGTGCAAGTTCCAAGGCTGGCAAAGATCCTTAACTTCAACACCTGGTTGC
Source organism: Enteromius paludinosus (assembly GCA_032361165.1). Taxonomy (NCBI): domain Eukaryota; kingdom Metazoa; phylum Chordata; class Actinopteri; order Cypriniformes; family Cyprinidae; genus Enteromius; species Enteromius paludinosus. The sequence continues at coordinate 10,160,262 of JAUMHQ010000044.1, read as the reverse complement.
TAGACTCAAACACTTTGTCCCACACACCAAGGCAGCTATCAACACACAGGCTACCTTAGCACGAGTGCAGCAAATGGTGCATGTACTAATTAATCTCCTCTACCTAAAACAGATAAGAAGGCTGGAAGCTTTGATTAATGTCAAATCCAACTGCACTCATTAATATTCAATTATGGACTTGCCTCACATGAGTTTCAGTTCATGCTCCTAAACTAATTAGCTTCCACACAGCAAATGAAATCTGTGTTAAGCTCTGCTATCCAATTCAGCCTGAGTTGATGTTAGGAAAGCATTTGCCAGCATTCTGCTAGCATGAATCCCTGCAGTCAGAGCAATGGAGTGCAGCCCAAAATCACATGTTGGAGAGAAAGATAATTACAATGTCTCGAAATAGAAAGAGCTTACATTTGTATTCTATTCAGCCTGGATCTTTACTCTCAAACAGAGCTGTTAAGGCAAATAAAGTTAATAAGAAGGAATTACATATACCCACTATTACAAAGTCAAACTCACCTAAACCCAATCTGAGAAGCGTTTGATGTAAGTAACAACCCTTTAATCATGAAACAGCTGCCTTTTATGTTGAGAAACTTGATAAAATACAAGGTCAATACAAATATTTTTGATGGAATCAGAGAGCCATCTGACCCTCCATAGACAGCAATACAACTGAAATGATCCCAGATCCAGAAAGGTAGTAAAAACATCAGTAAAACAGGCCATGTGACATCAGTTTTGCGACACTAGGGGAGTAAATTTTTTTTTACATCAGATTGCGTACATGTGCATGCTTTCCCCCAGATGAAAACAAGGCTGATTACGCTAAATATAAAAAGCATGCCTATACGCTGCATTGAGATCTCTAAAATGGCAGAAGACGTAAGTCAGGGAATAACAATGGTTGAGTGAATTATGTTATTTTTGTTTTCTTTCTAATCAGTTTAACTTGTTTGATTAGTAAAGTATCTATAATGAGCCTAACATCTATAACATTGCCCAGTTATCAAAAAACCTAACTGAAAGGTGAATGGAAACCCTCTGTATATGCTTCAACATAATTAGGTCACCCTCAATTAAAGGATTCAGTCTAAATATGATAAACGGCACTGACTGACCGATTACGGAACGGACAGACAAATGAGCCTTCCCAAATCAGAGGCAGCGGAGGCCATTAGCACACATTACCCTAACGCCACGCAGATAATACATTATCATGCTGTTGCATGCGTATTAAAATGAGTTAATCAGAACATATTCTCCACAGTGATAATCTGCCCAGAGTGATTATGGGAAATGGCGATAACAAAGTCATTTGGCGTCTCCTCACATGAGTTTATGACCACAGAATGCAGAAGTACACAGTGAAACGATGCAAGAGACAACTTTGACACGACTACATTCTGGATTACTTCATGCTTATTAATACTAATTTTATGGCTTGTTGTCTTGTTGTCAACTGTAAGAAAATATCTAGTGTTTAATAATGAAAGATAAGGATGATATTACTCCAGTTTCAGACCCTGTACTGGTTTAATCTAAAAAAAAAAAAAAAAGCACACAAATCAAAAGGTATTTTTATTGCCATGACAACACATCTGCCTCGGACGTGTGTTTATAATGTAAGCAAGTGGCATGTCACAATGCAACAAAACTAAATCAATCCAATTATATCTGTTAAGTATATTCAAGAGGAATACATTTTTAGTGCCCACTTCAGTTGATGGACGCTCCTGTTGATTTACTGCCCAATTATCCAGCCACTTTTTTCACTGACTGAATTAATAATCACATTGCTAGTAATTTTATTTGCAATTAAATTGATCAAAACATGATGTTCATCTTTGTTCTACTAATCTATACAACCCTTTTTATGTACTTTATGTGTACAGAAACATTGTGTTAAACGGTTTTATTATTGTAAGACTTTAATTAATTCATTAATTCATTAATTAAAATAACAATTTTAAAGTATTTCTCTGTATTTCTGTGTAAGATTTTTTTACTACTGTTGTAGATCGTCACATTAGTCATCATTATTATCTCATTAGTATTTTTTTTATTGCAATGATAAACAATAAATATTACAGTATGTATTACAGTATGTACAAAAAAACTAAACAAAACATTCACAGTCAAATGTGTTTGTGTTACCAAGAGTTATTACCTCTCATGTATCGTGTGGATTATAATTAAAGGTATTTCTGTGGATTACCTTTGTCTTTATCACCTTATTTGGTTGAACCATCACAGAGTAACAGATCCACAACTGACCTGGCCTACATTATATAGCCCCAAAGGACAGTGTTCATAGCTCTTCAGGGGCTACAATCTTTGTTTTCCAGAATGGCCGAGACCTGGAGTATATGATGGAATCGACTTAATGGAGGGATTCTGGTGTGGGCTGGAAGAGGATATCCAAATCATCCTGCCTAGAACTGATATGTGTTGGTCACTGATGAACTACATCGACATTCACTCTGTGGATGATCCGATCAGCATTCACTAAGCGGAGTCCAGCCTGGGGTCATCACATGTAAGTGCTGCCAGCCCAGAGTTATCACCTATCATGACTGCTAGCCCAAAGGCCAGTCAACTACGAGTGGCACAAAATCTCCTGAGCCCACCGCAGATGGAGAGCCAGTACCTGCCATGATCATTGAGTCATCATCATCAGGAGCTGATGATCGCCCCCAAAGCCTCAAATGTCCAAGTGCGAGAGCCGACACCACAAGCAATGGTGGAAAAAAGCTGTGCAGATCAAAGGGGTAAAGGAAAGCGCCATCCACTGTGCCACCACTGAGGGTGAACAAGACCTGAACTTGGGAGATTTAATAGACTTAAATACTAAGTTACAAATATGTCCATTGTCTGCTCTTTCATTCCGGCAAGAAATCCCACCCAACCTCCCACTCTCATTTCCTCTCAACGATCTGTTCCCTTTCACAACACTCATTCTGCTGGATCCTGTCAGCCCCTCTGCTTACCATCTGTGAAGTAGGCATGCTGAGGGCCTGCCCATCTCCAGCTCTACTGATGTTGAGTCTGGAGGATCCCTTGACTCCATCGTCAGCCTCTGAGGCCAAGACTCTGCCTCAGTCCTGTGACCTAAAGGATCCACCACGGCTTCCAGCTCCCTTGTCTCCACCAGAGCCCGTCAGTCCACCAGCTCTGCCAGCAACACATTCTCACTCCCAAGTTGTCGCGCTTGGTGAAGACCCTTTTGCGCCACTTTTTGATAATCAAGGTACACCTTTTTAGTCACTTTTTGACACAAAGGGTCCCCAGTTTTTTTAAATAAGAAACCCTTAGCTTCAGTATGCCGACGCGATAATTTTTATATTTTATAATCATAATAAAAAGATATATTGGGAAAAAACAATGGTATTATTGCATATATGTAGAGGTGTGAATTTTGCAATGTTAACAGACAAAAATGTTGTTTTTTTTTTATTATTATATTATTTACACATTTATGAGCATGTAACGCAACCCCTGCCCCTAAACCTACCATCTGTCAATAAAACACAAGATATAGCAGGCAGATACAACCACCGTCATAATTTATTTGAAAAATACTAATATTCCAAGTGTTTTGATGCAAAATGGTTGATTTGTGAGAGGAATAGATGCGGTCGCAGTCTCCGTCTTCTGCTTACTCCCTGTGCGCTGCTGCAGTCTGTGCGATTTCAAAAAAATACTGCTACAAAAATTCTTACATTAACGTTGGTTGAGAAATGCCATTGGCTCTTGTGTATCTCGTGACCGATTGCGTTGTGCTACGGGATGGGAGTATTTTTTCTTTATTGTCAACCTCATGCTCCTTGCGGGCAGCCCCTCCCTGGAAGATTCCTGTGAGGAAGGACCTGCTTTCTCAGGGGATGGGCACAATTTGGCAGGTGCATCCCGATCTTTGGAACCTGCACGTCCTGCTCCTGGACGGGACGCACCAGACCTCTCCAGCCTCTCTTCGGCCGTGACAGACACTATCACTCAGACAAGAGCTTCCTCTACGAGCCTGGTTTGCGCTCTGAGATGGGGTCTGTTTGTCGACTGGTGCTTCTCTCGCAGAGAGGACCCACAGAGATGCAAGACGGTTGCAGTAGTGCTTTCTTTCCTGCAGGAGAAGTTGGAGTGCAGGTTGTCCCTTCAACTCTCAAAGTATATGCTACAACGGCATATCACAATGCAGTGGAGGGTGCATCCCTTGGTAAGCACCAACTGATCATGAGGTTCCTTAGAGGTACGCATCGACCACACCTTGTACCCTCTTGGGACCTCGCCATCGCCATACTTGGCTTGCGGCATAGAGGTTGTGTCCTCCCATGTCTTCAGTTAGAAGTCAAGTCACTTTTATTTATACAGCGCTTTTAACAATACAGATTGTAGCAAAGCACTGAACATTAACAAGTAGAAGAACAGAGTGACTGTAATGTATAATGACGAGAATTAAATAATTTATTTATCAAATGCAGAGACGGTCTCTGTAATCAAGACGATGATAATCACTAGAAATTAGGTGTCCCGAACTAAGCAAGCCAGAGGCGAGAGCGGCAAGGAACCAAAACCCCATCCATGAGAGAATGGAAAAAAACCTTGGGAGAGCCAGGCTTAGTTGGGGCCAGTTCTCCTCTGGTCGGACGCCCAGCACCTAATTTCCAGATAAATTTTAAACACATGTCAGATTGTGTAAAGGACTTATAGTATTTGTGTGTGTGTGTTTATGTGCATCTGGATCCGGTGATCTGTCCACTGAGCTCATCTAGGTGTTCTGGTCTCCAATGAAGATCATCTCTTTGTGCTGGTACACCATCTCATCTGGATGCGGACTGAGAAACAGAATAACGGAGAGACAGACTAATATTAGCGTAGAAGCCATTCTTTTTACGATGTAACGAGTACATTGTGTGCTAAGGGGAGTGTTCCAGCTGTAGTCTATTTATCAAGTGTGCAGAGCAACCACCAAATAAAGCATTACAATAATCTAACCTTGAGGTCATAAACGCATGAATTAACATTTCTGCATTTGAGGTTGAGAGCATAGGACGCAGTTTAGATATGTTCTTAAGATGGAAAAATGCAGTTTTACAGATACTAGAAACATGTCAAACAGCACATCTAGGTTCCTAACTGATGAAGAAGAATTGACAGAGCAGCCATCAAGTGTAAGACAGTGGTCTAGATTATTATGTGTGTGGTTTTTTGGTCCAATGATTAACACCCCTGTTTTGTCAGATTTTAACAGTAGGAGGTTACTTGTCATCCATTTTTTTATATCAGCTATGCATTCCATTAGGGTTAGGGTTAGGTTAGGTCAATTTGGTGTGTTTCACCTGGCTGAGATGAAATATATAGAGGAGTGTCATCAGCATAACAGTAAAAGCTAACACCATGTCTCCTGATAATATTTCCCATGGGTGACATGTAAAACATGTAGAAGAAAAAGCAGGTGAGCGGGGGGCCGGCTGGTATCGACTTGCTGTGCCACGGGATCCGTGCACTTTTTCAGTTGTTCCCCTAACAAGGCGAACCTGAGTCCTCCTGCCCCGCAGTCAGACCTAGAAGCGGAGTAGCTCCTGACTGTGCTCCTACTGGGTCTCCTTCGCCCAGTAGGTTGTGGCTACAAATCTCAGTATTTCACAGTCAGCCAGAAGGCTGTTTTTCCCTTCAATTATAGCCGTAATCTTATCGATATATTGATTTATTCAAAAGTTCCACATGTAGAAATGGTAAACATGTGCTCCGCACCCCCAAACAACTGCTTCAGTAACAACTGGCAGCCCTGTGGAGGCCCCTATTTACCCCCAGGGAGTTGGGAAGGTTATGTGCAGACTCCTCTGCTGGAATGCTTAACCGTCGGCTGGGGGTCTCCGCGTAACGCGGCCTCAGAGTCGTGACTCTTTCCATGGTGTTCTCAAATGTAACATCGAAGTGATTCTACTGAAAGGGACGTTAAACCTCCTTTCTGACGCCGGCTCTGCTCCTCAGCGAAAACCTGCAGGTGGACTGCATTTGACTGCATTTATACTCATGTAATGATTGTAATGATGAGGTACACCTGAATGCAATCTGTGCATGCCAATGTTCATTGGCCTTTTGTTTAAAGCTCAAAGGCAATTGATCTCTCATGCGAGTCCCCATATGGAACGTCTCCATTCCCTTCTTCAGGGAACCGTGGGTTACCTTCGTAACCTAGACATTACATATTGCGACGGTTCATAATTCAAATACCGTGTTGGAAATATATATGAAGTTGGATATGTGTGATGGTAATGTTCAAAAGCATCAGTTTTCAAATCTCCCAGCATGTTATTGTTATGTATGTTTTGAAGTTATAACATGAAATGTAATTTTGAGAAAATTATGCTTTATTAATCAAAACTCTAAATTTGTATGAAAAGTAATAAAAGGTGTCAGAGTTTTACTGCCTCTACTGTTCATTTCTTTTGGAAATTGCACTGATGTTCTTATTTGTATGCATTTCATATGTGTAACGATCAGCTGGATGTGCCAGCACAGCTCTGGATGGCACTCCAGCTCTCCATGAACTGTGTGTGTGTGTTTTTCACTCATGGACTATTATTCATGTATTCGCTGGTTCCTCCTTCCCGTCTAAATACGCTGTTTCAGAACGATTTCATTGCTCTCAGTCACCGCGTGAGAGTGACTGAGGAGCAGATCAAGGACTGGTTTCTGTCAGGTTTTTGACATTGAATTGCATTATTCTTTGATGACCAGATGACCAGCCAGAGTGGACACTAGAACAGCTGATTGACTTTGTGTTGTTTTACTGTGGCTCTCCGTTCCCTGTGGGCGAGGTGGAGGAGGACATTAATGCTCATGGTTCTGGGCGGGGGAATCACCGTGCCGCGAACGTCCCCCCTTTGATGTCAGTAAGGGTGGCTGGGGCACCCAGGATTCCCGCACAGGCCATCATAGAGACTGTTTTTCTGTCCACAATGCTGCCGGTGATGGCAGTAGCCATTCTGAATGTGTGGGCCCCACTCTGTTCTGTAGAACTCCAGCCCTGCCCTGGACTGAACCCCTTAAGCCTGTTGTGGACTTTAACCTGCCCTGGCCTGATCTGCCTGAATCCACTGAAGATGTGGATCTGCCATGGCCCGACCTACCAGAGACATTTTATGATCCTGCTTTGGCGTGGTCCCAACCAACTGAGCCCATCTGTGACACTAATGTATTGGAGGACCCGCTGGTGGCTGCACAGCCTCTAAGTCAGTCCGTCGGGCTGTTCTGGAGCTTAACCTGGATGTAGAACCAGCCACAAAGGCCTTCGAGCTCTTGCCTTGCCCTGAACCGGCCACGGAGGCCGTTATTGAGCTGTCACCTTGCCCGGAACCAGCCAAGAGGGCCGTTCACGAACTCACTCCCGGCTCTGGACCAGCCGTGGAGATCGTGTAACTGCTGCTCTGTCCTGAACCTGCCCCGGGTGCCGCTGAACTCCCCCTCGGGTCTGACCTGGCTGCCGGGACCACTCACCCCAAACCAACCTCAGGTATGAACTCAGCCGATGAGGGCAATAATAAACTGTCTGTGCTCCTCTATGCAGTTCAGTCTCCTGCCCCTCCCTGGAGGGCCTCTCCGCCGTCGGGTCCACCCAAGTGGTGGTCACCGCTGCCTGCTCCGCCCTGGAGGGCAAGGTCGCTGTCCTGTCGGCCCAGGAGGTCAAGGTCGCTTTCTATTCGGCCCAGGAGGGCATTGTCAGAGACTGTTCGGCCCAGGTGGGCATCTCCGTCGTATGCGCCGCCCAGGTGGGCTTCTCCGGCGTCTGCTCCGCCCTGGTGGGCTTCTCCGCGTCTGATCCACCCAGATGGGCTTTTCTGCCATCTGCCCTGCCCTGGAGGTCGTTCCTACCGGCTCCTAAGCCTGGGGCATCTGGAACTGTAACGCTCAGCTGGATCGTTCGTAGATATGAAGTTGGAAATGTGTGATGCTAATGTTCAAAAGCATCAGTTTTCAAATCTCCCAGCATGTTATTGTTATATATGTTATATCGTTTTGAAGTTGTAACATGATATTCTTCAAGTAATTGTGTGAAAATTATGCTTTATTAATCAAAACTTGTATGAAAATTTGTATGAAAGGAATAAAAGGTGTCAGAGTTTTACTGCCTCTACTGTTCATTTCTTTTGGAATTTGTATGCATTTCATATGTGTAACGATCAGCTGGATGTGCCAGCACAGCTCTGGATGGCACTCCAGCTCTCCACCAACTGTGTGTGTGTTTGTGTCTGTTTTTCACTTGTGGACTCATATTTATTTACTCATGTATCCGCCTACCTTGTATGTTGTCTTGTTGTTTAGTTCATGTCTCCACCCAGCTCGTCAGTTGTCATGGTGTTCCATTGTTGGCTCCACCCATTGACCTAGTTTCACTAGTATAAAACCCAGAAGTGTTCGTATGTTGCCACGGTCCATTTGCACTGTCTTGCTGACAGTGCCCCGACCCTCGCCTGGACTTTGACTACTCTTTTGCTCTGCCTCTGCCATTTTAATAATTGCAGTCTGGAATAAACTGATATTGTGGTGGAGAAAGTAGTGCTTTTAAAGGGTTATTTAAAAAAAAATGTATTGAAGACATATATATTTTAAAGGGTTTTTGGATTTTTGGACTATCGAACAAAAATACCTGCCCTACTCCCATTCAAAAGTTAGGAAGAACCAGAATAATTTTTGCTATAATTGCAAATGGATTCATCTGAACAGACAAAAATCATACCTATGCTTTGAGTGTGAGTAAAACATGGGCTAATTTTTGGCTAAACTAAACCCCTAAGCTAAACCCTTTAACATGACAAAAAAAACTTTGGCTTTAAGGCATTTAGTGTCATTTTATAGCAGAAACTTTCTGGGACAGAGGAAGGAAAGAGCGCTAAATGTCCTGTTTTTAATCGATTCTGACTTGTGTCACCTTGTCAGTAAAGCCGTCAGCTGTCAGTTGTGTTTGAACTGTCAGTCAGGCACGGTTTCATAGCTCTATTGCAAACAGAACAGAGTGTCCAGGAGGGACATGCACTCATGTGCCTCGTCCTCTGTCATCAGCACCGGACACACCGGAGGGCTCTCAGCTGTCATGTCTTTCTGCCCTTCATCTCACTTCAATTTCATTGAGTTTAATTAACAGGGATGTAGTCCTCCCCTGGGCCTGGGTAATGAGGTGAGACGTCATGGACAGTGAGAGGACACATACCCATTGGACAAGAACTGTATTCTTTAGAATTTTACCTCAGATGCATGTACAAAAAGAGAAAGATCAGTTGACTGATGTACTCTTGAATGCAAACACATTGTCCACTGTATACTAAAGACAAACAGGGAACAAGATCTAACATTATGTTGCAAAATTAGAGGTATTTCAATTTATACATTCACAAACAGGCATCTAGGTCATTGGTAAACTGTACAAGAGTGTCCATAAAAAGGTAAAGGAAAAATCTTTTTAAAAGAAGGTAACAATCCAGTTTAAAGCTCTTAAAAATATACTCTTTGTATTTTTGTGTTGGTTTTACATTGTTCTGAAAAGCAATTTTTTTTTATTTAAAATCAAATTTTCCTAACACCTTCAATATGTGTACATGTTCATATGTTAATAATTATTTATATATTTAAGTATTCCTTTCTTTCTTTCTTTCTTTCTTTCTTTCTTTCTTAATGTAGTGTTTGTTTTTAGTTATAAAATCATCATAAAATCATAAATGAATAGTTATAGATCCTTGATAACCATCTTGAAATCTGATCTCTTTATACATATGAGTTTGCATCATAGTCAGTGTCACAAGTTTGATCTGATTAGTGTTCTATACACTGCTTAAACATTGATTGTATTATAGTCATTATACATACATTATTTAAAAATCTATTCATATCTTTCTATGTATTGGTGTGAATGCACGTCATCTAGAGTTCCAGAAACTTGACTATGAACACTGAACAGAAAGAGAGAGATATGAACCGCTGATGGCAATTTCATATTAATGCATATCATAGATAATTCAGATGCACCAAAGGCTACATTTTGTCTAAAACATAAATCTATCATATTTAACTGCTACATGTTCCACCTTCTCCTCCAGCACTTTGGAAGAACAATATTTCATTGCTCTCTCCCTTTTTCCCTCACCTCATGCCTCAAATAAGCATTTCCAGGATTCAGCATTCATTAAATCAAATAAATACATGTAAATAAATGCAGGAAATAATTTACAAGCAAACCAGATAGCAGTGAATAGTGAATTGGTTTGATTTTATATATATATATATATATATATATATATATATATACAGTATGTGTGTGTGTGTGTGTGTGCGTGTCTGTGTGTTTTCACTCAAACTTTACTGTTCATATAATTAATCTGTCCATTGTCTTTATGTCCATTTAAATTGGCTCACTTCTTATTCTATCATCATTAAGTATATGTAAGTCATGCTTATTTACATGCAAAAAACCCCACTAAAATAAACAATGCAAAAAATGAAGGGCATTTCGATGAAATAGAGAGGAAGAAAAAACAAAGAGCGTGATGGAGAGTTGGTGAGAGAATGTATCTAGAAAGTAAAAGAGCAAAGAAAAGCCAGTCAGAAAATATGGGAATAGATAAGCAAGGCAACTCAAGGGGTGTGCTGAACTGCAATCAATACAAAACGCCTCATAAGACCAATTTAACTTTCGGTTTTATAGATAAAAGGCAGACAGGAAGTCTTTTGCTCAAGGTTGAGGACAACCTCTGGCTCTGTCAGCCTGAAAAAAAAGAGAAATTAAATGATTTCAACTGCAGGTTTACACTGATAAATGAGTAAACATGAGCTAAGAACGAGACGATCAGTCAGTGTGTTTATTCATTCAGAGGAGACTCCCCAATTCTCTCTGGAATCAGTCACCATGACCACTGACCAGGGACTGCATTTAAAACCCAGCAGGGTCGCTGGTGTTGCAGCTTCAGGCTATTTACTCCATTACTGCCTACTCCATTATTGGATCATTACTGGTGTAATTTATGAGTTAAACGCACACAGGCTTGCTTTTCAAACAGTTGAGCAGACCACTTGCTGGGGCTTCAGAGGAGCTGGATTCAGAGAATTTGTCGCAGGGCTTTATTGGGATGGTATGTAAACATGATAAATCCATACTTAAGCCAGTCCCAAGAACAACAAGCGAGCCTGGTTTACCATGAACGTTTGCATTTCACAGAAATACGGCATGAACCTTTTCCCAATTCTACAAATTCCAGAATTCTACATACTGCATTGAAATCCCAGTAAATTCCAAATGTTAAAACCCCATTAAAGTGCCTCGAAAGGTGCAATTAATTAAAATATCACACATTCTAAATCATTTTTTGACCTCCTGTGAGTGAAAATGATTATTTGGATTAATGATCTATCCTAAAACTCTAATGAGAGCCAAACTGATTATGGACCTGAGATCTAAAACAAGAATAATTGTGAAAGTACACTTTTGTAAACTTATATATAAATATATATTTTCCAGAATTATGAACCAAAATGCATTGCAACAGTTTGCAATCATATTTCACAATTATATACTATACTGTATGCAGTGTATAAATATATATATATATATATATATATATATATATATACATACATACATTATTGTTCATCACATTAATTAGTTATACACTGCTCAAAAAAAATTTTTAGGGAACACTAAAATAACACATCCTAGATCCAAATGAGTGTAATATTCTTATTAAATACTTAGATCTTTACATAGTTGAATGTGCTGACAATAAAATCACAAAAAAATTATCAATGAAAATTAAATTTCTTGACCCATGGGGATCTGGATTTGGAGTCACACTCTACAGGGTGATCTAACTTTGATGTAATGTCCTTAAAACAAGTCAAAATAAGGCTCAGTAAAGTGTGTGGCCTTCATGTGCCTGAATGACCTCCCTACAATGCCTGGGCATGCATCTGATGAGGTGACGGATAGTCTCCTGAGGGACCTCCTCCCAGACCTGGACTAAAGCATCTGCCAATTCCTGGACAGTCTGTGGTGCAACATGGCATTGGTGGATGGAGAAAGACATGATGTCCCAGATGTGCTCAATTGGATTCAGGTCTGGGGAACGGGCGGCCCAGTCTATAGCATCAATGCCTTTTGCCAACGGAGTTACATTGTGTTGTTTAAATGTTCCCTTTATTTTTTGGAGCAGTGTATTTCAATTATATTTACCTCAAAGAGCTTGTGGATTCTATGAGTATATTCGTGCCAACATGTGCTGTCTCAACAAAAAGACACAAGGCTTGGCTTCAAAGCTGCAGGTTTCCAACCAGCCATGTTTATTTGTGGGTGACGAAACACCTTTACTATAATGTGAAACTATCTTCTACCAAGCAAGAAGGTGTGTCACATACAAGCCTTTCAACACTGTACTGTAAGATCCATCATGCTGACAGTAAAGGTATGTGTGTGTTTTCAATAAATTTCATTAGCAAGCAATCAACACATTTGACTGCTGTTTCACATGTCTGTCAGGCATAACAGAACTGAAATAACCTAAAATGCACAAATTTTTGCCTAGAGAAGGAAATGACACAACACTTAGTGTGCATAGTGTGAAGCTCATCAATTTCCCATGTACCACCTAACATGACCTGCGCACCACTCGCATGCAAAAAAAGCAAAAAAAGATTGTAACACATGTTCAAATATGTATGAATAATTAAACTGTAATAATAATTAAAAATAATACTGTTTGTATTTAATTTTATTATCACACGAATACAGCTTTTGTTGGCATAAGAGAATTTTTGATAATTTCAAAATTTGTATCTGTAATGTCTGTAAAAAGAAGCAAACAAAAAACCTTAAATCTTAAATATTCTATAATATTATAATTATAAAAGGTTACACTTCATAACACATCATTAACAAACATTACATGTTTGTGACATGAGTCAGAATGGAAGCGTTCAATCACCGGCAGATACAACAACGTAGATGAAGGCAGAGGCAAAGTCGAAAAACACAGCAAATGGTCGAAATGCAATAAAACAGAGTCCGTAGGGAAAAGCAGAGGGAAAGTCCAGGTCCAGGCAGAAATCGTACACAAATAATCCAACCGAAAAAATAGCAAAATACAAAGAACACGAATGAGAAGTAACAATATCAACGAACTGTGCTAGAAGCTAAACATCCACTGGCTTATATGCCGGTGGATATCCGGGTGGAAATGAGAATCACAGTGATGATGGTTTCAGCAGGTGGCAGAGAGGCCCATCATGGGCGGAGCAGGCGGCGGAGACCTCCTCCTGGGCGGAGCAGGCGGCGGAGACCTCCCTCTGGGCGGAGCAGGCGGCGGAGCCCTCCTTTCCGGGCGGAGCAGCCCACCGGGGAGGAGCAGGCGGCTGAGACCTCCCACTGGGCGGAGCAGACAACAGAGAGGCCCACCGGGGTGGAGCAGGCAGCAGAGACGTCATCCTGCGTGGAGCAGGCGGCGGTGAAGCCCACCGGGGCGGAGCAGGTGGCGGAGACTTCCTCCGGGGCGGAACTGGCGGCGGAGACCTCCCTCTGGGCGGAGCAGATGGTGGAGACCTCCCTCTGGCTGTAGCTGGCAGCGGAAACGCCTTCCAGGGTGGATCAGATGGCGGGAACGCCCACCTGGGCAAGACAGACCGCAAGGCCTTTTTCCGGGGCAGAGCAGATGGCAGCAGGGCCCCTCCGGTCTGGCCAGATAATGAAAGAGCCCTCTTGGAGCCACCAGACTGGCCCTGCGCCCTTGAGAACCAGCAAGCCTTAGCCAACACCCTATGGAACCTGACCGACAGGGAATGCGCCCTCCGAAGCCGGACTGGCCATGTATTCGCTCTCTTAGACCAACCTGACTGAGAGTACACCTTCCCAAACCCGACAGTCAGAGACAAAGCCCTTCTTAACCGACCAGACTGTGAGTATGCCCTTAGATATCAGACGGAGTGAATACGCCCTCTGGAACCCGACTGGGAACGTGTCCTCCGTGACCGACAGAACCAAGATACAGAGAAATTCTTGGTTTGTGCAGCCACCAGTGGGGACTCTGGAGACTCTACGACCGAAGCCGACATCTCCAGAGGTAGTGCAGCCTCTGGCGGACCAAATGGAGTCTCTGGGCTCCGGGGGTTCTGGCCATGCGGCCTCACAGTCTTCGTAGAGCTCGGGTGCGTACAGTAGATGGGAGTCCGGATCACAGACCGGGTCTGGCGGATCCAGCCATTATGAGTCCTGATCACAGAACGGGTCTGGCGAATCCGGCCACCATAAGTCAGGGTCACAGGTCTCAGGCAACTCGACAGGCAGGGGAACCAGGACTGACTGATCTTGACACAGCCCCTCGTACTGTGCTACGGGAGCGAGACCCGTTACACGCGGGCTAGGAACCGTGAGGACCTTCAACAGCTCGTCAGGCTGTGTAACCGAGATATCCGTATCGTGCTACATGAATCATGAGGGCCTTCTACAACTCACCAGGCTGCGTGACAGGAGCAGGCTGGACTGAACAAGGTCCCTCGTACCGTGCAGCGACAATCATGGGGCTTTCGACAGCTTGTGACTGGAACAGGCTGATCGACACACAATTCCTCCGGCCTAGGTTCAGAATGGACGCCCCCTGCGAGACGATCAGGATCCTCTGGGATGACCGACAGCCCTCCTAGCTGTAGCCCTGCGTCCCACTGATCATCACCCAGCCCCTCTCACTGGGTGATGACATAAACACCTTCAACGGGCAAAGCAGGGAACGCAGAAAAGGCAGACAGCTCTTCTAGCTGCAGCCTTGCACCCAGCTGAACATCACTCAGCCCCTTTCGCTGAAAGCCCTGAAAGAAAAAAAATTATTTATGTTGTCTTTACATTAATTTAAAGTCTGAATGTGAAATTATTGCAATATAAAACTATAATTATTTTAACCATTTGAATTCATATTAACCAATGACCTATTAATGTTTATTTGTTCATTCATTATGTCATAAGTATGTAATGTTAGTGTTAGTGACATTTAATAACATGTTACCTATTATTATGTTATATTATTTTATATTGGAAGTAAAAAAATATATGGCAGAATATGAGTGGTATTCAAGTTGTAGAAAATCTTACAATTGCATAATAACAGCAGCTATTAATAAATAATAATCAAACAATTTATTCAGTAATTAAGAAAAGACCATCTGCAGCTTCTCAGCTATACAACTGGTTGATGGAAAGCAGCTTCTGCAGTTATGGAATATTGGCATGCAGTTGACAAACATGTAGCTTCAACCCCCGATGACCAGTGTTCTGGATGATCGATATATTTACGGATGCTGAAAATTAGGTTAGAGACAAGTCAGGGTCGAATGCGTTTAGCATACTTAAACACTTGATTGCCCATGAAACCAAGAGACTATTCATAGCCATTACCTTTCCACAACACTGACTTCTTCTAAACCATCTGTTTGCCAAACCGTAACAACAGTTATGTTATTTTGACGATTAATCCAATAGGCAGTGACAGCTGTCAGTCATAAGGATCTTGTATTAAAGAATCTTAAAGGGATAGTCCTCACGAAAATAAAATTGTTTAAATGGAAGTTCTTTTTATTAGATTTTTTACTTAACTTATGACGCCATTTAGAGTTAAACTGCTTTCTTAAAACCTTGCTTTCTTTGACACAATCATTTTTCATTTAATGAAGATTCTTTAAATTAACACCAGTTTGTAAGACATCAATGCTAAATTTTCAAGTAATTAAACTATAGAGATGTTAAACAAAAGTGTAACTGTGTGCAGGTTGTGGGTAAACAAAACAAATCAGTTTTATAGAACTCCTTTGAGCTTTGGTGTGAAGGCTAGTGGAAGCTCATTAGCAGTGTTTAACAAATTATTTCACATTAATCTGAATAATTACCTTAGCAAAACTGTTTCTGTAAGATTTGCACAGCCAGGGGCCATAAACACCCTTACCAGACAGGCAAAGTTATAAGCATACTTTTTCCAGACAAATCTTAGCAGGGAATGTTTATAACCTTGCAGTTTTCAAAAGCATTTTGGAGGAATGTGATTATAATGGTCAGCTTGTTAGAAAGATGAAAGGATAATTTGTTTAGTGGTGCTTTAATTATGTAAAGAACACAGCCAAGGGATGGCTTAATTATTGCTTGGCTGACATATTCTTGGTATCTGCTTCATATTTAACATAGATGTATCTTTAGATTAAATGGCATATGGTAAAATATTAAATATAACACATTAAAGGCCTGTGGTCATTATTGGTATCATTTGATTAAAAGTATTTTAAAAAGCAATTATATCCTGAAAAAAAAAAAAAAACTAAATCCACACAATTTGAAGTGATAATTTCACAATAAATAAAACATTAATAAAAATAAATAAAAAGAAAACATGTTATGAGGCAATGTAACAAGAAGGCGGTGTAAGGAGACTGGAAACAATGGTAAGTTTTGACAATCTATTGAAGAAAGACAATAGAAAAGGGCAGTATGATTTTGCTGATAGGTCGTTTAACTGTCTTTCAGGGAGCGGAGCGATCTCCAGTTCGTTCCTCCTGTAACTCTCTCAGATGCACTTCAGACAGATGTAACCCTTTTCTCTTGAGGTACGTGAGTGAAAATTCCTTTCTGATCCAGGAGGCTGAGTGTGGAGTGCGGGCTGGCGTGTAGTTCTGAGAAGACAGGTGAGTATAACAGGTGAGTTTACACAGGTAAGTGTAAAGGTTTCTCAGGTTTGAGTTGTGCAGGTAGATCGTTGAGAGTTTGGTGTCTTTCATGAGGGTTTGTATAGAGGTAAGTAGCTCCATGGAATCCAGCTTGTGAGATCGCTCCGTGTGGCAGATGATTGAGCTGAACGTCTTGGTGAGAGGTCGTTGATCAAAGTGTATCATTAACTTGATAGCAGAAACAATGAAGTCGTGACACAACATAAAGGTAAGGCAGAAGGTAAGCAGGAGTGATGTTACCTTGATCACCGTCGAAGAGTGACTGTTGAGATGGGGCTTTTAACCACGCTGTCCCGATTGGATTCAGGTGGTATTAATTAATAATCAGGTGATTATGATTGCTGATTGCATGTTACTGGCTGCACTGGGATCAGTAATGTTGTAACTTACATCAGCTTTATATCAGTGATAATTGCTGCATGGACTTGCAGGCCGTTTTTTGTCTTATGGGTGTAATAATAAAGAATTAAATTTAATTCCACCCATCTTTTGAGAGGAAAGAACTGTAACATGCATGAAGAAATTTCTTCCTCTAACAATAAATCAAATGTATTATTAATAATAATAATAATAATAATAATCAAAAGTAATAATAATAATAATAATAATGTGCAACTTAAAACTTTTGTTTTCTAATACAAAAAGAGAATTTGTGGATCCAACAAGAATAGCTGGATTTTCATAACATTAAAATATGACTGTCAACACAATGACTCATCAACAATGCCTGTTGGGCAGAATAATTAAATGCATACATGCATGCAAATATTGTATGCAGAACTTCAGGAAAATCTATTTTTGACTGTTAATACCTGAGACTAAATCAAATGATACATCCTTGTCAAAGCTGATATCCGACAGTCTTTAGATCAACATAGTCGAACGAAAGCCCAGAAACAATTCACATGCCTCACTGCACAGAATGTAATAGCAGTACAACAATTCATTCTCATATATCTATTCAGTCTTATATCTATACACTTTTCTATCTCTCATGTTGTGTGAATGGAGGGTGATTCCAGTGCTCTATTAGACTGCATTGCGCATGTGTGTGTGTGTGTGTGTGTGTGTGTGTGTGTGTGATATTGACTAAGGTTTTTGACGTGATAAAGCTTCAATGGTGCAATACTTTATGTGGTTCATTTCAGTGTTGCTAGACTGAGGACAAATGGCAGCGATTTGTGGTAAATGACCTGATGGATAATGATAGTCTGATAACATAAAGGTTACAGGTTAGATCCCAGGAAGAAATGACCAAGAAATTGGAGTCCATCCTATTATGAGACCCAGAGCTCATCATTTCTTACAATTACACTTGAGAAAGCAAAACATTGAAGCATAATTTACTTTAATCTTATTATTTACATTCTTTTTCCTCTGATTCATTGCCTTACTATAGCAGCTGCATGTTGGGAAGCTATTAACTTGCTTGACAATCCTCTAGTCTGTGTTTTTAATAACTGTGTGAAGTAATACTGAATGTGTGTTCCCTCAAACACCCACATACTCACTTATACCCTTGAACTCACACTCATCATTAGCAGAACTGTTTTTTATTTTTAGCATTGCTTGCTTGTTGCATTCTTTAGATTTGATTAAAAACTGTCCAAGCTGAGCTTACATTACACCCTAACCAGATACAGAACACATTTTCCCCACTGCTACAACAAAACCACAGCAAATCGAAATATATTCTAGCAGTA
>JAUMHQ010000044.1:10104727-10119124 GCA_032361165.1 Enteromius paludinosus | reverse complement strand
GAGTGAGAGATGGACCTGCAGATCGCGCAGGTGAAATTACGACAGCCGGTGAAGATGCGCTGGTGAAGATCTAAATCGAGAGCGCCCCAGTAAACGCGCTGGTTCCACTCTGATAATCTGACGGCAGCTTTTGTTGAAAACATGCGATGATACGTGTAGAAGTGAGTGCCCCCGTAGGAGGCCGCGAGCTCAGACACGATGGCGAGGTAGTCGTTCAGCTCGCGTCTCCTGCGGGGGTAAACGGAACAAATTATGTCTGTGAAACGGAGGAAGGCAGTGGAGAATTCGGGGAAAGTGAGGGGGCGTGATTGGGTAGTGTTGGGAGTTTTTAAAGTGAGGGAAAAGCTGTCGTAATCCACCTGGCGATCAGAAGGGGCGGGAGAAAAAGGGGAAAGGAGAGTGAAAAGATCGATATCTTTACCTGCCAATATCTGTAGACGGAGGTGGGAGGAGACCAGGGCAGGTTCGGAGGAGAGGGCGTTGGCGGGGATTGGCAGGTCTTTGGCAGTAGCAAGAGTGAAAGGGGGGCGGGGGTGGGAAGGAGGGGGGTTTTCAGGGATAAGAGCAGATGAGGAAGAAGGGAAAGAAGGAAAATATGAGCGGGATGCGGAGTGGGTTGGGTTAGCTGTGCGGGAGGGCCCGGGTTGGTCCGTATCTGGAAAAACAAAAGAAGAAAAGTTATTGTCATTAATTTGGTGGGGATCTTGGGAGGTGTTGTCGTCATGGTGGGCGGGGTTTTGCGGAGCGGCGGGCCAGTTGGCGAAGTATTCGGCGATGGCTTGGTGGAGTTGGGCAGGAGTAATGGAACCGGGCTGGTTGTCGCGGGATGGCTGGCTGGACGAGTGGCTGGAGCGGTGGTGACGGCTTGTTGGTGGAGGAGGGGCTGAGTCGGCGTCTGGAGCGCGGCCGAGGCTGGCAGATGGGGTGTGGCGGCAGGATCGGCGAGGAGCTGGTGGCGTGGATGGTGGAAGGTAAGTGGCGGTTTTCTGAGATTTCTTCCTGGGTGTTTCGGCCGGAGGTGAAGCGTCGGGAAGATAGGTGTTGGCGAGATTGATGAGGTCCTGTTTGTTGGCTTTTCGTGAGAAGGGTATTTTGGCGGCGGAGAGGGTTTTGCGGAGCGTAATAATAGTCCATTTGTCGTTGGATGATCGAGCAGAAGTGTAGGATGAAGCCGGGGATGGTGGTTGAGGTCGAGCAGGAGGAGGAGATGAACGCCGGGCTCGCTTGGCAGGCGAGCCGGCCGATTTAGTAGGCCTGCGTCCCCGGGTAGGCCCCGCGGCCTCGGGTTGAGCTGCCGGCGGGGCTTCGGCTTGTGAAGCGCGGGGCGCGGCTGGAGGAGTAGCGTGAGCCTGGCTTGGCATAGGCTCTTCGTGAGCGTAATCGGACTCGGAGGTTGACATCTTGGCTTGTGGGCAGTGAATGCTTGAAGCGAGATACGGAGGGAATGGAATCTGGGGTTTATATAGTGAGGGGAAAAGGCTGTGATTGGGAGTTGAATGATTAGCTGATGGGCTACCAGCTGTGCGGGGTTAGTTCGTTTCGCGCTTCCTCTCGAAATGCGTTATTAATCAAAACGTATACTTAAAATAAAGTGTATCAAGACTGTACCTAAGTGTACAAGAAGCTGTGTAACAGATTCGATCTGTTACATATCTGTAACAACAGGTGCCTATTACATACATAATCACAAACTGTAAGTACACCCTGGCCAATAACTTAGATACTTGGTAAATGTAAGCGTAATGTCCAAGTAGTAGCCATGTAAGGACAATGGCTACTACTAAGAACCTAATTAGGTAAATTCTCTGTATTATGACTTAAAATAAAGTGTTACCAAATCACCAAAGACCTTGGAAAAGATTTAGCACACACTGTTATACAGTAGTAATTGGATAGTTAAATCACTGTCAGGAGGGTTAAATAGTGATAGGCGAGTTACAAAGGCCTTTAAAGTTATAATTACATGTTAAAGATCCTTTTTATAGTGTGATGCCAAGTGAAACTGCCACTGAGGCCATGCTATCTATATCCACAATAGAGGCAAACCGCAGGACAAGATTCAAGACATCAATATTCCTGTCCAATATAAACTTTCCACTAAAAGTAGAAAATCTGCTTTCGAATGCGAGTGAGAGGAATTGACTGACACTGTAAAACTCATTTCAGTCCTAATGTTTCTGTTCTCATAGTCGATGACTGACAGACTGATTTTACAAATAGCTTAGTTTCAGGCTAATACTGTTATCTATATCCCAGGGTTTGGAGCGTTGGTGTTGTGGCTGGTAATCCATGCTTCATGATAGCCAAATATGGGTTATTACAATTTGTATGTGATTTTGAACCTATTCAAATTTTTTTCTTCCCAAATTAAATTACAGAAGGAGACACTATGCAAATATGCTAATAGTTGCTATACTGCAAATTTAGCTAAAGTTAAAATTATTTTTCATAAACACTTTCAGCCATGACTGTATTTACAAAATAATGCAACTAAAGTATGAGTACTACAATATTAAAAACACAGAAAATGTCAAAAAGATAAAACAATAATAGAACAGTATTCAATAAATGTGGAGCAGTGAGAAGCCGGTATGTGTCACATTTTTAGTTTTTTTTTTATAATGTGGTTGACATATTGACAAGTTTGGAGATGATAAGACTTCTAAGGTTCTAAGGACATTAGCACTCCAAACTTTGGTGTAGATCAGCTTGTAGAGCGATGTGTTTGAAGACAAGACATGATCATGCGCTCATGGGATTGAACCCAGGGGACACGTGCTTGTGAATCCCTATGATACATGATTTTGCAGTCTTTTTGTAACAGGTAGGGTTAGGGCTAGGTTAGGTGTGGTCATTCATACAGTATGAATTACACCATACTAAAATACTTTTTAATCACAGTGAGAACAGTGTGGAAAGTCCACATACATATTTAAACAAAGCACGCATTTTTGATCGATAATGACAGTAATATGCATTCATGACGGCAGACGCAATACGACATTGTCATTATTTTTACGCCGATTAGAGGGCACTTACCTTTAAAACGTAAATATAGGTCATAATACGGTACTTGCACAAACAACCTATATAGTCGTTTTTTGTTGGAGGACAGGCTCTCTTTGCACATGGATCCGAACACTCATGCCGCAGTCATTACAATCAGCCAGCACTCCAGTCTTCAGTGTCACATGTTCATTCAGAACACATTGTAATATGACTGAAGAAACATAATTCTATGTGTAATATGATTCAATTTTATGCTTGATATTTTTGTGAAAATATTTTTTATATATTTTCTGGATTTCATGATCGATAAAATATTAAAATTTGCAATTAATATCTTAATTGCAATTAATCTTTTTTTTTACCATTATAAATGCCTTTTCTCATATTTGATTAATTAATTTTGTTCATCCTTGCCGATTAAAAGAATTAATTTATTTATTTTTTATCCAAATTTTTAAACAGCATATATAATAATAATAATAATAATAATTAATCTAATTTCTAATTAATTAATACATTATAATAATAAATTCTACAATTATTTCCACATTTACTTGCAGTCCAATCCAAAAGTAAATCAACACTCCTGGCAAATCACATCATATCCTAACTTCTGATGTTTCTGGGTGTCACAGAGCATTCTGGGGCCCGTTAAGGGGGATTTTAAGCTGATGGGAGGCTCCTCTTTGATCCAGCTGCTCTCTTTCTGATTGGATGCCAGATGGCAGAAGAAACACTCCGCTGACGCACCCCTCGGGTTTAAGAGTACCATTGGAGAAACAAATGGCATAATCCTGTTACACACACAGGGCGAGGGCAGGGGTCACAGATCGGGGCTTGTTCATTTAGCTGATGACAGTTAAGACTACCAGAAAGAAAACTGTGCAAATGTATGCAAATTCCCGTAGTGCTATTAAGTGACGTTGGAGATCCTGTACGCTGTGTATAAACGTATAAAGACACAAAAGATACACACACTCAAGCATTGCTTCCTTGTTAATATCAATGCACAAACGATTTCAAAAACGCACTGAAGAGATACATTCTGGATGAATTTGAAATAACAGATCACTGCAAAAAATCTGAACCATTCTTTTGAAGATCAAAAAGAATTTTGGTTCTCAGTAAACGGTAAGATTGTCTATACAGAGCTAAAAGCCCTCGCTGTTCGTTTTTCATGTTTCTTTCTCTGAAGTAGCTCTGAATAGGTGTCATTTGTGTGATCCCACCACTTGAACCAAGAACAACCGTTGTGAGTTATGAGTCACGCATGAATGCATTTAAACACACACACACATACAAACTCTAACTCTGTGACGCTCCATCAGAATCTAAGCACAGTCCTTCATTCCAGATGTGTGGGCTTCAGTGGCTCGTCTGTTCTCTTACAGTCCTACACAGATCGATGAAAAAATTCAAAATGCTTTTTTCCCCTCGCTTTTTCTCTCCTGTCCTCCTCCACAGTACACAGTACAGAAAGCTTTTCACATGGTCAGCAAAAAAGAACCAGCCAAGATTGATGTTGTGTCATCTTGTTGTAGTTGTGTGGTCAATAAGTTGAAAAACAACTCACGATGCAAGATGAGGCATATTTAGAGAAACAAATCTACAAACATAGACACATTTGCTGTGCTGACCACTGCAGTAAGGTATGATTGATGGTTCCGGACCTCTACAAACACTATCAACAATCTTTAGGTCTTTCAGTGTGATCACATTTTTACAGACACCTGCTAAAGGGGAACAAAACTTGTTTATCACATGCGGCATTCGGCAAAGTAAGCGAGACTGATCTATGCATCATCTGTACATTTTTTTAAAGGCGAAATGTGTTTCCCCTGGATTTTTGCCTATTGTTTACCAATATAGATCTTTACCCAGTCTTTTAAGCCACAACTCTCAATTGCAGATATTTTGGTTTGAGGAGCCAAAATAAAAGAAGCTTGTCTGCTTCAGCTCCATCATTCAAAGAATCTTCTGGTTGTTGTTTACAATGAATATGAACAGGACGGAACAAGACTTACTTTCTGATGCTCCAGTAGGAAAACACAATGCATTAAGCTGGGGTGAAAACTTTTGAACAAAATGAAAAAATGTAGATTTTACTTATTTTGCCTAAATATCATATTTTTCTTAGTGTGAAGAGATTGATCTCAAAATGATAAAGTCATAATTGGAAAAGGTTCAAATACACAAAAATGCTTTTTTTTTTTTTCTTTTTTCTTTTTTTAATAATAGAAGACTCAGGAAAAACTTTCACTGAAAAAAAAACAGCTGTTGATCATTCAGATAAGAACACAGTTACAAATCAAGTTTTTGTCAACTTCTGAATGGGATCATTTTTAAATGATACTATTATTTTCTCGTGTGGACTATATCTAAACATCTTTTCTGTGATTTTTTTCATTCAGGTGCTTACTAAATAAACAACAGCAGGCATTTTGAGTCTTCTTGTTTTGGTAAAATAATTATCATTCCTCTGTGGTATATCACAGCAATAACACTGATACTGTAAATAGAGATTAACTTTTATTTAACATAAAATTATCCCTAAACTGTTTAAAACCTTCATCAGATCAATAAATTAATACTGGCAGGGAAAGTCTACAAAAAACATTCAGCAAGCTACTGTTCTGTGATTTTTTTATTTTTTTATTTATTTTTTGATGAGGAAGTATCATCTCACTAAACATCAATTTCTGATCAACTTCTTACAAAAGAAGAAAATTAAATCAAATAATGTTTAAAAAATCTGGAGGAATAGATACTGTAGGTTGTTTAATATTCTAAAAGAAACTCTTTCATTCTTGTGAACACATACTGTATGTGCAGTATGCTTGCTGCCCTTCTCCCATACACACAAACATATGCTTTCTCATCCATCACATACTTACAGAGGACAGACACACTCAATTAGAAAGTCTGTCTGATCCGAGCTTGAAAGTATCTGTTCACATTTGAGCAGGGAATGAACTGTTGGACATTAGCCCTTCTTCCACATCTGCTGATTATCTTAAAAGGATGAAGGATTGGGCTATAAGGTCAGTAAAAAGGAAATATCTACTAAAAGATGTTTGAAACTATCTCATTAAAACCTCCTTGTCACTCTTTGATCTGATGTTGGATTAGCAGAAACCACAGGATTAGCCCTCAGGATTAGCTCTCAGTTTTTATAGGCTTGTTAATTGTACATGATGGTATCAAATGCACACTGCTGCTGTGCGGTATTTCTAGATTTATTATCACATGCATTGTTTTATTAAAGTTTATGATTATAAAGATTGGTAATCAGATCAGATTTGGAAATGTAACTTAAAGTAGAGGAGGACCAACTAAATAATTCAGTTACAGTTGAGCCTCCCTTGAAATATAAACATATATGTGTCTATAAGGTCAGGTCAGGTGAAGCTTTATTATCATTCCGCTACATGTGTGGACATACAGTGGAATTAAATGTTGTGTCTCGCAGGACCACAGTGCTACATAAATAAATATAAATATGAACCTAAATACACTAGACATAGTGTACAATTAAGACAACTATGTCTTCCTCTTGTTTGGATCCATCTAAAAGTTCAAATTAACCTGTAAATGGTATAGATCACACTGTCTTAAATTGAAAAAGATTAATGTTTACAGTAGTATTTATGATCCATGTCAATTTCTCAAGACACACATACATAATATTTATATTCTGTTATTCTAGCATGATCTCATTAGTATTCATAGGATGCATATGTACATAATGTATAAATGGTGCAATTTTGTATTGAAACATGGACATCTAAAATGTAAAAGTATCTGTATGCCTCACATTAGAAATCTAAGTTTATATTATAAAATATAAAATATATTTTAATATGAAATATCTGTCTGGCGTAGGCCGGGGCTCCCCAAGAGCCCAGCTACTGTTATCAAAGCACTACCCATTCAGTAAGACTGGAACACTGGGAAAGTTGTAGGGAAGTCCAGCCTTCCCATAGGAGGTCTCGGGATGTATACTCATATGGACAGTATTTCAGTGCATATGAAATATTGGAGGTGACTGAACCCTCTTAAGGTCTGCCAGGGAAACACGAGCTCAAGGTCTTAACTGTGGAACTCTGGAGTAGTTAACAAGCTGACCCGTTTGAGGTAAACACACGGGAGGTTTCCAGTTCCCTGCAAAGGCTATAGAATCTAGTGAACGTGTTAGGTGTCGCCCAGCCCACAACTCTACAAATATCTGCCAGCGAGGCGCCACATGCCATTGCCCAGGACGATGCCACACTCCTTGTTGAGTGGGCCCGTAACCTGCAGTGCCAGGGCCAGTGCGAGCAGGAACAGAGTCTTCATTGATAGACACTTCAGCTCAACTGCTGGTGTTCTGCTCATTGAGTAGAACACCACTCTAGGAACAGGTTCCACTTCAAAGCATAGGCACATCTCGTGGATGGCGCTCTCCCTGAAGATTTGGTGCCAACTACCCCTTGGTGTCAACTAACACTCCAAAATCAGCTGAACCATCTGGGGATGGAGTCTGCATTCTCTGTGAAGTGCAGCTCATGACAGCTCATTGGCTGCCTGGTTGCACAATCCTGGAATGTAAATGGCCCAAAGCGACCTCAGATGCTTCCGAGTTGCGACATGCAATGGGAGAGTAGACCACCTTGTCAGTTGATGTACTCAACAGCCACTGTGTTGTCTGTACAGACCAGCACGTGCTTGCCTCGAAGATGTCCCTTGAGAAAGCCAAGGGCAAGCCTACCACTAGCAACTGATGAATGCCACTGCATGCTCGTTGTACGTGGCCTCCCAGCCAGTGGTGGAGGCATCTGGGAACACCACAGCATGCCTGGAGCCATGCTCAAGGGTCACTCCTGCATGGAGAAATAAGAGGTCTGACCACAGGGTGAAGGTTTGGCGGCAGGTCGGTGTCACCTCGGGACTCAGAAGTGAAGCCAGTGCTAAAGCAGCCCTAATGGCGTGACTGCCGCTGCTGCTGCCATATACCCCAGCCTCTGAAAATATTTCAGTTGGAACTCCGCCCTGCCATTAATCATATTCAAGCAGTTCAACACCGACTGAGCACGTTTCTGTGCCTTGGCCTGATGGACCTGCAATAACACCATAGTGTGTACTG
Source organism: Enteromius paludinosus (assembly GCA_032361165.1). Taxonomy (NCBI): domain Eukaryota; kingdom Metazoa; phylum Chordata; class Actinopteri; order Cypriniformes; family Cyprinidae; genus Enteromius; species Enteromius paludinosus. The sequence continues at coordinate 10,110,993 of JAUMHQ010000044.1, read as the reverse complement.
CAGATGCAGATTCCCCACAGGCCATATAGGCACTGTCAATCAGGGCGCCAAGTAGTAGCGGCATTAGAGCACAGCTGCATCGCTGTGCCACCAGGATGGTTTCTGAAAGTGAAGGGTGTCATCCACTTCCTGGTGAGCTCTTCATGCACCTCCAGGAAGAAAGGTACCGGCATGGGGCCCTGAGAACCAGCACAAGCCACCCTTAATTACCAATCGTCCAACCTCGAAGGCTTGGGGTGCGGTGGAGTTTTCCACATTATCCCGACCCCCTCAGCGCCCCAGGCAAGCATAGCCACCAGCTCTGGATCCGGCGGTTCCATGGACACCACACCGGCTGGAATTTCACTTCCAGAACCTTCTGACTCACCTTCCAACGCAGCGTTCAACATCCGATCATCAGGGGGGAGCGCCAAAGGAAACAGCTGGTTCCCCTTAAGTAGTAGTAAAGTAAAATAAAGTAAATATGTAAAGTTGACTACCCTGACTGTCTCATGCCATAGTTAACTAAATTCCAATAAAACAGTAATAATAAAACAAAAAATGATTAAATGCCAATTTTTCATTTTAATTTTAATTTTCCATTTTAAATCTACAGCACTCAAATACTATACAAATATTTATTAACCTGTTAATATTATGTGCACCTTAATATTTAATTGTTTTTATTTGGAACAATCTACAATATCAGTATGGATTCACAAACCTAAAACACAAAATGTTTCATATATTAACAACCAATCCAACACAAATAGTCTTTTTGGCCTTTTTCAACTATGTAAAACACATGTCTCTGTGTCTGCAGATCACCATGGGAAGTAGGTGCTAAAGACAATAAACAGGTGGATTAACCTTCTATCCTATATCAGCCCTGATTACATCCCAAAGCCTTGTTGTTTGACCCTGACCTGAGCCAGACCACCCTGAGGCTCAGCGGGGTTAAGTTGCTCCACTTCACTAATATGCTTAAAACGATTAAGGTTTGAACGTAGGAGAAGGAGGATGGTACTGGATCAGAGTGAAAGCTGTTTACAATTCTTGATACTGTTGTATGCTGAACAGGTAAGCTGTGAAGGCTGAAATGAATTCTGCTTCATTGGTTTAAGGATGACATAAGGCTAATCTTCAATAAGGAGGTGCACATACAGTACACCGACTAATCCATTGGTTAGGTAGAAAAAACAAAGTATACTCTGTTAGGTTGAGGAATTAGTCAGTGCTGAATAGGAAATGTAGAGAGAATACTTTGCTTAACTGAAGAGGATTGTTGGGTACTTTTTTGGAACTTTCCTTTTCCTATATTAGGACCGTCAGTCAATTCTAATGAATTAAATGATGTGCCATTTCACTGTTTGTATGACTCCACTTGCCAAAGCTGCTATGTTTCTGACAGCGAGCCTCATGCCGAATGTCCAAATAATACTGCTGTATGTCATTGGATGTACTGTAGTTTTAAGAGCATTTTAAGTGAGAATGTTCTTGTTTGGACTTATTGTATGGATATATTCTAAAGACTCTTCGTAACATCATGTGACCATGATAATATTGAGACAGTTTAGCTATCATGATATCACAATTTTAATAATATAATTACATATACTGTATATATACAATATAATTACCTTTTTGTTTTCATCTAGCTCTAAACAAAATAGAAATTTATATGAATGTGTTTAACTGGTCCTACAAATAATTATCTCTAATCCTCTCAATGATGCACCATCAGTTACAGGTTGACAAGGAAGTGTTTAACTGAAAAAAGGACTCATTAAAATCAACACAATATTGTGGGCAAGATAATCTTTTGTGTACAGTTGTGGGGCATTTAGTTAATTACCAAGACATGGAATCGCATGACATCTTTCTCTTAAATTGCATGTGGACATTATTTGTTTAGCGTACATCTGGGATGTTCCAACTGACACTTTTTACTGTGCAACATTACAATCAAAGTCAACAAAATATTCTAAGGTGCCGTGTGCCAGTTGACGCTAAAGAAATAATTGGTTGTAGAAATCAGGACACCAGCAACAAGTGGCCACTTGATCTCTACACTACACTGACCAATTTTGCCCATGTCTGGTCCACCAAATAAAGTACCTTCCCTCACCCAAAACATATTTTGCTGTACTGGAAAGACAAATTGACAAATGCCTTTTTTTTTTTCATTTTTCTTTGAGGGATAATGGTATGGTTGTTATGATTCATAATACACAATGTGCTGGCTAGCTGAGCTTTTGCAAGATATGATCATCATGACACCACTGTAAGGTTGGGGATTTCTTTCATTTTCAACACAAAGGGCTTGCAGAAGACCTGGCAAAAGGGACAAGAAAGAGGATGTGGCAAAATGGGACAGGTTGAATTGGCCAATCAAATAATGTCATTGGTCCTGGCATGAAGCTTTATATCGCTAAATGACACCAATTTATACTCTCAGAAAAATCCCCCCAATAGCTATGAGGTCGTCTGCACAGCAATACCATAGATATGCGGAGAAATTGAGGGCAAGAGAGACAGCTGATGAAACGATGTTGAATTACAACAAGCCTTTTGAATAAGTGGAGACATACTGAAATGTCAATGGACTGTAGCATGCCTGTCACACATGCATTCAAAATAAAGAACTGTCACACACCCATTTTAAGATAAAAAAAGACCCCCCCCCCACACACACACACATACACTTAAAAAGGGGCACTTACCTTATATACACTACCAGCTAAAAAATTTAAAAAGCTTTCAAATAACAGGGATAAATTAAATTTTTCAAATGTATACCCAATTACAAAACAGGATTTTTTTTTTATTCAAAACATTTCAAAATATTACTCTTTTGCTGTTTTCGGATCAAATTAATGGCGACTTGGTGAGCAGAAGAGTTACCCTTTCAGTTGAATCACTTCGACGTTACATATGGGAACTCGCCAGAGAGACCAATTGCCTTTGAGCTTTATACAAAATACCTTGTAGTCCCGTAGTCCTCCTGGAGGGGGCTGCTCCCCCCGTAACGGGCCGAGCATGTCCTTCGGGGCGCCCTACGAGGCTGAGATGTCTTCCGCAGCGTCAGAGGGAGAGTCAGATGGTGAGGCGGAAACCACTCCAGGACGTCTCCGCACTTCCGTGGCTGCTCAGTCTGCAATGGACACTGAACTGTCGCCTATGCTCCTACGTGGCACCAAGGGAATCAGTTTGGAGGTACCGCGTGTGCCTTCGGCCGACCCCTCGCGCCTGTATGACTGGTACCTGGGGTTCAGGACAGTCCTTCGTCCGCTCTCACAGGCCGGGCCTATTGTGCTGCCGGGCAGGCTGCCCTCGCCTTGCATGCTGTGGCAACGCTGCAGGTCTACCAGGCTAAGGCGTTAAAACAGTTGCACGAGAACGGTCCTGACCAAGGGGCAATGCAGGAACTCCGCGCCATGACCGACTTCTCTCTTCGGACGACAAAGGTCGCTGCGCTTGCCCTTGGCCGGGTGATGTCCACAGCTGTGGTCCAGGAGCGACTCCTCTGGCTGAATCTGACGCAGGTGGTGGACGTTGACAAAGCACGCTTTCTCGATGCTCCCATCTCCCTGGTCGGCCTATTCTGCGACACTGTCGAGGACTTGGCCCATGAGTTCTTGACAGTCCGGCAGCAGACCAAGGCGATGTTACACATTTTTCCTCGGAGGGCCAACCAGTCCCCGAGTGCGCCGTCTCCTTCTGCTCATTGCCGAGGGTGTCCCCCCGCGGCGCCCAGACCTCCTGCTCCGACCCCCGCTGAGGCACACGATGCTACACCAGCGGCCCGTCGTCGAGCTGCCCAGCTCAGGGACCGGCCAGGAACATCCGCAGTGCTACAAAGCATCCCTGACACGGGCAGCCCAGAGGTGTTGGGGGCTGCTCTTCAGGGGACGAAGACATCTCCATCCCTACTCCCGGAGGAGGGCCGGGAGCTTCTGGCTCAGCTGCCATTGGCCCACGGGTCAGTGTTACCCCAGGAAGAGCAATTTCTCACACCTCTGGGCCCAGTGCCTCGAGGTTCCCATCTGACCCAATGTACTGTTCAAAAACTTTGGACAGTTAGTGTATTACTTTTATATCTTATATACAAAATATTACCTTTTTTTAAATAGGCTAATTTAATTTCAATATGGCACAGAAATGCTTAAACTATACATAGAAATATATAATTAAAATATATGGTATCAGAAAAAATATCAAGTTTAAATTAGGTAGGTTATACCTTTTCACTGAAAGTTCCATGTGATTTTCTAAAATCTGTTATGTGTTAAATGAACTGTTTGATGATGCATGGAGCTGCTGGTAAGGGCCAACACATATTTCCATGACAATCAGTGTCAGAGGCAGGTTGATTTTTTCCACAGTGCAGACTCACTCATACCATATTGTTACTCTCCACATGCAATGCAGGTTTGTATTCCGTGATTAATGACAGCAATAGAAGTTGATTGCTGTTTGGACATTATGTTAAATTAGAGCTCCATTAGATCATAAACAGAATTGATGGACTCAAGGTCTTATGTCTCTAGCGGGAACTAAATGACAGGTAGAAGATTATGAGATTTACGTGTTTCGGAAGGTATGTTTTACACTATGTTCACCAGATGCAACATTCTAGTCAAAGCAATTCTTCTGAATCTGTTCACACTGAACACAAAACAACATAACACAACACAACAACCAGTGAATAGGAGTGTGGTTGAGTCTGTGTGCTCTGTCTGCGTGATTTCAACCCGATTTCTGACAAAGCACTTGCACATTGCCAATGAACACTCGCACATCTATCCTATGGGTTCCATGTTCTCCAATCTCCAGTCTTTTCATCAAGGCTTAGCTGACTGGCCAAAAAAGGTTGCTTTAAAATCTTTTTCAAAAAGAGTCAGTTATGATCATAATCACACACAAAGAAGATGAAGGCTAATAGTCTTTTAATAATCCCCACAGGGTCAATAGACAGGTAGGTAAGAGACACACATAGAGTATATGACATTCACAAAAAATATCTATATTCAGAGGGGATCACAGGAGAGATCACTAATGCTTCCTAGTCGAAAATTGGACATGAACAACCTTATAGAAGTCTTATATGGCCAATTTTCAGACTAGGAAACCTGTATTTACAATAATTCCGATAGCACATGAATACAGCATTAATATATAGGCAAATGAAGATCATTAATAAGACAAAACTGAACCAAATTACTTAAGACAGATAGGAAAACTAGGTCAGGGAGCACATGAGGTAAGAAAAGACCATGGGTGTGACATTTTATTTTCTTATGTTATTGAGCTGATTAGCGCAATTTGGGCGCATATGTAAATATTTTGCAGCGACCAACAGTATATTTTTTTATGCTAAATTAAAATAAGTATAATAAGTATATAACTTCTTTTATTAAATACAGTTTTCATTTATCACATACACCCAAAAATTATTGAGACACTAGATATAATGTTTTATATATCTTTTACTAGTGGGTGCAGAGCAAAATAAAGTATGACATATTATATCCAAAAATTCGAAATACAGTGGAAAATTTGGGATTGAATAATATTCAGACACGTTGAACTGAACATGTTTTGACTGAATAAGTGTTGTTGTTCCTTTTCAGGAACTCGACACTGCGTTGGAAAACGCTATGGGAAACGCCTCGGCGTGAACACGCATCTGAAACAGCTGTGAATCTATCCATATACGGGCACCGGCATCATGAGCGGTGACGTCATGATCCCGGCGCTATAAAAGCCCAGGTGCAGCGCGTTACACATTAGCTTCTTTCATTCAGCACCCTCTATCTGTAAGTCTGTTACATCATACTGTCTGAGGAAAAGGAAAAAGAAAAGCTGAGTCAACTGCAGTTTAGAGAATGTGTGAGCAAGCATGTCATCGTTTTCTGACTTCCTGCTGATTCGCATGATATGTCTTCTGCATATCTTCTGCAAGTAATAGAGTATGGTTATCGCATTCAGTTCATAACCGTACCTCCAGTTTTCAACGGCATTCTGTTCTCAGTAGTCCAACTGAACCTATCACGAGTGTTAGTTCAGGAAGTGACTTCGCTGCAGGGAAAATGGGCCATCGAGGTGGTTTCCTTAGCAAACAGAGAACAGGGTTTCTACAGCCCATATTTTGTAGTGCCAAAAAAGGCAGAGGGTTGAGACCCATCCTAGATCTCAGGCAACTGAACATCTCAGTCAGACAACTGAAGTTCAAGATGCTTACACTAAAACAAGTGGTGTGTCAAGTCCGGTCCGAGGACTGGTTT
>JAUMHQ010000044.1:10091539-10103904 GCA_032361165.1 Enteromius paludinosus | reverse complement strand
TGTGTGTGTGTGTGTGTGTGTGTGTGTGTGTGTGTGTGTGTGTGTGTGTGTGTGTGTGTGTGTGTGTGCGTGTGTGTTTGTGCGTGTGCGTGTGCGTGTGTGTGTGTGTGTGTGTGTGTGTGTGTGTGTGTGTTTGTGCGTGTGTGTGTGTGTGTGTGTGTGTGTGTGTGTGTGTAAGAGAGACACAGCTCAGCTCTTGCTGTAAACTGAGATCACCCAGGGAGCAGTGAACTGAATACACTCATCTAAATGCACAGTTCATTACATACAAAATTACTACATTTTTAGCATTAAAATAGGATTCCTTAAATAGTTGCAAAATATATTATTATAAATATCACTGCATTAAATTAAATTATAATATAATACAGGAATACACACTATTTTTTAAAAGAAAAAAAAAAAGAAAACATGTTTGACTTACTTGTAAATAGATTGACAGGTACAGTATGTGCTTTGATTCAAATTGTTTGTGGCAAATATTCAATCTTCATATATAAAATATTTTCATCAACGATGTTGTTGTGCAGAAGTTGCATGAAAATGCATGGCCAGCCCGTTGTCTTCCCCGACTTACGTTTCTTGTCATTATACAAAGATAAATTAATAAATTCCTGATTAAAACAGTTGAAGTTGTCTATCTACTCTTCCATTATGAATTCATGAATATGTAAATGGAGTGATTTGAAATGAGAATGAGGTGCGAGAAAAGTGTGAGTCACTAGGCTTATAAGATAAGATAACATGCTGACAGGGATTCACGTTTCCCAATCAGAATGCCGCTTGTGTCGAAGGAGAGTAAATCCCCTCATTTGCCATTATAATAGGTATATTTTTTAAAATGGAGATTGGAAAGCAAAACCACACAGGCTGTTATCAGGCAGGCAGGTGTGGAATTCATAAGCGGAGGCTGTCATTACCATCTGAAATGCACATTGAAGGCGATCAAAATTACTCTCTAACTAACACAGGAAAACAAATCATTTAGAACGGATGTGTCCAGCAGACATGACGAGGACTGCTTTCATTTGAAAGCAGCACGTTTTTAATGCGAGAGAGCTTTTGTACTCTGAAAGACATCATTCTGTTTTGATGCTTGGAGAATGGATCTGTCTCTTTCTCTGTCCACTTCATTTTGTCCCCAAACCCTTTGAAAACAACACACAAATACATTTGACTAAACGGAGGCTTTTACATATGGGTTCAATAAAACCACTCTAGATTTATTGGGTTTCTACGGTGACCGGGAGGGGACGTCTTCGGTTCACTTAGTTTTGTCGTGGCCACGACTTATTAACTCGTGGGAACGTGATATTGTGTCGTGGCCTCGAGATGGTGAGGGAACGACTTCCATTTCTCGTGGCCAGGCCTGCATGGCCATAGCAACCCGGGATTATCAGAGATAGTTTTTTATTACATTAAACATTTAATTTACTATTTGTATATTGTATACTATTTGTGTAATTTTCTATTATATTAACTTGTTAGGGCTGTATTTTTTATATTTATTTCATATATTTATTTCCGGAGTATAGGTATATAAGAACGCAGAAATAAACTTAAATATATTTAATTGGTATGGTCACGCAGGTTTGTTTATGCAATAAACTCGTGGGGGTTTATGTGGTTTATGAGGACACAAATTTGTATAATGACATGGGTATGACATAGGTATTACAATATGATGGTGATTTATGAGGACATTTTCAGTGTCCCCGTAATTCAAAAGGCTTAAAAAACACACTAAATAGTGTTTTTTATTTTGGAAAATCTAACAATGCACAAGGGGTAGGTTTAGGTGTAGGGTCAGTGTAGGGCAATACTACATACAGTCTGTACAGTATAAAAACCATTACCCCTATGGAGAGTAAAAATTACAAATAACCAACTGATAAATCACAAAAACCAACATGTGTGTGTGTGAGTGTGTGTACTGCAGATTTCTCTTCACAAAATAAGCAGCCGTGTACAAGACCAAGAATAGTACATTTACCCTATGCTCTAATGTGGCATGCTGACATGTTCTTGTCTCAAGCTAGGATATTTTCACAAAACCTGTTTTATGGCTGTTTTAAGCCCAAACAGTGTAGAGTAAACAAGATTAAAAGGCACATCCAAAAAAATTCCTTCTAGCATTTCATGGAAAATTCTAGTATAAATGGCGGTTTGCAGTGTGCATTTTGTAAAAGACAGTAAAGCGTAAAATGGATCCTCCAGAATACATAAAGTTTCTTTTCATAAGTGACATTCAATGGTTATAGCTTCAAGTAGGAACACAAATACTCAAGCAGACTGTTGGTGAACGCCAGGCACGTGAACAGGTAGGGCTCAACCTGTGCAAAGCACATGCCCATTTCGTAATTACACTCGGAAGTGCCTTTTTGGGGGGGAGTTTTTTTTTTTTTTTTATAGATCAATGCTGTTGGAAACCCTTTACTTTTGTTTGTCTTTTTAACAAATATTTAACCAATTAAAGGCATTAAAAAGCATATCTCTTAGAACCGCTCAAACTGTCAGTCAAACTTCACAACTCCGCCCCCTGAGCATCGTGATATTTCAGAGTCATAGAGCTGAAGCAGATGAATGTATTCGTCTTGCAACGGTAAAATACTGTATCTTGTTGTTTGAATAAGTGCAACGTTGTCTTTACGAAATAAACAGTAGTATGTCTATAAAGCATATAATGCATCACCACACCAGTGTGATGTTGACGTATGTGATGTCGTCGTTTTAATGATGGTCAAATTGCAAACATTCGCTTGTTCAAAAACCTGCGATGTAACTGCATTTGAGTTTGACACAATGCAACCAAGTGATCCTTGTCAGCTAGGCAAAATATATTATAAGAAATTTTTATTTTATATTTTTATATTTAATATTTTGTCTGCTGAATGTGCTGATGATGTAATTTATTAACATTGCATCATATTATATAGCCTATGGTCACACAGCATGGTAGGTTAAAGTTTACAATGCTATTATATTATGTGTTTGCTGGCTAGATAAAAAAAAAAAAATCTTGTATTATAGCCTATACTCCCCGCTCATCTTCACTTGTATAAACATAGAAAAACATGGTTTACTACTGTATTAATGTTGCATTAAATGAAAAAAACTTTACACAGGGAGAATGAGAATCATCAGTTCACTGTGCATTCTATATATTTTATCATGCAGAATGTAATCTTATGTATGCAAAGCAAAGAAAAAACGAAAATGAACATCTATCACAATTAAAAAGAGAGAGTGCACAACCAATTCACAAACACAGGACAAATAAAACACTGACAACCACCCAGGAGGCAAATTGGTAAAGCTAACTTTACTAGAAGGCCAGGTGTATTTGCACTGTTTAATGCCAAACTATCGTAAAATACAATTAAGAAATTAAATGGTCTTTAAATCTCTTCCTCCTCATAGCCATTGAGAGGGACATCCGAGTGGATCACACTGCGGTCATAAACATCTTCAAACACATGGCTCACAGAAGAGTGTTGTTGTAATTAGCTTTAAAGATACCCTGTATGTGTCTGTATTATCTGTATAAAAGTTTGGAGGGTTTGAAACTTTTTTCAGTTTCAGCACATGCCCCTCGAAAGGTATGTGCTCTGCCCTGGTGAATGCAAGTCATGTTTTTGCTAAGTTCGATGCGTTCCTAGGTCAACATTTTTTGTTGACCCTGGAACAACATTTTAATGCAAAAATATAGTCTTGACCATATCTCTACACCTAAACCTAACCTTAACCATGAGTAATGCCTAAAATCAGAGGAAACTATATGACTGACACTGATGTACAAGCACCAAACTCTAATTGTAAGCCTAAACTTCACAAAAAAATGTTAATTGTTTTTTTTGTTTTGTTTTTTTTTTTCAAATCTGATTGGTTAATCACAATGTTGCTGTAAGGTGTTATATAGACAGATGTGTGGCTTTCCTAATCAAGTCCAATCACCTGAGTTAAATATATGAGAGTCACCGCAAAGAGCCTTAATACTTAGGACCATGTGATATTTCAGGTTTTCTTTTTAAACAAATCTGCAAAAATGTCAACAATTCTGTAATTTTCTGTCAATGCGGGGTGCTGTGTGTACATTAATGAGGAAAAAAAAAACTTTGATGATTTTAGCAAACGGCTGCAATATAACAAAGGGTGAAAAATTTAAGGGGGTCTGAATACCTTCCGTATTCATTGTACTGTATATATAAAACATATTACAGATTAAAACATATATGCATGTAATCTTTCTTACTTTGTGTGGACAGTTTAGCAATTTAGAAATTTTTACAAAAGAATAAAAAATTATTAGTATTAGCAGTAGTACTAGAAATAGCTGAACTTCAATTGATCCTAGAAAATAACCCAAAAAAAACTGCATTTAGATTGGGAGTGTTTTTTGTTTTTTTTTCTCCATTACTCTTTCCATTTTTCAAAGATTATTAGGTGTGCATATAGGCTTTCATTTCTTTATTTTGAATCCATTTTTTTTGTTTGTTTTAGAATTTTTATAATTTATGAGTAGCAGTCTCTCTCACTTTTGCTATTTCAATCCTTCTTCCTCCTAAAATCCTTTAAAATGACTGTAGGTTATGATCGCTGTGTGTGTGTGTGTGTGTGTGTCTGATTTAGCCCACTGTCCCTATGAGAGAGTCTTGCTACATTCTGAACCTTGAGTTATACCCCATTGTGTCAGTGTGTCACATTTAGCAAGATGGACGACCACAACACAGTATTCATTCCCCCTCTATACATCCATCATCCCTTCTCTCTCCCGAGACAGACAGAAAGAAAAAGATATCCTTCTCTGCACTGTTTTTTTCTCTTTACTTCAAGAAATAAAAAAGAAAGACCTATTTTCTCTGAATCTTTCTCTGATTTTACAACCTCAAGCAAGAGCTCCTCATCTAACTGAACAAGCCAAGACACGACTCAGCTGGAAGCCTTTGAAAATAAGACTCAGAACTTTGAAATAAGGAACTCACATGAACAATGGGGTGCAAATTCTGTGACATTTTTGAATATCTGAGTGTATCACCACAGAGCAGATTCCAGATTGAGCTGGGTCATTCCTGTTTATCTTTTGAGCTTTTGGAAGTGGGCATACCAGAATTTCAGAAATATGCTTGTCAACCATTTTATATAGTCATACCTACACTTTTTTTTTCTTTTTCCTTTTTTTTTTTAAATCAAACCGATTTCTAATTCATATGTATTAGATTAGAAATGCCACATATTACTAATGAGTAACAGGAATGAAGACATTGGGGGAATTGTCCAAGAAAAGGACAGAAACATCTAAAATCTCAAAAAGGGCATATATCATGGAGACATGGAACTGTAAGCTGCTTTCACATTTAGGCTGTGTAGCAGCAGTCATATGTTTTTAACAGTATTATTGCTAATAAGAGTCAAAGGAACAATTTTAGACACATTATGCTGCAGATGGAATTTTAAATATCATCTGTTAATTGCCATATTTGCAGGTGTGACAGAAACATTTTTCAGAAGGAGGTGTCCTTCAGTCTGCTCTGAAGTGAACAGGAGCTGTGATTTTAAAAATCCTTTCTATTGCTTAAGATGCTCTTTCTTTGTCTCTTTCATCTTGTTTCTTTGACTCTCTGTCACTCTCTCTCAATAAATTATTTCTTGCTAATGTATTTTGTGCATAATATGTCTTCCTCCAGTTTCTCTTTACTAAAAGTGATAATGGTATTTTGTTTTCTTATTTGGGAAATTTGTATATTTATTTTTAAAAACTACAGTATGAGTGACAGAAAATGTTAACTAAAAAGAACAGCCTTTTTATGTCACATTAATGCAGAAAAAGCTACAAAATCTTTGACAAAACAGATATGTTGGACATCTTATTTAAAAAAAAAAATGTTAAGCACAACACATAATTTGACAGGCTGTTGTAAGTAAAATGACAGGATTCAGTTATGATGCATTTATATCCACTGTCAGACTTTTTGTTACAAAGTAATCAACTAGTGAGAATGTGAAGGGTTTTCTTTTTTCTTTGAGGAAGTTCATTTCTAAAGTTAGTCAGTAATTGCTCATTGTCCTCCGGCAATGCAGCATTATGCTTCACTTGCAAGTTGCTTTTTTTGCAGATATTTTCAATTTTATTTTCACAAAAATACAAATTTGTCTTTTGAGGATTGAATTTTTCACAGGAGTATTATGAAGCATTGTTTGGCTAAGAAGAACTTAGAACGCAATAATGATACACTTCACAAGACATTAATTAATGAACTTGTCATGTGAATTGCTTGTGGATTATTGTAATGTTTTAGCAGCATTTTGGACTTTTGAGCATTTGTGATTCATTTTCTCGAAATTTGTTCTGTAGAAAAACAAACTCATCTATATCTTGTATGGTCTTGGGTGAGTACATTTTTCATTGTGAGTACAGTTTTTCTTTTTTGGCAATACTATTACTTTAATTAAACGAAAAAATGACATGATTGAAAAAGTAACTTTTTGAACTTTAAATTTCATGATTTTAGAAAAACATGCTGATCAGAATGCTTCACCAGTTTATCCAAAACACATGCATTGTGACTCCATTTTAATAAAGTTTATCTTCTATATCACTGGAAGTAAAGAATTAATTAACCGGGCTAACGCATTACTGTCACGCTGTCATTGTCAACTGATCCCAGCTCAGCCGTCACAGTCCATTCACAGTCACCAGACTCTTGATTACACTCACCTGAATCCAATAGAGCAGGCTGCATAAAACTTCTCTCACCAACAGTGTGATGGCTGAGCTCGAGGTAACTTGCCTTCTACTTACCTTTATGCCTCTTCACGATGTATTCTCAAGTTTATGCTTTCTATGGATGTTATGCTTAATGAACATTGTCAAAGTCTCTGCCCTCTGGAATCAGCGAACTCAAATAAAGGAGACCTATAAGGAGCTGAAAACTCATTCACTTACCTTTACGCTTACCTGAAGGATTCATCCTGGAAGGAAAGGCGATAGGATGATCGCTCTCACTATTCTATTTTGCTGTTTTGTTTGCTCTAACCTTCATTAAAAGCCTTTTAACTTATCTGCAGTTGTCTGTCTCCTCCATGCATGAGTGTTACAATGTAATGTAATGAAAGTAATGCAAGTTACATAATCAGATTACTTTTTTAAAGCAACTAGTACAGTGACACATAACTTTAATTTATAAGAAAATATGTTATTTCAGATAAGTAACTCCAGTTTGTTGCCATGTTGAGAGAAGTCAGGAGTAGTGCAAGCATTGTATGTGAACATAATCTTACTGTTCTAGACTAAATATGCAGAAAAACACAGTGTTCCTCAAAATGCAAACATCAAAATATGAAGCAAATCTGCAATTATTAAATGTAAATTTAAATTTCCTTAAGACTGAGATGGATCCATTTGATTTTTTACTAAAAAGGAAGCACTTTTATAGTAAAAAACAAACAAGCAAGCCCCGTCCAGATTTAAAAAGTTACTCAAAAGTAATTCAATGCATTAGAAATTCCATATGAATTAATTAGTTACTTTTTAGGGAGTAATGCAATAGTGAAATTGTAACTTTCCTCAACACTGTTAATTAATATGACAGAGTGCACACTAATCTTTCTTTCTTCTGATTTGCCATATTTCTCTTTCTCTCTCTCTCTCTCTCTCTCTCTCTCTCTCTCTCTCTCTCTCAGGAAAAAAAAACGTCAGCTTGTTTTCACTACATTGAATGTATTTGATCAGCAGAAGCTACTTGTGCACTAACGGTAACATCAACATCAGCACTCAACACACTCACACAAGGTAATTTGTTCCTCAGCGGTGAACAGGTTTGAGATGTGAGTGGGAGTGTGTTTGTGTGTTCTCTCTCACATGGCTGCCTGTTAATCTCTAATGCAGGAATTGAACGCAGTGAAGTTAACTTTGTGTATATGTGTAAGAGAGGAAGAAAACGAGAGAGTGGGTGACAGATAAAAACATTCAAACTTTCCAGAAACTGTATATTGGTGTGAAGTATTTTGGCTAAAACTTTCTAGAAGAGATGTTAAGCCTGTTTCTCGCTACTCACCTTCCTCAAAATGTCAGCAAGCAGTTTGTCCTTAAAGAAGGGTTAGAGATGCTCAGAGAAGAACGTGGAAAACTGTAGGCCTATGCTGTCTGAAGGATTAAACAGCTTGAACTCGAAACAGATGAAGTTCTGTCAGAAAGCTGTGAAATATACAGATTCTGATATAGAACTGATTCATCTTTAACTGTTTGTTATAAGCAGTGGTGTATAAAATACCTGAACGCCATGCTCAAGTAAAAGTACAGATATCGAAGTTTGATGACGCAATGACGGAACGTTGAACACTGGGAGATTGTTTTCACAAATCATGCTCATAGATGAAAAGCTAATTTATATCTGTTTTATCCCCTAGCCACCTGCACATGACTATTACTTCCACAATGAATAAGGTATATTTGCTTACCCGTCTATTAAAACACACGCAAGAGCAGAGTTTTTGGAGGTTTTCACGATGCTTTCTCCATTTCGGAAACGCCAAGCGGAAATTTGTTCTTGCTTTATTTTTTTGACTGTTCCAATATCTTCTTGCCTCGCATTGTATACATCTACATTTTTTGGGATTGTGGAGAGTTAAATCATGATCCATGATATGGAAATGCGCAGTAAATAACTACCACTTCCGCATTTGTCCACGCGTGTTGCCATAGTATTTATTGACGGAAACCAAGGATAGTACGGATATTGCGTCATTGATAGGCAGCAAGGAACAGGTACAGGTCATTATTTAAATCTGGAATTTACACAACTGCATTAAATATATAACCCTGTGCAAGTGGTTTTTGGATATTTTATTACCGAAATCGAAAGGCTTCTAGTAATTTTATTTTGTCAATGTCTAGACAGTGTTTTGATTCCACAACAGAAAAACCCTGTAGCTTATCGAATCACTACCATCCAGGGTACTCTGTTAGATCAAAGGCCTTTAACTGCTGTACACCTCAAGTGACTTTACAGATTGGCTTTCTCCATGTGGAATCCTTCATTTCCTTGTCCTCTGAAATGCAACTGTGGATATCATCCTGGGAGGACCCTGGCTGACTAGGCATAACCCCACAATTAACTGGATTTCGAGTGAGATTCTGAAATGGAGTAGTAGATGTTATGATAACTGCCTCTGGTCATTTCGTAAACCCACAGTACCTGAGTTGAATTGCCATTTCACCACCATAGAAAGCCCTGATACCACAAAGAACACTACTATAACATGTGAGTACCATGATTATTTGCATGTTTTTAGCAAACAAGCTGCCACTTGCCTTCCTCCCCACCGGCATTGGGATTGTGCAATTGACTTAATTCCCAATGCTAAGTTGCCCAAGGGATGTGTATACTCATTGTCTATCCCAGAGACACAGGCAATGAAGGATTATGTGGAGGAGGCCCTACGGCAGAAATTAATTCGTCCATCAGTCTCACCGGCAGCTTTGAGTTTCTTCTTTGTGGCAAAAACGGATGGAGGACTTCTGCCCTGTATAGATTACCGAGCCTTGAACAATCAAACTAATACATTTGCTTACCCCTTGCCTCTCATTCGAGCCTCCTTGGAGGAATTACGTACTGCCAAGGTATTTAGCAAATTTGATCTTCACAGCGCCAATAATTTGATCAGGATCCACCGTGGGGAAGAATGGAAAACTGCCCTTGTGACCCCTACTGGCCACTACGAATATCAGCCGCCATTTTCCAGAACTTTATGATGGAAATATTTAGAGACATTTTGCATAAATTTGTCATCATCTACATTGATGATATCTTGGTATACTCACCTGACCTATCCACCCATAGAAAGCATGCCAAACAGATGTTGCAACGACTACGAGAACATTCCTTGTACCTGAAAGCAGAGAAATGTGAATTCCAGTTCAGTTCCTTGGATATGTCATCACACCAAATGGGGTGTCTATGTAGGGGAACAAGGTAACTGCAGTGCAAGAATGGCCCACACCTACAAACACCAAAGTTCTACAACGATTTCTAGGCTTCGCAAACTTTTACCGCCGGTTCATATTAGGATATAGCCTCATCACCGCACCTCTTACGTCCTTATTGAAGGTTGGTAAGAAGACCCTGACATGGACGCCCGAAGCTGAAACTGCTTTTTCCAAATTGAAACAAACCTTTTGCACAGCCCCAATCCTCAGACATCCTGACCTACCTTTCGTGGTGGAGGCAGCTATAAAACTAGCATTAGAAGAATGGCGCCACTGGCTGGAAGGAGCACAACATCAGTTTGAGGTTATTACAGACCACAAAAACTTGCAATACTTACGAGAAGCCAAACGCCTCAATCCTCGTCAGGCCAGGTGGGCCTTTTTTTTACCCACTTTTCCTTCAAAATTACATACCGCCCAGGTAGTAAGAACATCAAAGCCGATGCCCTTTCTAGATTGCAAGATCCAGATCCAACCCCCGGGAAACCAGAACCCATTCTGCCCGCTTCGATTCTTCCTTGGTCCCATAGTACCAGATCTACCAGGCCACTAGGGATGAACCAGCCCCTCCAGAATGTCCCACAGATAAGACCTATATCCCCACCGCACTGCGACTCTCAGTAATTGACAAAGTGCACACCTCACCTGGGTCGGGCCATCCAGGCAGCAGCAGAACCCTTAGTCTCCTAAAAAATCGCTTCTGGTGGACACACATACATCAAGAGATCTCTCGTTACTTAAGAGCGTACTGTCACACACATCAGGAGGAGTGGAGTAAATTCCTTCCTTGGGCCGAATATGCCCAAAATTCGCTCCGACAAGAAACCACAGGTCTGACACCCTTTCAATGCCTATGAGGTTATCAACCCCCCACTCTTTCCCTGGTCTGAAGAACCCTCTCAAGTACCAGCAGTAGACAATTGGTTCCGCACGAGTGAGCGAGTCCACGAGCGGCTCACATCCACCTATAGCGAGCAGTTCGAAGGCATCAGACCTGGGCAGACGCACGTAGGTCAGACACACCTGTATACCAACCTGTAGAGAGAGTATGGTTATCCACTAGAGACATAAAGCTACAGTTACCCTGTGAAAAGTTAAGCCCGGATATATAGGCCCATTTCCCATCCTCCGTCAGGTTAACAATGTAACCTATGAACTGCAATTACCACCACAATACCGCATCCACCCTACCTTTCACGTATCCTTGCTCAAACGTCAAGCTGATCCTCTGTTTCCTCCCGCTCCAGAACATCCAGAAACCCTTCCTCCAGAAGTCGACAACTCAGAATCCATCTACCAGGTCAAGGAAATATTCAACTCACGACGGTGGAACGGCAGAATGCAATATCTAATTGAGTGGGAAGGATATGGACATGAGGAAAGGTGTTGGATAGATCGGGAGGACATGCTTGACCCCTCACTTACTCAGGAGTTTCACAGGAACCATCCAAACCGTCCTGCCCCTAGGGGCCGAGGCCGTACTCGCCATCGGTTATGAGCATCAGGAGACGCCCGTGGAGGAGGGGGTGATGTCACATCGGCACCATCAGCTGATCCGGGATTAGGCGGCTACAGCCGCACTCAGTCTCCTGAGTACTAACAAGACGCACCTGATCTAATCACTGACAGCAGCTTAAAAGACACGCTTGCCAGTCACACGACGGCTGAGCTCGAGGTAACAGAGCTACATACCCTCTTGCCTCTCATGCTTACCTGCTTCACAGGATTGCTGACACGGACAGCTAAAAGTGTGCCTTTCTGAGTAATCACTCCCTGAGTAATCAAGTCCTGCCTGAAAGAAACCAACGAATACAATCCCTACCTGGGATACAAACCTTGTGTACTTACCTGATCCCGCAGCAACTGAATTATCAATTAAGCAATCTGGAGATCGCTCACCGGACATGAGCTAGAAATTTTCACTCAACCTTGCACACTCACCTGCTATATCCTTTCTGCACCGCACATGTAAAACTGAGTAAACGATCGTGAACCAGAGATCGTTCAACGTGTTATGAACTTGCAAATGCACTCATCTGAATGTACTCACCTGTGATACCCTTTCCACGCAGTTTTGAAGGAGTTGGTCAGCGATCTGGAGATCGCTACACTTACCTGTGCATTGAGTGCTTCCCTTGAAACTAAGAATCTGTTGTGTTTGGAGCGATCAGGAGATCGCCTTTTCCCGAGGCTCACATTAGCAGTGATCAGGAGATCAAGAACTTTATTTTTGTTTACTTGCCTTGTGCCTGAGTTTTCTGTTAAGCCTGATTCCAAGTTTGTCAATAAACCTCCTTATTTACTGACCTGGGGCCTCATGTACAAAGACTTGCGTAGAATTATTACTAAAACCTTGCGTACGGACAAACCTGGAAATGTG
>JAUMHQ010000044.1:10064796-10091439 GCA_032361165.1 Enteromius paludinosus | reverse complement strand
ATTTATTTATACCTTTTGTACTATTTGGATGTCTTGATAGTTTTGTAGATTTGTATTTGTCGTGTTTTGTTCTAATACGCACAACGCAACGTTGATACATGACGCTCTAGTCTGGTATTGAGTGTTACAGTTATGTTACCATATGCACCAAGATCATTTATAAGATCTAAAATACAGTAAAAAGCATTACTATTGTAAAACTTATAGAATGTTTTGTATAATGCAATATATAATACTTATATTTTTTTAGAGATATATATTTATTAATGTGAGTTTAAGTGATAACCTCTCATTGAGCACTGCTGAAACTTTGATCAGGCCTAACTCAGGCTTCTGTTTAAATCAGGATACTCAGCCTGATCTCACAGCTATTCGTACATTTATGTGGTGGCTAATTCGTAGGAGTTCATATGATCTCACTTGTAAAATATGTACGAATTGGTCATGAGACTGTGTTGAGGTCCTTGCTGGGCCTAAATCTGGACATATCATGGATATGAGAAAAGGTTATGTCTACTGTAGATCTATAAGTATGTCCTATCTAAACGATTTCTGATGCAGCAAGTACCCAGGGAACATCAACAGGGAAATCTAATCTGTGTTCTCTCACATTGGCAATCTGTGAAACGGCGGAAAGACTTTCTTAATCTGCCCCCTTGTACTCATACAGGGTTGCCATCGGAAAGTACGATTCATTTTACTGACTTGGTGCATTCAGATATTTAGTGAAATTGTAAATGAAAAACTCCCACAAGTCCCTGCATAGCATTTTAGGTCTTCTTCAGTCAACGTGACACACATGACACGTGTCCTATTTGCTTTAGAATTCTCTTAAAATGTCTGGATTTGCTCTGTTGCACTGGGATATGCCTTTGCATTCTCAATGCACTTTTGACTTCACAAAAGGTTTTCTCTAAGCATTAGGAATGTTAGGCATTTGAATCTAATTTAAAGTTAGCTAACTGATCAGGGGCTTGGAAAATTAATGTGACAGGTACTTGGCAAAAGTCTTCCAAGGCCCTGTACCTAGTCTCAGGAGTTGTCAGGATATGATTTTTTAGACAGTAATTGCCAACTCATCCAAATTTGTTCCAAAAATGAGAACTGAGCTTGAGTTATAACCCCTGTTAAAAATTCAGATGATCCGCTCATCCACAGTGCCTGCCTGCTCAAATGATAAAACACACTTTTAAAAAGTGTTTGGATTATGATTTGAATCCTCATGAACATTTCATGCCACATTTAACGTGAAGAATTTAGACAGTTTTGGACACCAAAAGATATCTGAATGCCATTGCATTAGATTTTACATAACGAGGGGTTAGAACCAGTAGGGCGTATGTGACATTTTGGGTGAAATGGAGATATATATCAAATGAAAGCTCTCAATGAGCTCCTTCTACTGGCAAAAGTATACTGTCAGCCAGAAGTGTACACATTTTTGTTATAAACGATTCAAATCATACACACTGTATGTACTGTATTCTTTTAACAGTGCTGAAATTTTGTTCATAAAAAGAAAAAAAAAATCATAACAAAGGGGCTCCAAATGCAATTAGGGATGGCAATTCTCTTCTTCACAGCCCACTGTATTGAGTAAGATCTGGTCACTTTTTTTTTCTTCATCCTTGAGGCCAAAAATGGATTAAAACATGTAAGGAATTAACATATTTACTGTGCTCAAAAAGTTCTAAACCTATTTACAGAATATAGAAATAAACAACAGTACGTATTTAGCACTGCGATTAGTGACTATATAAACATACTCTTCCAAAATGCACGTTTAGAAGCCTATTTATACATTATATGAAGCAGATCTCTCAGCCTTCCTCTGAAATGCTCAGAACCCTGCTGGATTAACGTCTTTTTCAAGCTGCAGCTGACTCATACACTTTAAATTATGAGCGCTACAGAAAGATCTACATACTGAGAGCCGCTTGCAAATCACGCTGCTGAGGAGCAACTGACAAACATAAGCTCCCAGCTTTCCACTTGGAGGGTTTAGCTTTTACTTTTGATAAGTTGTAGTGCATTTGTCCTGAAGAGATCTCTTCACATTCACTGATTCCACTCTGGGGGATCAGCAGCTCTGGCACATCTGATGAAAGCAGCATCAATTCAAAACAAGCATTATTTCTTCAAATTATGTTCTGCAGCATAAAAATGGAATGAATTCAATCAATATAAGTTTATTTCCTCCTGACCCGAACCCTGCTGCTAAGGATTTAAAATTATTTTGAAAAGGTGGTTTTGAGAAGCAAGCTAAATGCTCTTTGATCTGGTTACACCACATTCGCTTTTGTGTGAAGTGGAGTGCTTTGCGAGATCATGCATTTTGTCTCCGCACCGAAATCGGAAAACGGGGAATGAAATCGGAGTCCCCCATGTTCTGTGTCTCATCACATTTGCAGTGGCCCTGATATTCTCACTCGTCCTGCTTCATCTCTCTCTTTCTCTGCCCAACATATTGTCTCCTTTTTGACCTCAGCATGAGATGAAAAGGATGATGATGATCATAATGGCATCATTAACGCCTTATGCTCCCTTAAACGACCAATGTTCTGCCCCAAAATCTGATAAAAAATTCACCCCACTGAGTGTCAAACACCTTTTGTATGGGTTATTTCACAACGGAAGAGGATTACAAAACCATAACCTTTAAGAGCGCAACAGAGCCTATTTGGATGATAGATCAGAGTTATTATTATAGTCTGGAGACGATGATAACCTGGAAACTTATCCCTGGAGGGGCAATAAACAAACTGCATTGATAGTCATGTCTGATAGCTGCTGTTCTGAGCCCCGTTTTGTGGCTTCTTGTGAAATGACAAATGTTATGTAAGGATGGATGATGCTTGTCCAAGGTCAGGTAAAACAAGAGGGTGTTATCAGTATTTTCAAATGCCAAAATTCACTTCATCAACGCAAGACAACTATCTGAACTTGTCTTGCCCAGTTAAATCTATTTTTTAATTGCCATGTGGAGCAGGCAGAAGAGAAACCATAATTGTGGCCTCAGGCATTTAGAACGTGATATTTGTGTATACTTCATCAATGAACACTGGGTCTTAAAGCTGTTTTTAGATCTTGCAGAGAGCAGTGAACGTCTGAAATAATCATAACTGCACACATGAACTAAAACACATTGACCAATATATTATAAATTATTAACAGTTGGGATGTAACAAAAAACTAAACTAAAGATGCACTCAGTCTGTTATGATCAGCTGGAGGTGCCAGTTCAGATTGGATGGCACTCCAGTCCCCCATGTACTGTGTCTTGTCATTTTTTGATATGATATAACAGATCATGTAGCTTAAAAATAATTTGGTGACCCTCTATTTAATTTGATTTTCAATCATCAAAATGCATTTTATGTGTAGTATTCATTTTAGTTTTAATTAACTAAATGTATTAATTCAATTGATTTCAAACAACAAAATGAATTCAATTAATGCAAAAAACTAAAACAAATTTTTTTGTGTAGTTTTAGTACATTCAAACAACTCCCCCGTTTGCAGAAGAGAATATTTTGGAAAACTCAAACAAACAATGTTTTGAATAATGCCTTTAATTTCAGCCTGTTCCTCACACAAATCATCTTCAGAAGACTTGAAATATAATGCAGCATTGTTTGGACCACTTTAATTGCACTTTCGCTGTGCCTTTGTGTGCTTTTTGAAGTTCAAAAGCTCTGGTCCTCATTCACTGTAATTGCATGGAAAAGTTTGACTGGTACATTATTCAAAATAAAAGCAACACAGTCAAGTTGAGTAAATGATGACAGAATTTTTACATTTGGATCAGCTGAACCTTTATTACACACGCACACAGTTGACTAAATGTCTAGATCTTGACGAAACAATGATAGCTGTAGAATCCTTCAGGAAGCATGTCTCAAGACATCTAAACAGTCCAGAACTAATAGCACACTGTCTTATCAGCTGTGAAGATTCTCGATAACTCTGACAATCTATCGAGCTAGTGAGTTTTAAAAGTCTTTTTCATATCCTCAAGTGAGTGGCTATCTTTCACAAAGCCACCTGCAGTGAGAAGTTCTCTCATACAGGTAATTAACTCTCTGAGGAGGTAAAAAGGGGACGATTCCCAGCTCCACTCATGTCCTGGAATATAACCACAGCTCAAAGTGAGTACGATGGCTCTCTTATCTCCACAGGTATGTTCTTCAAAACAGCAAAGGGGCTGTCTTCATCATCCTGCGATGAGTTTCAATGAGAGATGACACTGCTGGAAATGTATAGTACAGGCCAATGGTGAAAGGTAATGCGAAAGGACAGATAAAATGAGCGAGAGAGGGGGTATGGAGCGATGGATGATGGGCTAGCTTGGACAAAAGAGACAAATGGGAGACTGTTAGGCTGGCAATAAATCAACACGCACCTAAATCGCAAATAAATCAGGAAAAGTAAATGCAACACAGCCCAATCACAGTGTAGTCGAGCGCACAGCAGGGGAAAAAGTTCTGAGAACATCTTCCTTTTTCAGACACTCCCAGGAATATCATGAATAAACGGCTGGCTATTAAACCATTTAAATGGGCTGCTTGGCATGCATACATTCTAATCATTACTATGCAAATTAGGCATATGAGTGCGAATAACATGAATGACGAAAAGAATGAGGGCACAACATGGTAGAGGAAAAACTATCTTGTCCGCTCTGTATGGAATGAACGTTCCCTATCCATTCCCAGCTATCTGATCTCCTTATATGCTCAGTCAGGCCTCAAGGAAACAGTGTCATTGTATCAGGAAACTGAATTTAATTTAAACTCCATGGAGGGGGCTGATAAGAACGTGATGTGTCATTGTGATTACACTTCCCCTTATCTATATTTGCCAACAGACTTATTTAGTGTCGGGAATAAGCAGCACCTCATAGACACCTAATGTCCTGAAGTAGACACGGACACAACTGTATTTCCCTCCGTTTACGGCGGCAGGCGCGGGAGCTGAATTTTAAATGCCGTAAGATGGATGTCCTGTTATAGCAGGATTAGACTGCACACTCCTTGTTTTATTGCAGCCTCTTCTTTTTGTAATATCCGTGTAATGGCTTTTTCAAACTGCAGGGCCCCGATTTCAGCCATCGCTATTTTCTCATCTTGATTTGGTTCGGCTCCTACAGCTCAGCTCCTTCTTTCCATTCAATTCCATCCAATCTTAGTGTAATAAAATTCCTGCGTGGTGCCGGTGAGACTTTAGACACAGACGGCATTGTT
Organism: Enteromius paludinosus; assembly: GCA_032361165.1. Classification (NCBI taxonomy): domain Eukaryota; kingdom Metazoa; phylum Chordata; class Actinopteri; order Cypriniformes; family Cyprinidae; genus Enteromius; species Enteromius paludinosus. Next base: position 10,086,196 of record JAUMHQ010000044.1, on the reverse strand, counting down.
TATTGTCTGTGTTCACTTAAGATGTAAAACATACACATAGCCTTCTTACAGGATATTAAAGACTGGGAAGATACACACAGAATTTCATGCAATTAATCTATCTATCTATCTATCTATCTATCTAGTAGCTACGTATCTATCCTTCAGCATTTTACGACTACTTCGAACTTTCAAGCTAAGCGTCTACCTTGCAACAGACATACATTATGTTGCATCAGATAAACAAATGTAGCTGACATTAAAAGAACATTTGAGACAAAATTAAAAAACTGTAATAATTTGGTCACTATTTAAAAAACAGCATAAGCTGGTTAGGTATGTTTTGAAGCTGGGATGCTGGTTCATGCTGGTCTATGGTGGTATTTTGCTAGTTTATGCTGGTCTTTTGCCAGCACATGACCAGCATAAACCAGCAAAGGACCATCTTAAACCAGCATCAGAACTTCAAAAAAGCCATAAAACTGAAATCTTTAGAGAACACATCTGTAAAAAGTATAAAAGTAGGCCTTATAATTTCGGCAATAAGTATTCTGAAGTTATATGGAAGCTTTGTAAGATTAATCTAAGTTGAATGTCAATCAAAACATTTGAAGCAATAATGTATGTCTAAAGGCACCAAATCTCATTTTAAGGTCTGATCCACAGTAAGCTATTGTATGTCTTCAAAGGAAACCAAAAATATAGAAACCCATTTATATTAAATATTTATTATGATTTATTCTCTTAGTGTAGATAGTAGCCCATATAATTTGGTCTTGGAAAATTTGGATGATAACAGTCTGAGCTAATATAAAAAAATCATTGCAGGGTTTGGTATCTAGCACAGTTTATGAAACAGTTGAGGTCACAGTATATATACTTTAAGATTAGGGCCTTTTTTCAGGAGAAAATCCGATAAGCAAGAGACTCAAGTCAAAAATCTCCAATGGGCCTCCATTTAATTTAATTTTTGTCTAGAAGAAACAACTGATATTTTAAAAAGATATAACTGTGATTGTTCTCGAGTGTGTGTGTCAAGGAGAGTGAATGATGGAGGTGATATTATATGCTCTGCCACTCTGTGTAAGGAGCTTAGAGCCTTTACTGGCTGAGATTTTTTTCAATTTCGAGAGCTTACTGACCCAATAAGGTCACAGCAATGACATGACTCGGGTTGTGACACAATAAATGTTGTCTTTCTTAACCACTGACAATTGCTTCAACAAAATCCCTTTTATTTTATTGGCAATAACTCACAGTCCATTGTAGTTTAAAGTTATAACTTACCTAAAAATGATAATACAAAAAGTATTTGGACAGATATATATATATATCAACCCAAATTACACCTGTGAAACAATTGTGCTTTAATTTTTCTCAGTATAGACTCTTAGTGTCATGATTAAGTAGAGGGAAATGCGGATCCAAGTGCAGCCTTTATTTATTTCTCAGAGGTAACAGGTAGAGATCATAATAACCGGCAAACAGGAATGTAGAAGATAATCCAAAGGGGTGGTCAAGAAACAGGCAGGCAGCGAGAATCACGAACAACAGTCCAAAGTCCAAAACAGAAAAGTAAACACGCTCAGGAAGGGATGCAAATGGCAATCACATCTAATTTCATTGGCTGACGCTGCTATGACCATGGCGTCAGTGCCAAACTTCAGCCACACCTTACGTCAAGCGTTGACTCTGATGCCCCATGTGAACGTACCGTAATGTTGCACTATGCTAATTTAAGCTGCGCTTGGTGTATTGCGTTGGTCGATAGGTAAATGTTATTGTGCGACAATCTGGCCCTTGGTTTTTATTTTTACTAATATATCTACAGTTTTAAATTTTGAAACTTATACTCAGACCTTCTGTGAAACTTATATTGGTGCTTGGTGATGGGGTGATACACATTTGGAACAAACAAGCAAAAATACATATTTGGAGCATAAAAATGATAGTGACAGAATTTTAAAGTGTGCTTTATATTACAGTGGAACAAAACAAACTTCAGTGCTTATTTCAGCACTCACCCATATTCCACAGACTGATCTCTGGTCTCAGATAAAATCTGTCCCGTCTCCAGTCACACAGCATAGCCTTCAGATCTCAGAGGTAACACAAAGTGAATCACACAAACCCCATGTGTAGACTTCTCTGTAGATTCACACAGCTCTTGTGTACATCAGCCGAGCTTTACCCACACACCTGCAAACACCCCAGAGATGAAAGGAGGGAAGGAAGCGGCCTGACAAAAGAGAGAAAGAGAAAGGACAAATGAAAGCAGCTATGTTTTCAACCTGAGCAAAGCTTCTTGGATGGTTAAAAAAAATGCCTAGTTGCCCATGTTAGATAAATACAGAATGTTCCATGGGTGGCCTTCAGATAACTGGGACTCTTTCATTTGTGTTTACAGTAGATGTTACAAATTTAACCCTGCCAAACAGACACTACAGCTTTATGAGAAGGGACTAAAAAGTAAGCGCTGAGGTCACTCAGGACATGAAAGCACAAAAAGGTTATTTATTGAAGTCTCCTGTGGGTTAGAATAAAGAAAAGATCACTGCGGTGTTGAAGAGTAACTAACTTTGGTGACGCAATGCTGCAGTAGTCTGCTGTCCAGCTTGCATCAGATGAGTGGCTTCACAAACCGGCCTTGGAAAGGCACCTATATGAAATCTAAAATGCTGCAACGTCTGATTTATTAAAGTAAATTATTTGTCTCAAACCATTACTTCAGTCTTTCCAGTGTCACATTATCCTTCAAAAATCATTCTAATATACTCATTAGGTGCTCAGTTACAGGAGCCAATCACCAAGGGAGCTTATGAGCCTATTGTATCCATTATTGTTCTTCTACTTCTGCTCTTGAGTGCATGACAGCCCATAGAAACGCTTATGGAAAGTTATGAAATTTAGCACATGGATAGAGGACAGTCTCAATATTACCCATAGCAAATTTGAGCTCCATGTCTCAAAATCTATAGCACCAATAGGGCAACAGTAAAGTATAGAAGCATTTTACCCTCTGATTCCTTGGGAAATGCATCCCGAAATTGAATGAAAAAAAAAATCTCATTCTAGACAGTTTGTCCAATTTCATCAAAACTGGCTCAGATCATCTTCAGAGTATTTTGGCAAAAAGTTATCAAATGCTTTTTGATATATCAAACTGTTTTGTGTCTTCGTGAATTTGACATAGTTTGAGAACAAATGACACAGTATCTCAGCAACAGTTTAGCGGATTCTGACCAAACTTGGTATGACTTGGTATCAAGTCATTTTCTATAAACCAAACACAATCAAAAAGCTGCTACAACACCTAAAAAAAACCTGACTAGTGCCCTATATTTTGCTATATTACCAATATGAAAACAAGAAATTATGTTCTACTGTCTGTAGTACTTGCATTTACAAAACAAATACAGTGAATCAAAAAGATAGTGGATTCATTAATCATTGCAAACTGTCCAACATTTTCTTTAATGTGTCATCACTAGCATCTGAAACCTCAAGGGAATTATACAGTGGCAGAGAAAATTGGCTACATTGCATTTGATCAAGAGCAGGGTGGGTTAGTAAGTAAATTATACAAGTGGCTTTTGCACATCATCAGTGTTGAACAAATCTCCAGAATTTAATTCAGTTCATACTCTCACTGAAGCATGAATTTATTTCATGCCTACTGGCTGTGTTATTTCCTGTGCTGTATGTGATTTGTGTCACAGCTGAAATGCGATCAGAAGAGCTCTCTGGAAGCCCTTCATTATAAGAGGCGTCCTGGGCTGTTCCTTGCCATGGTGAAGGATCATCTCCGGCCCTCTTCACACACAACGTTCCCGGAACAATCCACACTCCTGGGTATTAATCAGCTGCTCCTCTCCTAGCCACAGCACAATCTTAAATAAATCCACCATCCACTCATCATAATGAAAAGAATAAAAAAGAAAGAAGGAATAAAGAGAAAGAAGACAGTCAATTCAAAACTCTGTGTGGCCTCTCATCAAAATCTAATGCACTGTAGTCTTACAGAGTTATACATGAATGAATAATAGAACTAATGATAAAATCTATCTATAAATCTAGCTAATGTTGTCTATCTATAAATAGATAAATATCTCTTTTGGTCAAACATTTGAAATAAGCACAAGTTTGATAGCTGATCTCTGTATTAATTTCCTCTGTGTTTGAGTAATAGACCATATGACATTTTAATGTTTTAATGAAGTCTCGTACATGAATCACCACTATTACAGGCTGCCCTTCCTTGACTAATATAGGTCACTAATTAAATTTTATCCCTTTAGTTCAGAGCAAATGAAAACGCTCTTTTAATGGAGCCCATTATTTTACTACAAGATATGCTGATATGCATGACCATATCACTTTTTTTTCCACCTTTGTTTCATTTGAAAACGGATTCATATGATGATGGGTTTGATTGCACGTTAAAGGGCAGCTCTTTAGTAAGAAGAGCCCAGAGACAACGAGAAGTGCATTTCATTGTCTTTCTCTCAAAAGCAATCATCTAGACATGATACCATTCATAAGGGATTTGACGGCCATTCGGAATGACATCATGTTACCCACAGATCCTTGTGTTTTGATGGAAACAGGATGCAATGTAGAGCTATTAAAAATGATGGAGCAATGTGTATGTCTGGATTTGAATTGTTGAGTTCATCTTGTGATAGCCTTCTTTGCAAGAAAACACAATGTAATTTAAACACAATTTGCATTTATAACTTGGAATGAAGAGAGGACAGCAAATAAACAGAGTCATCTGAAAAAGAAAAAAAAATCTATTTGGCTTGGTGAAATGGATGTGAACTTTGCAAACACTTGCTTAGAGGCGGTATACATTCTCACTGCCAGATGTGCAGCATGTCTATTAGCTACCTCAGATAAAACATATATAATAATTCCCACGATCCCCCAGTTTTACTGCAGTTTCCATGTTAATTAGAGAAATGTGAGTCATATTCTTTCCTCAACATTTTATTCTGAATCTCTCTCTCTCTTTCTTCCCCTCCGGCCTTTAGCATAATGTGTTGGTGTTCCGCACACACACATGCGTTTGGCACATACTCATTTTCTGTCTCTATGTTATCTCTTAATTGCTTTTACTTTCTCACAGCATATGTGTGTGTGTGCACGCGTGCTCACACATTCTTGGAAATGTTTGCTTCTTCATGTCAGGATGGCAGCAATTCACCACATGTGTCTCCATCTACCATCCTTTTCTGTCTTCTAAATGTGTCATCAACTTTAATTATTTCTCCTGATTTTTCTCCCTCAACTATGGCATATAATTGACTTATGAAGTCCATTACAGGAAAGTACTATTGCATGTTAACTACGATGAATGAGCAGAAAACATAGATGGTTTAATTAATTTAAATCATTTAGTATTGTCTGTATTTTTTGTGGATGATTTGGTTGATTGGAAGTTTTTAACTGCATGTGGAAGGTCAGAACTGTCAGGCTTAAACTCTGATTACTGATTACCTATTGTTATGAAGAAACAATTTTATGTTTTCTGAGATAAATGAATGAGGCTGTTATATAGTTGTTTGCCTTGATACACATCCCTGTACCAAGCAACTAAGGGACAATCTGAAAGGGATCCATTTGCTTTGTGAACTTGCCCTGTTTCAGGGACAGAGGAATTTCTGCTGCATTTCACTAAGCGTTCTTGGGGTCATTCTGCTCCGTTTGATGTGGGTCAGAAACTGATGGAGTTCTTGCATGAGAATCATTCTGATTATTGTGACACTTCCACTGAGATTTGCCGAGGTTCAAACGTTCGCATGAGAGTAGGAAGGAGAGCACAAGGAAGGGTAAAAAGAGAAGCCCAGAGCTTTGGGCCCTCTATATCACACACCAGTCAAACTCTTATCATCCTCGCCGCCTTTGATGTGTGTGTGTGTGTGTGCATGAAGGTCATCTTTGAAAGCTCGCCAGGTACTTCACAACAGTTTAACCCAAGGTTCACCAGCAAACCAGCTTCCACAAACCTGAAGGAAAGGCCTAAAAAGAGAAGAGCAAAAAAATGATTCATGCTTAAAGTGTCTGACAAATTTGGCCCTCCAAGTCTTCCTGGATTGTTTGCCATTCAGAACTCACTGGAGATCTGCCTGAATGAACACCATTTCAATTCCTGAACCTGAAGTAAAAATTAATTAAGATACAGAAGTATACATACAGTTTATATATATAGCAAGGAATTACATTAATCAAAAGATACAGCACATATGTTTCTGCATTGTTACAAAAAAAAATATATTTTAACTAATGCAAAAGGTTTTTAAGCAGGAAGTTGTGATGATTAATAAATGTTTATCAAGCTTAAAACTACCACATTACAATGATTTCTGAAGAATCACGACACTGAAACTGACAATTCAGCTTTGCCATCACATAAAATCACATTTTTAAATATATTAAAATAGATAACACTCCTTTTAAATAGTAATAATGTTCCAATACGCTTTCTTAATGAAACAACACTTAGACCAGAAATAACATACTGCAGTATTTATACCAAAAGTTAACTATTTAATCAATGTTTCACAAAATTACTGTATTACTGTAAGTGAAATATTGTTAAAACCACTGACATGTTAAGTGAATTTTGCCCAGTCCTTCAATCTACTTCTCTTCTTTTATTGAAGTATACTGAAAATGTAAAACTGTATAGAGTTTCATGTGAGGGGTACATTTAGGGGTAGGGGTAGGGTTTGTACAGTGGAAAAACCATTACGCCTATGGAATATCTCCACAAAAAAAAAGGAAACAAAGAAAACAATATGTGCCTTTCTAACGTTTTGTTTAGGCAAAGACTTCCTGCAGTGACTTCTTCTTCTTGCAGTCTTCCCCATAGTGACCACTATGGCCAGTCAGAGATGCACTTTTCCTCCCTATTGGCAACAGACCGTACCACAACTGAATAAATCTGTCTATTTATATGGCGCCACAACTCCTTATCCTAGCTTTCGCTGAGCGCCCAAATACAATTAGGTTCTTTCCTATTTGGCAAAACTACATTTTACATTCTGCTGCGCCAGATTCTGCACTAATTCTAATAAAAGCACTGGTGTGTTTAATGGACCACAGACTAAAAGGGTATGTTGGCAGACTATAATCCTACAGCTGGAGCTTTGATTCTGGTAACTTTTTTTGTGCAGCCTATTTTAACCAAGGATCTATGTGTTAAGCAACCGATTCCAGTTTGTCTTACTACGAAGCTAATTTCTATCTAATGTTCTGCAAGGTATACTGTATTACAGCATTCATGCTTTATCTTATTGAAATCAAATTGCATTCAGTGCACATTTACATTCATTCATCAACCATAAAAGAAAAAACTAGTAAAAAAGCAAGGTCAATCACATACTTTTTTTCAAAGGTGCCATAACTGAAAGTTGCAGTGCCAAAAAAACTTGAAAAAATCATGTCCCTTTTGTTCCTCCAGAACAAAACTTTCAAGACAAAAGCCATTTAGATGATGTATTACATCTCAACTAAGAGCCGTGATAATGAAAAGAGATACAGTAATAATATATCAGACACATCAGACAGTAAATTGGCCCTTTTACATAGAGCACATTGCTCATTAACTCTCTATAGCTCTTCATTTGAAACCTGATATAGCTTTTTTCATTTATTATTCACTCTTTATCTCATCTGTATCTCATCACTGCGTATTCAAATCCTGCAACATATATATCTGCAATTCAATACACTTTGTTAATGAAACAGCACTTAGACCAGAAATGATATACTGCAGTATACTTTATACCTCCTTCTTAATCCTTTAGCTATGTAATCAATAGCTTGAAGACCTCACAGTTTCAAAGTTAATATGCACATTCTCATTGATAAGATAACATTGTGTTGCATGATCTCAGTTGATTCCTTATTAGTTCTGTGCATGAACAACACAAGCAGCAGTGTGTTTACCTGGTTTCCAAGGCTGTTATACAATGTTGCTTTGCTTCTTCTGTCATTTAAAGGGCAGAACAAACCTAGTGGTGCTGCTTGGGAATGGCCTGATCAAACATGAACATATTTACTCAAGAGGAGAGGAAATAGTTATTGGTTTGTGACTATTAGCACTGGTTATGAATGTTATAATTTCATTTTATATTACATGTCTTATCACATAAATCTTTATTACCTAAAGTGTCATTCTATCACATTACAATGACCAAATGTAGAATTTACAATTAGCTTCCCAACCTCTAAACAGTCTTTAGTGCACTCTTACAAAAATTCTTATTTTGTATTATGTTTATGGATAAAGATCTGGTGTATCTGTTATAGAAAATATATCTGTTCTGATATAGAAAATACAACCACATTGAATTACCAGGCCCTGTCGAATTCAGTTATTCAGTATTTGGATAGATTTACAGATTTACCAATCTTAATTGGTTGAATTAATAATTTAAAGATAAATATATTACCCATTTCAAATATCCATCTGTGCCCCCTTATCTTCATTCTCCACCAGCTTGTGGCGAATGTTTATTCAGTTTATGTGGAATAATAAACACCCAAGAGTGCATATATATTTGCTATACTTACCATTTGAAAGAAGAAGACTGAAGCTCTCAAATGGTATTATAGGACATCTCATTCAAGGCTGATAATATTTCATCCAATTCCCCCTCTTAAATGGCTATAAATAGAAAACGGATTTCTGAAATCAAATGTTAATAAAAACTTTGCAATATCATATAATCCATTTGTACTAAACATAAAAAAGGATCTATATTTAGCCCAATATGGGGGAATGACAGTTGCATACCTGGTCAAAGGGATTCAGGCTTCTGACTGTGACCTGCAGTATAAAAATACTGTTTTATAAGTCATTGTTTATATTTCAAACAACTTCAATTTCAAAATTCCTAATATGCATGCAACTTATGAACATTATACTGAAATCACCCAACAGAAACTATTGGAAACTAATAGAACTATTTTCTATTGGTAAACTACAAATTTGGCGATTAACATATTCAGGTCCTGTTTTGCTCATGCAGTGGTCTGAGCAGAACGGTAACATATTTTATGTTTAAAGTTTGTAATTGTCCTACATATTTGTGATGAAAACTCATTTAATAAAGTCATAGTCAGCTCTTATTAATCGTGAAGACTATATTTTATGCTAGTAAAATTTTCATGCATCCAGATGGCCTCAAATATATTACAATAATGTCTTCCACAAAACAGTAGACTCATGAAAGTAGATAATAGAGCATCCCTCTGTTCTGAAATTAATCATTATTGCGCATTACACTCTAAGCCTAATCAACTGATTCAAAATAAATAGGGGTTTCGGGAATTTCATTTCCAGAGCTCTCTATGCAATTGCTTCCTGCCTCCTTCATTTGACTTTACAATGGTGCTCTCTCCTAAGCCAGTAAAATAACATAAATATCTCTTCTTTCACCTCATCGCTCTCTTTCTTTCTCTCGAGACCTGACTGAGAATGCAGTTTTCAAGCCGTATGTTGAATAAGAATTGATTTTCTTTTTTTTTTCTTCTTCTTTTGGGTTGCTGTATATGAGCTGGATTATTGTTTAAGAGTTGTAAAAGCAGATTTAAAAAGGGTAAAACTGTAAGAACTCAACAAAAAGTCAATTCTCAAAATAAGATACTGTAGCTTTTGAGCTAACAAATATCCAAGGAGGCAAGATGCAACCGAACTTAGTGGTTTAATTTATTCCTTTTTTTCTATTAGAAAAGCACACCAGAACAGTGTGTGCACAAGAACCCTCTTTCTTAAAGGGGAACACTCTCACTATCATGTATGTATATGTCGGTGCTGTGTGAATTGTGTTTGGTACTTAGGAATGTATGAGATGTATCTGCCCCTACAATACTGCATTTAGAATTTTACTGTGAAATCATTGCATATTCATTCTGTCACAACAAACTACTGTAAGCATGCCACATTATAACAGTTGTATAATAGTAATAACTATAATTATTTAAAAAAAATGCTATTACTACTAATAATAACAATGTTCCCATTTTTTATAAGGTGACTACCTTAATTATTTTTCATGTATGTACATTGTAGTTAGGGCCATCTTAAATATATAATAGTAAAAAACATAATAATAATAATAATCATCATCATCATAATCATCATTATCATTATAGTAACCATATGACTTATGTTCCTTGAACTGTTACAAAAGTAGGACAGACAGAAAATTTGGGAACAGCCTTCATGACCATATCTGGGTAAACAGAAAACACTGGAATGACTCCTAGGGTCAAATTAAGGCAGACAGGAAATTCTGAGATGACCTTCTTGGTCGTATCTGTCCAAACAGAAAGTTCAGGGGGGAAAAAATTTAAATTCTATTGGAGTGGTAGAGCAGTGAGTGGCCCAAACACACATTATAGCCAAAGCTATAACAGGGAAATCTATTAGTTATAGCAGGATCTCTGAATTCACCAGTCATTGAACTATCTGACATGAAGTTCATGACATCAGGAGACTCGTTGTCTTTATGATAGCAGGAGACATTGAGTTGGTGGCCCTTTTGGCTGACGATTCTAGCGGTAGAACAAGTACTGTTACAGGTACAAACTCTCCAGTGGACTGAGGTCTGAAGGGAATTCGTTCATTGACTCTAGGTGGAAATGGACTCTTGAATAAATTCCACGGTTAAAGCAGGCTCAGCGACCGAAGTAGGCTTGTTACTGACTTCTGGGGCTGGAATAAACTCAGGACTGAACACTTGGCCTAGAGTGAACTCAGCACTGAACTTAGGGGATGGAGCCGACAATGGACTGGGTTCTAAGGATGGAGTTGACATTAGACTAAACTCAGGGGCTGGAGCCAACATTGGACTGGGCTCAGGAGCTGAGCAGGCAATGGGCTGTCATGGAACAGAGCTGTAGAGAACTCTCTGTTCTTCCTTAACCTCCTCTTTTAGGCTGCAATTAGATGGAGCGCTCAGGTTTTTGCAAACCTTGGACAGGGCTGACATTCTGGATCTGACTTTGGACCGGGTTCTAGACATGAGGATCAGAGGGTGCTGACCAGACGGACATAATAGATCCACAGTTTTTGTCACTAGCTGGATGCATTCTTCTGCTCCAGAGGAAAGGCTGGGGATGCTGTATTGGTGGCAATGATGATTGGTGGCAGCTATTTGACTAGAACAGACTGGATGGTGGAATCAGGACAAGCAGAGACAAGGGAACATGTGATTGTTTCTCTGTATTCTTGGGATGATGAAACCCGATGGTCCAACAGAGTATACAGTCCACAGAACCAGGTGCAAGTGTCTCACATCCATCTATCCCGGCAACATTTGTCTTTAAAGCAGGATACGATCACTCTATGTTGTTAGATGACAGTACTTCAGGAGTTCCTGTACGAATTCCTCTAGCTTCCTTTCGTCTTGAAGTATGCAAAGAAAAGCCCAAGGTTAAAGAAAAAAATCCCACTGAGTCCATCTGTTGATTTGGTCTGGTCTTCTGTTACAAAAACAGACTGAATAATGATAAACAGCATATGTTAATTCAGCAGATGCAATAGAATAACAGGGATTATACTTAAACTGTAACAGTTCCTTTCCAAACAGACAAACGAGTAGATGGATGGACACTAGGTAGGTATTTATGGTAGATGAGTCATGGTAGATAAAGGAACAACCAAACCAGACAATTAAGAGATGAAGGGTGACTGCTAAGATTAGGATCTTAATGAGATGTATAATCCATTACAGGTGAGGTGATGGCTGACCAGTGCTGCAGGAGGGATGATGGGAAATGCAGTTCGGTTTCAGGGCTGGTGACTGGGGATGGTGACATGAACATAAATTTACTTTTAATTATTTTACAATACTGAAGTTGTGTTACTATGGAAACAGGAATCTCACACACTCCCATTGAGCACTGTAAAATACGTAATAAAGTCTGACTATTATCAACTATCTATATATTTTTACTATTTTAGCAAAATATAAATAATGTATTATTACCTCATATATATATATATATATATATATATTATTATTATTATTATTATTATTTCCTTTTAAAGGCTTTTTAAAATTGTGGATGGAAGACTAAAGACAAAAAGTTAAAAATTATAGGTTAATGATGGATCTTTTTTTTTTATTACAAATATTTAGCTTTGTGAGTTACTTACATTACTTGTAGCTTATTGTGTTTCACTGCAGAGGGTCCCTGAGTGTGCAAGTGATGTAAAATTTCCCCAAATGTGGTCTAATAAAAAAAAAAAAAAGTTAACAACATCTTAAATTGCCCCAGCATGAGTACATTTTCACTATTTCTTAACTATGTCCATAACTGTCAACACAATACAGGAGACCAGGGGTGGGGGGTAGCCAGGAAAATACTGTTTAAAATCAAGTTTTACCGTGAAAAAAACATATAGATAAAGATCAGATGAGAATCAAGTTAAAAAGCAAGAGAATGAAAGACAAAGAAAGCGTTATATGAGGCAATGTGTGATAAAGGCTAGATAATTTATACTTGTGCACAGATTTTTTGTCTTTTATGTCCACACATGCACATGTACACAATCGTTTGCTTACACACACACATGCAAACTGCCAGGGAAATGTATAACAGAATAATGAAATTCAAATCCAAAAATTGGATTTGAGTTCAAAACACCTTTCTTTGAAAAGTCTTTCCATGGTTGTGAAGAAACATACACACACTATAGATATTATAAATAAAGATTTCTCTGCTGCACGAAATAGTAGGGATGTAAAAGATAAAAAAGACTGTGGAATGTCTATGGGTTTAGTGAAGCATGTGGTTTATAGAAAGAATCTGTTTTAAAGGAAAGGGTGCTGGGAAAAGATAAAGCTTTGCACAATGATTTGTAGTTTTCAGATTTTCAGGCCTCTAAAGGTTTTCGGAAACATATTTTCACGACCGTACATGGATATTTTGTTCTACTGTATTTCCATTCGGCTTGGGTTGAATCTATGTTATTTCAATTCACAGTTGGAGATAAAGCCGTGCCGTCTAAGACATTTTGGAGGGTTTTTAATCTGTCAGAGCGTGTTCTCTCTTCTGCTTGTCGAATTATCCAGGTACAAAAATAACAGCTTCAAAATGCATGCCATGAAAACAGCACTTTATGATTAAAGCATATCTTTCTTCCACGCAAAATAAGGTGATAGATGTGTCATGTTTAGACACTAAAGATATAAATGGACAGTTATACAAAATAATATTTAAGAAGGGCTCTCTTGTTGCCTGCCCCTTACTAAAACTTGTTGTCAGGCAATTTCAGTCCACTGAGAGGTCTTTCATGTCATTTGTTTGATGTAATGTTTAGGAGGGCGAAAGGCATGTTAATGTGACAGCTCTGTGTGTGTGTGTGTGTGTGTGTGTGTATGCGTGTGTGTGTGTGTGTGTGTGTGTGAGACAGCACAAGAGAGAAAAGCCTCATTAGAGCTGTCCACAGCCATTTGAAGGGGATGGATTGAAATTCATACAGAAGGTAGAGAGGGAAGAGAAATTTCAATAATATATTTCTTTTTAATCCTCGAGTAGCAGAGATGCTCTTTAAGCTAAAAAATCCCCTCCACACTGCAGGACATCACAGAAAGATGCTCACCTCCTCGTCTGTCAGATACATTCACAGTCTCACGACTGCACTTCTGGTTTACTCATTATGAACCTCTTTGCTGGGTGGCTGGATAATTACCGTGAAAATATAAAGTTGCTTTTTTTTTCAGTGCAGAGTCTGTTTTACCAAGTCAAGTTTTCAAATGCTATGTGGCATCTAGGGGTTGATAAGATGCTCACCGGGTCTATTTCAAGGAAGAAAATATTAGTAGGCTACAATTTAATTTATTTACAATTTAATAACATTTCTATTTTTTAACAATCAATTTATCCCTGTTTGGACAACATGGATTTTCAGCATTTCTCTATTTGCAAAAATAAAATAAAAAAAAAAACAAAATAAAATCTTGGCATTATCTGCTTTTGCTATAAACACACTTTTAATAAGCAAAAACTACTTTTAATGAACTTTAACTTTGTAAATTACCAATATTTGTTTAAGTTGTTATTACTTAATTAAAACAGACCAACTGCAGTTTGATTGATATTACTGTGAAAGCACAATAAAAATAAAAGACTTTAGGACATTAAGGACATTAAAATAATATTTTTGGTATCAACTTTTTAAATATACCTTATTAATGTAAAAAAAAAAACACTTGCGCTGCTTAATGTTTTTGTGGACTCTTTCACAAACATTCAACATTAATTCTAAATAAAAATCTACAAATACCTTTACAATTATTTGTATCACATTTAATTGATTAATTTTATACCCACACGCAAACACACATTTTCATATATCTTAAGATTTAAAATTTTGACAAGGTCAAATTGAGTAAAAAGACAGAAATGCACAATAATAGTATTGTGTAATATTATTACTGCACAATAATATTATAGCAAATAAAAAGGAAAAGTGTTACATGTGGCACTGTTGTAATTCATCTCATTAATTAAGTACAACAAAACAAATAGATTAATCAATATTCTGTTAAGCTAAATTCATCTGTCAATCTTTTGCAAGGAGTTCATATTGCATATAAATTGCTTACATTTTCTAAGCTGTTGATACATTAATAAAGTAAGTTGCTTTCATGCAAACATTTAAAAAGCATATACCAGAATGACACTTTATTTGCACATACCTGCTATTACTAATGAGATTACATTGAATCATATAAAAAGCAGAACATCATAGAGTGAGCTTTTTTTTTTTTACTTAAATTAAGCAAATAACCAGAACACCCTAGCAACTGCATCGCAACACACTATAAACCAATCAGAGCACATCTGTGCTGCAACCCAACCAAAACAAAACACCCTCTCACTATAGCAATGGATTTTACATAAGCAAACACTGCTCGCATTTTTAAATTGTTGTACAAGTTTCAACAAAATATATGTGCATGATGTAAGAAATCATATAGAGCTCATTAAGCAGTATAGGGAGAAAATGGGTCTCATGTCTTTTTGTGACAGATTGAGGCTAGAAGAGGAATGAAATGAAGGAGAGATGAAACACCACAAGCAGCAGATAAAGTGATAAATGGAAAAACGAACTCTAAATGATGTGTGGGGGAGGGACTGGACGTTGATAGATGGATTGATTGAGAGAGTGACTGATGGATGCACCGATTGGTGGCAAGTGTTGAAGGCGGGCTGTGCGTCACACTGGAGCACTTAGTAGTGTCATATTTCAGATTTATATTGCCAGAGATGAATTTGCTGTTCTTTGAGATGAACACAACTGATGGAGGGTAGTGTCGTCTCTAACAGTGAGTGTCATTTCTAGTAATACAGGAAGTTAAAAAATATTTAGAAATTTGGCTTGTTAGATACTAATAGAATAGAAACTAATCCAAATTGTCAGTAAATACTTTTTAAATTGTTACAAAAACATTCTGTTTTAATTAAATACTTTCTATTCATTGAAGAATCCAAGAAAACGTATCACAACAAATCAAAATATTATATAATTTCTAAAGGATCATGTCCAAATATATTTTAAATCAATAAAATATTTTATTATTTATTATTAGTAATGTAAAATAAATTAATAAAAATAGAACATTTGTATTGATATTATAAATTGTAATTGAATTTTTTTACTGTATATTTGATCAAATAATTTCAGCTTTGTTGAACTTCTAAAAAAAATATTTTTTTATTTTGTTTTAACTGTGGTATCTTTAAATAATAACTTAATTATTATGCAATTAACTTAATTATTATGCAAAAAATATTTAGGTAAATAAGAAATGCATAAAAATAAAATCCTAGCTAGCAGAAGATTTCTATTTCACATAATTCTATGTTTGGGTAAAAGAAGACATTTAATTGTGCATTATTATAATCTCTGTGATAAAATTAGCATAAGGAAGACAAAGGAGTTAGCCATTAACTAAAAAATACCCAAAATTAGATTCCACCTCCATCAATTCCATCCCAAAATAATATAAAACCAAATGAAATTGGAAATAGCTTTGTCATGGGCATTTTCATGACTTCCTGTTTTCAGTAAAAACAGAACAACAAATAAGAACCAATACAAAGAAGAAGAAAAAAAAACTTAATGTGTGGAAAGTGTTTTAGGAAGAGCTCATTTTCTAAAATGTCAACAGTACCACACTGTAACTGCACAATGTTCTCTAAAGGCATTTAGTAACAGCATTCTGTGTAATATGTCTAAAAGATAGAGAGTAAGTGTACAGTATTGTGTATTGTTTTTAGCTGAAGTTCTAGGTATATGGTTCAATCTTGCACAGTATTAATCCTGGCATTGTTATACGAGTTTGTGTGCGTCTTCGTAGGTCTGTTGAGGCTGAAAGGCTCTGCGATTGCTTTGGGGGATTATAACAGGCTTTATCAGCAGGATAAAGAGTTCAAAAGAGCAGTCTGCCCTTAGTGCTGCTTGCTCTAATCTCTTATGCATATCAGCTACAGCATTAACACAACTCCTCAGCATTCTAATAGCATCTTTGAATAAGACAGTGATCCACTCTGTTCCATAATGCTGCAATATTTTACAACAGATGCGCAGGCAGGAGATTGTGATGCATCCAAGACTGTAAAATGTCTTGTGACATTGAAATAAGACACTTGACTAGAGACATTTGATTCACAACTAAAGTATGGTATTCCATTCTCTTTATGGCTACAATGAATGCTTCATTGTCCAATTTTAAAAATATTGGAAATATTGAACGGCCCAGTCAATGTTGCTTTGAGCTCTGTGAAACTCTATGAGTAGTCAGTAGTCATACCTGCATTAAGACCAATCACCATCCAATCAGCTGCTCATTCAGGCGGACTCACTCACTCTATGCTCTATTATCTCAGTTAATGATGGATTTCTTCCCTGCTAACCCTGAAAGAACAAAAAATGACTGTAAAATTACTTTCAAATTAAAGTTCTATGAATTTCTGCAAAAATTAGGCTGAATTTTTAATGTTCGTACTCACCTAATAACATGATTTAAAGAAGCACCCATTTATTCTTATAGTCGCAATGAATAAAGGTAGCGTCAGATCTTTTCTTCCATACAGTGATATACGTTCAAGTGAAAAAGAGTAAAATGACTGGATAAGTCCAGCATGTTACTTCCCTGCAAGAGTTCTGAGACATATAGAAAGATATATAGATTTAATCGCTCACAATAAGACTGCTAACATGCGTTTAAAAATAGATAGGAAATTTCATTCCATGCCAACTTAACATAAAGCTTCCTCAATGGTAGATTTGCATGAAGTATAGTCTTACATACATGTGAAGGATCTATCTATGGAAGAAAAATCTTTTGATTCTCTGACAACTATCAAAAAGCCAATTGCCCGTTTTGCCTTAAAGGCGGGACTTCCATTCCTATATCTGTCATACTGAGCAATGCAATTTCTCCTGTTCATTTTTCTATGAGTGGTCCGTCTCCACCTTCTTATAATGTGTCTGGCATTGGTTTCTAGATGGATTTCTACAGCACGAGAGAACAAAAAGTTCTTTGTGGAGGTGAAAAGTGGGAAGTTTTAGTTTCCTTAAAAGGGTTTCTAATCTAAGGAACATTGTGTATTGGATCTAACAAGTATAGTGGACGTAAGTAAGGGTGTCTGCAAGCTGTAGATGCTGTAGGTAATGGAATATCACTATGATCCTAAACACAAATGGACAGACCAACAATGAGTTGAGTTGGAATGTGCACATATTACTTAAAGTGAGCACTTTATAATTAACTGAACCAAAAAATCTGTGTAAAATCATCTAAATCTGAATGTTTAAAATGAATGGCAAGACATGTTTTATTGGAAAAATATCAAATCTGAATGCAAATATGAGACATCTGCTATAATTATTGTTTAAAAATAAAATATGCATATATAGGTTGCCGTGTCAAGGTTGAAATTTTGGGTTAAAAATATTCAGTGGTAGCAAATAAATCCGTTAATATAACAGTGGCATTACAGTATAAGTCAAACAGCCGCAATAAACTGTCCTTATATCAGCTGTCCAGTTGTTGGTCAAGCACAGGCACATCTACTCATTGCCAGTACAAGATTAGCCAAAAGAAATGTTATTATAACTGTTGGCTAAAAGTGTACTTCAACCTCCAGTGTTTTTTCACACGTTTGTGTGACTGTTTACACAGCTGAAATGTCAGCAACACCATTAGGAAAGTGCAAGGCACAAACTTGCACTTTTTGGTTTTCTCTCAAGTTTGTGTAAATGCACTTGGGGTAAAAAGTAATTTCCTTTTTCACATTATTTTACACATGCTGTTACAAGTATGAGGTATTTGTGTTATGAATTCAGCATAAACTTATTTGCTGTTTTCCTATAAGAAGGGAAGTATTATTAGGGGTGTGTTGTAACATGACCATATGATTGCTTAGATTCCTCTTCTAAAAAAAGTATCTGATACACTAAGAATACTGGATAAAAAGCCAATTGACTTTTATATTTTATCTTCAGTGTGAAATTTACTTTTGGTTAAGTGAACTTGGCACATCTTGGTGTATTTCCCCTTCTAGACACTGCACAAGTAAATAAATAACTTTCATCATACGTGTGAGTGGAAATGGCATACGCGCTTCGTTTGTGCTCCACTTACCCCTATATTTATTTGGGAAAAGTAAGAATAGACAAAATATAAAAAAAAATAGCATAACATCTGTTGCACTAAAACTATTTAACTATTTGATGATTCTGTAAGGTACATGTGATTGACTACCACACATAAAACTTCTATTACAACTTTCAGTAATAGAATAAAATAGGTAACATTTGACATTTAACTGTCTTTTTTCTCAATAAATTATTAATTTGCTAGTTGTTATTAATTGGGTAGGATTAGGGATGTAGAATAAGGTCATGATGCAGAATAAAGCATTAAAATGTGCTTAATAAATTCCAGTAATATGCATGTTAATAAGCATATTAAAAGTAAGAAAGTAAGTTAGAAATTTTAAAAAGGAATGAAAATTATCCTGGAACTGTCTGGCCTTTCTAACAAAGCATGCAATGAAACAAAAAATGGGGAATTGCCTGAAAAGTGACCAAGAGACCCGTTTTAACACAAATAGAGTTTGAGCTATTTGCCTGAAATGGTAGAAACAGTCTAGACATCAACAATCTTTATAACATTTCACAGATTTTCTTTTGGGAAAGTGGCTAGGGAAAAAAAAATTCCAGCATTGAGTCACGTCGGGTTTTTGCTGAAAGCCATGTGACCAAGCTAAAACATTTTAGATGAAAAGATTGTGTACTAAAGAGACAGAAGTTAAGGTCTTTGGCCTGAAAGCAAAGCACTATGTTTGGCACAAGCCAAATACAACCCAACACTTAGGTAACACCATCTCTTCTATAAAGCGTGGTGAATGGCAGCATTATGTCCAGGCATTTCTTTTCAGCAGGAAGAAATTGAAAGCTTGTTGGCATGGACAGAGAGCCTTAAAAAAAATAAAGCCTTGCAGAGAGCATGTTACAATCAGAAATCTGCATGCTGGATAGACATTTATTGTCAATCATTGAAAGAGTCATTTGCAAATATAACTCAACATATAAAAACAATATGTATAATTAGTATCAGTGATTTCATACAAAATGTATATGTCTATTCTTTTGCATATATATAAACGCTGTAATGCTGAAAATAACACAATGATCTCAAAATCAAAAGTAGTAGTAGTAACAGTTAAATAATTATTCATAATAAAATATTAATTTATTCCAAAAAATTAACTTTTGGACAGTTGTAACGAAGGGTACAGAGACGTGCGGATCCATCTGTGAAGATTTATTTAAACATATGGTCACACAAGCAGGGCGGTAGATGCAAACAGCTATGTAGTAGGCAAAATACAAGAAAAGTGCAGAGAGAGAGCAAGGTTCGGTCAATCAGCATTCAGTATCCAAAAGGGGCGAGACAGAGGCAAAAAGTTAACGAATTAACAAGGGGGAGGAGCTGATGAACCATAGTGACAAGCAAGGGGGCAGAGGCTCAATGGGAAAGGAACAGAGTTCTCATGGTGATAAATAAGGGCAAGGTGACACAGACATGATGTAGCACATACAACAATTCAAACTAAGAGTTCATACATGACTGACAGAAATCATAACAGAGCCCCCATAACAGAGGGCCAAGGCGGAGCATGCGGAACAGAGACCCTCCAGGGCAGAGCAGATGGGACAGAGGCCCTCCAGGGCAGAGTTGATGACTCTGAAACCCTCCAGGGTGGAGCCGGTGGAACAGACACCATTCATGGTGGAG
This sequence comes from Enteromius paludinosus, assembly GCA_032361165.1. Classification (NCBI taxonomy): domain Eukaryota; kingdom Metazoa; phylum Chordata; class Actinopteri; order Cypriniformes; family Cyprinidae; genus Enteromius; species Enteromius paludinosus. Next base: position 10,065,884 of record JAUMHQ010000044.1, on the reverse strand, counting down.
CAGGCAGCACAATGGCCCTCCAGGGCGGAGCAGAGGCATCAGAAGGCCAGGGCTGAGCCGCAGGTCACCAGTACAGAACAGGCGTGACTGAAACAGAGAGCACAGAGAGGTTAGTGATGGCCTCCTTGGCCATGACTGGGCAGGGTAGGGTGTAATCAGTCTCCACGGCTGTGACTATGCATGGCAAGGGCTCCGACGCGGACTCCTTGGCCTTGACAGGGCAGGACAAGACAAGGGTTCAACAACCACCGTGGCCGTAGCGAGACAAGATGAAGACTCATGGGTGGCTTTCTTAGCCGTAGCAAGACGAGGCGAGGGTTCTATGGCAGCCCTTACGGCTGTGGGAAAGCAGAATGAGGTTCAACGGCCTACGAGGCCATAATTAGACATGAAGACTTGAGGGCGGCTTCCTTAGCCGTAGCAGAGCAAGGCGAGGGTTCTATGGTGGCCCTTTTGGCCGTAGCAGTGCAGGACGAGAGTTCAACAGCCTCCACAGCCGGGACTAGGCAGGACGAGAGTTTAATGGCCTCTGTGGCCGGTACTAAGTGGGAAAAGGGTTCAACTGCCTCTGTGACAGAAATCATAACAACAGATATTACACATACACATATTTCAGTAGCGTGTTGGTAGTGTCGCCGTTTTCCGAATCAAATAGCTTTTCAGTAGAGAAGCTCTTTTATTGATCAAGTAGTGCGGTAGCGTCCACACAAGCTTAAATTTCCCAAGCATTTCTGACGCTTAAACACAAATCGGAAATACAAATGCTACGGATCACTGATCCTAGATCAGTATATGACGCCACCACCATACCCGAGTCAATGCAGCTGCATTAATGTCAGTGACTTCTTACTGCAGTTGGCAATGAGCTTTTGGGGGTTAGCACCACCTTCTAGACCAGACGCGTGACATGCTTGGGTGAACACTTTTTGGAAAGTTGGCAGAGGAAGGAGAGGAATTGATCCTGAGGGGGGAGTCGCCGTGGCCGTACCTCGAGAAGTTCATGACGCTGAATGAGACAACGGTCTGTTTTTTGCCATGTTGGTACTGTTTGGAGTAGTTTATAATTCTATTAATGTGGTTTGTCCTGT
>JAUMHQ010000044.1:10046950-10064780 GCA_032361165.1 Enteromius paludinosus | reverse complement strand
TAAGCTTAATTCAATGTAGAGTAACTGATAGCTTAGCTCACTACATTTTCTAAGTAGCTTGCCCAACACTGATTATATAATTATAGCTCAAATTGTAAAAATATTTCACAATAGTGTTTTTTGTTTACTATATTTTTATTAAATCCAGCCTTGATAAGCATACGAGCTTTCTTTAAAAGCATGGAATGGTAGTGCATATTTAATAATATATCTTGTTAATCCAAAATGCATTTTGTTTATACCACTGATTATGATACTAAGAGGCAGTGATTTTCAGAGTATGAAAACACTTTTCCCACACACACACACCTCATTGTTTAGTAAGAAATGGTCATTGTTCTGCCACAGATACATGGCTTTGCCACCTAAATGGAGCTTTTCTTTTAGAGCTCTAAAGGGACTGACAGGATAATTGTTTTACAAAACGGCTTAAATACCAGATGATCCAGTGGTCTTATGCTGGCCGTCTAGAGAACATGAACACTGCTCTGGTGAAGAGCTGGCAGAAGGCCTCTAGCCTCTATAAAGCTCCACTATATTTACCAGAATTTTCAAATCATAACATGACTGTACAACTTTTATTTGAGCCTGATGGTAATTATATAACATCAATAATTATATTTGTGAGCATGTCAGTGCTGACAAGTATTTGGCAGCATAATACCCTTCCTCATCAAATACTGCTAGGAGAATTTTGTTTCCTTATGGAAAGGCTAAACCGTAACATTTTATTTGCTATATTTTATAGTGTTGGTCCCTAGAGATATTAGCTTAATGTAATTAGCTAACCTACACTTTAGTTCAACCATCTGTTTGTTGATAAGGCTGACAGAAATTGCTATTTTTAAGTGATGTAAGCTAATATTAAAAATGACTTACAGATTAATCTTGGTGAAAGCGGGTGTGCAGAAACTAGCTTCATTTCCCAGTGTTATTCACCATTGTCTCATATAAATAGAACTAATCAGGTTTTAACTGCCTTAAAGATGCTTATTTAATGTCTTTAGTAATTCTGTGACTGATGCATCGTTAGATCAGGCGGCAACTTTTTCATTAGTGGGTGATTCATTTAAAGGACAAATTCTAGAGCTTGCTATTAGAGACAATTAGAATAGGCTATGGAGTTGTGTCATTACAGGCAATTCATCAGTGGAAAGAGCAAACACAACTGTGATCTTGCAGTGCCTTTGTTGAAAAATGTACTGTTAATGATGCATCTTTTTTTTTCCACCAAAGCAGAAATTACAGTTTATCAATTATTTTGCACAATTATTTAACAATCAACACTATTAAAATTGCACATAAGGCATAAGTTTTAAAGTATAAGGATACTGGTTACTACTCCAATTTGTTGCTACAATAGTAAAAAAAAAATATATATATATAATGAATCTGCAATATACATATAGTACATACACAAAGTAAATGTCTGAATTTGTACAGTCTGCCAATCGTGATGGAAAACTAAATGCCTAAATATCCAATCCTTTTTAAAGCTCAATTTGAATAAAATGCTATGTAAAACAAAAGGCTCTTTTTCAGGATGTTGTCACAAACCAGACGTGTAGCAGATTATTAGTTTGTTTGTGAACTGCAATTTCATCTATTCAAACAGAAGCATAAGTACACTTGTGTGAGTTCATTTCAATGTTTCTTTACAGTAGCTAAGTGAGAATAAACAGATATGCCCTAGTCTTGTTTGTTAATCATCATAAAATGACATATCAGTGCTTTCAGAGTCCAAACAAGGTCAGTGAACTGAAGCCCACTGACCTCACCAGAACATGCTGTGAACCACAATAGACTGCTGAGAGGATGTGAATGCAAACAGTTTTCCAAACATTGTCCATTCTTTTAAAATTACTCAAAGATTAGTTGATGGAATCCTTAAGGAATCTTTCTGTGGAATCAGAACCAGAATACATTCTAATTCCCATTGTTATCGACAGAGTCCCTAATGGGAGGTATTTGTGGTGGTCTGCCACCCCAATTAAGGGTTAAACGCCCCCTAATGAGTTAAACAAAGCTTTTTCTTTTATTTTTACATATGAAAAGATAATGAAATTGTGTCATCAGTAACTAGGAAACATCAAAAGTATGGGACAACTCCATGAATTTGGAAACAGAGACCATGTTGTAGAAAATCAGAAACTTACCCAAATGTATTCAAGGGTCTCTTTATGAACTCTTGACCTTCTCACCCCTGTGTTCTGTTTGTCGTCCTGTGGTCAGCTGTGCGAGAGTAAGGTCAGTCCAGCGGTCACCGACTGTTTGTACTAGGGCAGGAAGTGAGGTCAAATTACCCCTGTTCGCATCAACTCAATGTGTCAAGATATGCTAAAAAGTCTGGTGAGACTAAAAAGTCTGAATTATATTATTGGCTGAAATATGCATTCAGGTTTTGAGTGCAAACATTGATTAATTCTCACACTGCATGTGTTTGGTTTACTTAAAGATATTTCCTGTACATCCGTTAAATACTGCAATGTCCAAATCTTAAACAACACATTACTGTGCACCTTGGAGCAGACATTATCTTTTTGATTTAAAAACACCATAAAAAAGAAATAAATATCAGCTGAATTTACGAAACTGCAGCACACTGAATTGTCCAAAAATGATTGTTTGTTTTTTAATTTAAATACCACATGCATATTTGAAAACATATTTGAAGATTATTAGATCTAAAATATATGTATATATGGGGTAAAATGAAGAAATTAAGGAATGTTTAAAAACACAGAAAAAAATACAATGGTTACAAAGTGTTAAAACTTACATTTTATGTATAAAATTTAAGTTATCTACAGATCTATTGTATTAGCTATTCAGTCTTAACAGTTTAGTTCCTGACCTATTTTCCCAATGTTGATTCAAAAAGCATTTTCTCATTGACCTGTTATCTTAGCAACACCGACTAACACTCTGTTATTGGATGCTTAGCCCAACCTTTCTCGTTTACATGTTTGCAGTAAAGAAACCTTCTCCCTCTTTTCTGTTCTGCGGTTCAACCTCTGTATTGGTAACACGAAGGATCTGTGTAATAAACATACAGCCCACAAAGACAATAGTGCAATTTATTTTTCATGTTTATCTTATCAGCCGAGGGAGGATTTGTGAGCACTCAGGCAGGTTGTAGCTATGTGTGATGAGGAGGAGTCTCTATTCCCTGGACATTTGATGTTGAATTTTCTTCGCCCAGCATGCAGTGCCAAAGTCAATCACTTTATCTTTGGCAAAACTACCCCCTACCTACTGACTGACCCCCTACCTTTCTTCTCCTTGGGGCACTGGCTGATGACCTCCTGACCCAGCACAATGATGCTTTAGCCAATCAGAGATCAGATGACAGTTGAAATTCTCATTAGTAAACTGTGCTCCTGAACCTGGAATTCAACATATACACATAGGCCTGCATATTCCACGAACACTATTAATATTAGTGCTGTTTTTAAAGGACATCCTGTTCTTTCCTTATTTTTGGCACATCATATCCAATTTGCTGCTATTTTTTTAAAGAAGAAATTTAAAATATAAATTGAAATGGCACTTTTTTCAAGTAATTGATTGTACCTGCACCCCATTTAATATAAAAATACTCATAAATGATAACTGCTAGTCTAATGGGGTCGAATTATGTGTTCATACTAATCAGTTAAACCTAATTTCAGCTGTTTCTGTAAACAAACGTTCGTAACCAAAGTAACGCAGCAGCATATTTTGTGATGTTCCAGTGATGTTCGCTCTGCAGAGCTTTAAAGTCCTTTATTCAGGGGTTTGACACATCCATAAGGTCCTGTTTTCCTCTCCTGTCCTCATTCCCTGTCCTCTACTAACCTGTGTCAGCCAGCGTAATCTTCCTACTCAATGGCTCTACTAAAAGTTCAGCCAAAAATAGAAATTCATAATTTACTCACTCACACAATGACTTACTTTCTTCAGTGAAAGAAAAAAGAAGATATTTTGTAAAATGTCAGAGCTGCTCTATTGCATATGTTGAATTTGAATGGTATATATACAGTGATTGGGCGTAACTAGTTACATGGAATGGAATTACATGATTTAATTTCAAATTAAATGCAGCTTTAATCTGAAAATTAAAAATTTAAAATGACAATTAGTTACTTGTGAAAATGTGGTTGGTTAGTTGTAGTGTGGGTTCTTTAAAAAGAAATCAGTGGTTAAGCTGCGTTTAGAACACTGTTCCAAAACAGTTCAACCCAATATTAAAGTGTTTGCTGCGCATTTATTAAATAACTTATGGAGGACTGATTCCTAAAACCTTGAGGAGCAACTATGAAGTGAGGCAATTCTAACTCTGCAAGGACAGTCTAGTGCTTCTGACTCACAACCTTTAAGTTATATTTTCTCAAACGTGACTTTTGAGCATTGAAGCTTATTATTTGTCACAAATGCAGACAGTACAAAGTCATTACAATCAGTAATTATGTCCCCACTGATGCAACAAATGCCTCATTTGTAATGGCTTTACTTGTTTTTGTGGGATGCTGCATCACGTTATGATAGGCTGGCCAATTAGAGCACACTTCACTTTTTTAAAACGATGAGCTTTGTACAAATCGACCATTTTCAGAAGACAGGGCTTAGAGGAGAAACAATGGACAGTGTGTGAAAAATACTGCATAAACACATTTTATTACACCAAATACACAAAATAATGTTTTTTAGCAACATCATTTGGACCTTTTAAGTATCTTTAAGTCATCAGAGAAGTGGTGGATTGTGAGTTTGATTGAACACCAAACTGCTGGGGGGGTGGGGGATTTAAGCTAGGGGTAGGACTTTTCCTCAGTGAACAGCTATAGGATTACTTCCCTGCAGCTGTGGGACTATCAAATCACACACACACACACACACACAGTGACAGAATTTATGACAGTTACTTCTGACCTCTGTGCCGTCTTCTCTCAGCCTGAGGTGGCGGAAGTGCCACGCTTATTTACCCTGAGACAGATCACTCACGCTCATTGATGATGCATCACGTGCCTGCGTGTTTGTGTATGTGCACCAGGAGACTTTAAAGGAAGAGCGAGAGGAAGGCCAACTGGGTGGTCTACCACATCAATCTGACAACAGCACATTTAACCTCTTCTACATTTAAACACAGACTAACAAATGAAGACCATGACAGCCGCATCTCTCTTTCTTTCTCCCTGTCCTCTCAATGTGATCAAACGGTTAGCTGTCTCTTGACTTCCCATGCTGATTCTATCGGGTAGAGGACAAAGTGACTAAGACTAAGAATACAAAATCTTTACAGAGGAGAAAGGTCGGGTCAAGTGCGGATTATTGACACTTAGGTATTTCTTTAGACTGCAGGACTGAGAGTACTCAATGTGTATTTGAAAATAATATGGCTTGATAACAGTGATTCAATGAAACGACATATGCTAAGAAGATGATTTCATTCCAACCTCCGTGTGATCAGCTACACCCCTTTACTAACAGGTACATAAAATCAAGCATAAAGCTATTCAATCTCTTTAGGCCAACATTTCCACTAGAATGGGGTGTGCTAAAGAGCTCAGTGATTTTCAGTGTGCCATTGTCAGACAATGATTTACTGAGTCTGAGGTGGAAGAACTGCCTGATCTCATTGATATTTGCATGTTACTTACAAGTACTTATAAGTTGAAGTGTACAATATAGGCATATTAACAGCATCTAAAACATAAAAACATTGAAATATGCACAGCTTTACGTATAAATGAAATATTTATGAATGTTTTTACGTTATAAATTGCCTATATTTTTAAAAATGTTAGCCATTTTACTATAATATAGATGTTTTTGAGCCCCTAACCTCACCTCTACCCTAAACCAAACCACTTCATACCAGCATAAACAATATAAAAAACAGACAATTAATTGTACACTTACCATGGTTTTATGATTCTATGTTCTTTACAATTCAGCTTCCCCATGCAGTTTCCATATAATATATTCCATTTAATTAAAATATCACAAAATTAATTGATTAATTAGGAACAGTGGTCTGAATCGTTAACATAATTTGAAAATATTAAGCCCTTTAATCTGAGTTAATTAAATGATTTTAATTAATTTTGATGGCATTAATACAATTTACTTTGCCCTTTCTTATCAACAAAACAAGGGACAACAAGTTCAAATAAAAAGTAATTAGCCATGGTGTCCCTTGAATGTTTTCAGGTGTTTATAATGGGACAGAAATGTTAGACACAAATGTTTTGTTTTGTTTTTCCTTTAATTTGATGCTCAATAAACCTCTTATTATCATCTTAGTTGTAAACTACTTATTAAACTGCTGTGTAAAGGAATTACCAAATGCTGTTCTATTGAGTATCTACTGGGCTTACCTGTGGTACAATGGCACCCTCATTTGTGTAATACTGCTGAATTACCCGTACCATTGATCAGTGATCTGTAAATAAATAAATAAATCTTCGAAATTAAAAAATGTGCCAGGGATAGAGGATAACACCAGACATTAGAATTATTCTCGGATTTCTCAATTATTTGTCCTATACCAGGCAAAGTCAGTGCATACATCTCTCTGACAGTGTAATTGTTTGGAGGTGCTAGCAGCCCATTTCAATTGAGTACAAACAAGAGTAATCGCTTGAAATGGACTGCGGAGAAAAGACCAGATCTGAGAAGGTTGCCGTTTTAATTTCAGATTTCTATCAGTTCTATTGGAACGGGATCATAATAGCTTGCTTTCTCTCTCACAGAGAAGACAAAGTGGCCTGAACATTTAAAGGAAGTAATCTAGATTGACCTTGCCCTGTAAATGGATGACCGGCAAAGGCAGCAAATGAAGCTGTTTGTAGACGATGGGTCTGGAATGACTGGTCCATTTACTATAGCACTACAAAGCTTCATATGTGCGTTTGATTTATTTGCTGCTTCATCTGTCTTCATAAGGTCAGTGGCAATTATTGAAGACAAGATAACAGTAACTTTAATCATTTCCTGCCCCCCAATATGCTGCACACAGTGTACGTCAATGATAGAATAGTCTGATCCTCAGACGGCAAATACCATCGCAATCCATTCAGTGGTGAACACTAGAATGCATTTTCATGATCTGGCAACTTGTCATCTGATTGGCTGGGACTGGTCTATTTTATATGCCACTAAATGCATTATATAATTTTAACATAGATTCTATGCACTGTGTAGTCAAGAGTCCTTTTCTAAATCTTACATTGCGGCATGGCATCCTGGGAAAAAGGCTCTTTACCCAATACTGATCTCAGACACAGACCAGTAGTCAGAGTGACAGGTACAAGGAAAAGAGGAGAGCAGCGAGCCCACTGACCTGCAGGCTGGGGTCATGGAATCCTATTACTATCACACAGAGCTAAAGTGAGTATCAGAGCAATGCTGCAGCGGAGGCACATCATGCCAGTCAAAGTATTGTCGCCTACACACAACAAAAGGGATATGGTTGATATTTAACTGCACTTTTTAAAAGAACAGTTCAGCTGAAAATGGAAATCCTTTTACTCACGGTCATCATGTCATTCCAAACCCAGATGATTTAATTTCTTCTGTGGAACACTAAAGGAGATATTCTTAAGAAAGTTCATTATTTGCTCTTTTGCATATAGTGACCATACAGTGCATATTCAGTCACCAGAACCTTTTATCTCCGTAAAATGTTGCCTTAGAAGTCAGCTGCTATAGACAGCTTACTGAGTTTTGGTGCAGAGCCCATAACCTGAATCCTGTCAACTGACAGTTTCTGTGAGGAGTGACAGTTCTGATGATTTCCAAGTCAGAATCTACATGTTTTGTTATAGCGCACATCCAGAAAACTGTAACATCAGCAGAGATTCTGCTGAGACACAGTGACTTTCTCCTCGGCTTCTACTGGGATATTTACAACTGCGCTGTCATTTACTACTTTCTCCCTCTGTCTTTCTCAAAAAACTCCTGTAAATAAATACACTGTTCTGTGTCGCTTTGGTCTGGGTTTTATGTCCCTCTGTTGACATTTCCTTTCTTTTAGGAAGCACTCAAAGTTACACCTGAGAGAAGGGCACAGGCAGTAGATTCATCGCTGTTATCTGCTGCTGCCTGGAAGAGAAAAACAAAGAGACGTTTTGTCACAGGAACACATAAAAGACTGCATATGTGTCTGCATATGTCTGTGTGTGTGTCTCACAGCATCTTAATTTGTACAGCATGCAGTCCTAAGAAAGAAAGACACAAGTATGCAAATATTATGCAAAGCTAGTGCAACAAAGAAAGTTGCGAAGTATTATTTTGCTGTAGCGGACTCTACCAAGCGGTTTCTCTGGTTTGCCTAGTTCATGTTCATTGTTCTGCCCTGTTTGTCACTGTCATAGTCTCTGTTGTCATTTGTTACTTTGGATTGCCCTCTTATATTTTGACCCTGGACTGCTACTTGTATTTTCATGGACGTTTCGCTGCCATCTCATTGTACTGGATTATGATTATGTCTGGGCCTTGGATATTCCTATTTGCTGTTGCTGTTGTTTGGACTTTGCAAGAGATGGAAGAAACTGCTCTAAAAAAAAAAGATTCTCCACCCAGACCTCTTCCGGGTCCTCCGTCCTGCTTTTAATTATTTCCAATTAAAGCATTCAGTTGATTTTACCATTCAAGCGCAAGAAGATCCGAAATAGAATTTGTTCAATTCAATGCGGTACTCACACACTGTCTGATATACTCACATCTTTGTTTTGGGTTGAAAAGAAGTTAAAACATATAAGCAGCATGATTCCGTTATAAAATATCCCAACAACACCCAGCAGTGTTTAGATGAATACATAAATATGTGCACCCTTTCTATTCAATAACAAAATGAACACTTAACTAAAATGACAGTGGTGAGAAATCAGCAGTTTAAAAAAGCATCTGATCACAGCAATGCTGATATAGTTGTGCAAGATCTGCTATTGAACACTGCAGTGAAATGTCATGTTTCTTTAAATAGCACTTTATTCAACAGATATGCATTAAAGGAAGCAGCTTTACTATATTCAATTAAAAAAATCAGTCTCTATATTTATGACAATTATGTTCTCTAGTGTGTTCATGTTTTTACTTGCATCTGACCTTGATGGACTGAACTAAAGAAATTAACATCCACGTCAAAGAAGACTATTAAATCGCAATGGTTGTTATTGTTTTTTTGTTGTTGTTGTAGATGTTTGATTTTTTTAATTAATCTCTGAGAAATATCTAACAATATATTTCCAGCAGAAGATCCTAAGTATTTGCACACAAATCTGATTTGAAATTCAAACCTGTTTTATAGAGATTGTGTATAAATCACTCAATCTAATCTCTGTATTTAGAAAGTATAGTCAAATATCCACTGGTGATAAAGGTCTTAGAATGATGCTACAAGATTTTCTCAAACAACAGCTGTGACTAGATATCAGCCTAGAAAGAAAAATATGTCTTGTCATTGGAAGTTTTACGCATTATTTCATGCATAGAATGCATCCTAAATCACTGAATTGATCACTTTTTAAATATTTTGTGAATGTAAAATACATATGCAAAAATTGCATGAAAATGTGTGTATTTGGACACTTCTACAGGCTTTTGTGTAGCATTATATTCACATTATGTGTTAAGCCAGAGACACAGCCTTTCCAAACCTTTCTAGTTTGATTATAAAAGGTTTAAAGCCTATCACTTGCACTTTCCCACACATGTGTGCCATTTAAAGTGATAAATACATTCATCACTTTCATCTCTCCATCTCCTCAATGGCTGTTGCTATTTTTCTGCTCTGTTTTGGACACATTCTCAGTAAAAACAGAGCTAGGAGGAATTTAGCTTTGTAGAGACATGTTTGAACTCACTTCTGTCCTATACAGGTCTTTGAATTCATGAGAGCAAGGGACTTTGAACTCCTGATGGTTTAACAGAGCAAAGGCAAAGCAAGCTTAGGTCATTTAAGCTCTGTCTTTAGAATGATGCATGCAAACAAGTCTTTGTGAATGTTTCAATCTAAGGGAATTAAAAGAAATGGCCCAGCATAGTGTGATAGATCGCTGTAATCTGCTATATCAGGGTTTCTCAAATCTAACACTGTCAAGGTCTAGAAAAGTATGACAGACAAAGTCTGAATGCTCAATCTGCCATCAGTGGTTCAACCTTAAAATTATGAAGCGACACAAATACTTTTTGTAATAAAACAAAAATAATGAGTTTATTCATTACACACATAGCATATGTTCTTTTGTGTCAGATGGAGTGTTCAGACAATGTCTTTTAATACCATTCTATACTTTGTCAGTGTATTTTATTTTTGGCAGTCAATAGGACAGTCACAAGCTTTACATCTGAAATATCTTAAATTATGTTTCAAGGAACAAAACTTGAATCAAGCTTGTACTTGAGTGTAAGCTATGTAACACGCTCTGTCTGTTATATATGTGTAACAGTAGCTGCCTGTTACATCTACATAATTACAAACTGTAATTACAGGCTGTTCCATAACTTAGTAGCATGATAAGTACATATTATTACATGTAAGTACAATGGCTACTACTAAGTTCCTTTTCAGTCGGTCACTCCGAGTCACGTTGGATATAACAGATGCACGCATCATTTGCTTTTCGCTTCGGCCGTAACTGGCGGTACGACGCTTCAGCGGTGGGGGTCTTCCAGGTCGGAGTAGGTTGCCACAGCAGGCTGCACTATCCCCCTGCTGTGCGCAGGCAGCCATCCCCCCTGTGCGCCTCGGCACACACAAAAGAGCTTTATCTCTCCAAGAACAGTTCATGGGCGGTACGTATTTATAAAGATGTGGCCTTTTAAGGATGTCATACCACCCGTGCGTTTCTGGATGCGGTCGTTCCCTGGCACCGGGTGACGGTCATGAGCATTGCCTTACTTGCCTGGGCTTAAAGCACGCTGAGGCAGTGTTTGTGTATGAGTCATGTTCCTGTGGTAGAAAGATGACCATCGCGTGGAGCTGCAGACCAGAGTCCGCTACTGTGGGAATGGGGTGCCCACTCCACTGCCGCGATCTAGGGCTCATTCCAGGCCAAAGCCGGCCAAGTGCTACTTCCATGGGGAATTCCACCGGGCGCTCCACTGTGCCAGATACCGACCCAGAGTTGGTGGCTATGCTTGCCCAGACGCAGAGGGTGCTGGGATTGTGTGGAATCCTCCACCGCGTCCTAAACCCTCAAGCCTGGATGATTGGTACCTGGTGATGGCTCATGCTGGTGGCTCGATGCTCCCCTTCTGGGCCTGTAGGTACTCATTGGCTCTGATCGGCAGTGCCTATTCAGCCTGTGGAGAGGCTGCGTCTGCGGTACATGCCATGGCATTGTTGCAGGTCCATCAGGAAAAAGCAGGGTATGCCCTGCCCCCTCAGGTTACGAGCCCACTCAGCCAGAAGTGCGGCAAACGGGTAGAGGCACTGAGAGGCCCAGTTCAGGTCGGCTTGTTAACTTTCCCAGAGTGTCTACGTAGACCCTGTTGATTTCCTCCGTCCCCTTCTGCAGCAAGATGTGGCAGAGCATCATGCGCCAGGCCCTCCCGTTGAATCCCGGAAAGGAGATCCGGTGAGGGCTGGGGTCCATGTGGGGTTCCTAAGGAGGACCCCGTGTGTACTCCACGGTTAAGACCTAGAGCCCGTGTTTGCCTGGCAGACTCCTGCCATCTTAAATACTGTCCATTTGTGTATTCATTCTGAGACCTCCTACGGGAAGGCTGGACTTCTGTACGTCTCTGCTCAATGAACAGGGACGCACCAGTGTTCCAGAATACTGAATGGATAGTGCTTGAAAGAGTGGACTGGTAGACTCCCACAGGACACTGGTAGGGTCAGCGTCCATGGCGTTTTGGTAGGGATCCCAATACATCTGTCATATCCGACGTGACTCGAAGTGATCGACCGAAAGGGAACGTCTCGGATTCTTGATTACGTCTTCTTCCCTACCTGAAAAAGGTAACTTCACGTCCCGTCGCCAATGGTGTTATACCGCCGCAGAGTGGCTCCTCAGCGGAAAACTAATGATGCATGCATCTGCTGCCTGTTTATATTCACGCGGTGATCCGCTGCTGCTGGATGCAATCAGTGCATGCCAATGTTAATTGGCGTATTTTCATACACACAAAGCAGATTGGTCCTCTTGAAGCAAGATCCCAAATCTTCGGTCTCTGTTCCCTTCTTCACATACGTATCCAAGACGTTCCTAATTAGGTCATTACTAATTGTATTATGACACCTAAAAATAAAGTGTTACTGAATATCTTTTAGCTTGTTTTATTTGTCAACTACCCATATATGCATATGTGTGTGTATGTCTGTGTGACTGGATTCATATTTTAAGAAAAGAACTGCAAAGAGATCATTTCATTTTGGAATGACCTGAGGTTTAATATCAAGAGTTCAGGGCTAAAATGGTAATGACTTAAAGATTACCTCATGCAGGGTTACACGATTTTTCACAGATAGGCTACTAGGAATCTTAATCTTAAGGGAAAACCACCTTAAAAACCTGAAACCACTTTCCATCAGTGCATAATGCATTATTTCTCAACGGCATAGCTGTGCATGAAGATACCAGACTGCAAAATTCCTCCTGACAGTTCTATTGATTCTCATTTTTAATATCAACGAGTCCTTTTGAACCTGTCCATTTGTGACTTGTGTGGTCTGAGTGACCTTTTAAAACATGCAACTGACGGTCCATCATAAAGCAGACAGCGGATTGTTACATTGTTGTGATGGAGCGATATTGATTGAGCTCATTTGACAAGGGCACCGCACCGGGAGACTTGAAACCTTATAAAACCACTGAAGAGGATAGGAACGAAATTTTAATTTCACCCAATCCCTCTTTCGCTTTCTCCCCACTCACTCGTTCTCAATCACTCTTTTCTTATTGGTACCTTGCTATCCTTGTGTCTCGGACACAGCTCAGTGTCAGAAATAACAGACCTCCTAACGTTCTTTGTGTGTTTGTCCTTTATTCAAACAAATAGCTTTTCTGTTCAGCTGTCAGTCAAACTGCCATGAAGATCCTGAGAGGGCACACCATTTAAGTGTATCAAATCAGAGACAGATATAGAAATACAGAGCGAAAGAGAGAGTCCTGCTTGGGCGTTTCTTCTTGTTTGCGGTCCTCAAGATTGCAATATATCTTCTGAAATGGGAAATGAGTTGGAAACGAACACTGTCTCTAAAATATAAAATGAGCATAGCCTACATTTGCTGTCTTTGTTCACAGGTTTTTAGTCATTTAGAGCAGAACATTCACTTTGAAGTATGACTACATGTAATTTAGTTTGAAGAACAAAATGTGAAAGTCTCTTTAAGTAATGTTAACCACGGACCTTATGTACTCATAAATTGAAAACCACTATTTTAAAAACATATTCTCCAGAGGTAGAATGAGGTAAATTACTCTTCAAGGTTGACCTAAAAATTGGCATTATAATTAAACAGCTCTTTTGCACCAGCGGTAGAAAAATACCTTATTACAGAAATAACACACTGGTAAAGAGGCATGATTAACTTAACAGTCACAGACAGCATTCACCACATTCACAGTTTTTCCAATAAAAAGGATAAAATGAAATAACAAAAACAAATGTGAAATGTATCACCACTTATGATTTTCTGCAAGTTTATTAAATACTGTTAAATAAATGAATAAACTGACAAATGCATATTTGTCAGTCATAATATCAGTCGTAAAATGAAGCAGATAAGAAGGTATGATTTCTGCAATAGTTCTAAAAGTGTTTTTATAAATAGTACGCCAAATAAAAACAAAACATTGTGGTATTGATACGCAAAAATAGACTTTGGATTTTATATTCTACCCGATGAGTAGGATTAAGGTTGTGGTGTAGATGCGTATCCAGCCCAGTCTCATAGCAATTTGTACATATTTTACGAGGTGGCTAATTCGTACAAATGCGTATGACCTTACAATTTGCCAATTCTTAATAATTTGTATAAATGACCTTCACCTAACCCCACTCCTAAATCTACACATCATGGGGTTTAGACCAATCGTACAAAATAGTTTTTACGAAAAACTAAAACCTTTGTGTTGGATTAATCGTTTGATAACACTACAAAGGCATTTTTTAAGTATTTTCATAAGAAACAGATTCATGCGGATTCTAAACTATTTAACAAAAACTAATCAAATAGAAATAAATCAAATAAAAAGATGCAACAATTGATAGAGTATGCTATCATTTTTTGAGAAGCTTTTTAATTTGTGCATGACTAACAAATACACATCACATTAGATGAATTGTTTATTTGTGTTACAATTGCAAGTCAAATTAAAAAGCCTAAATTTAAGCCAAAAAAGATGTTTTTCCAATATGCATAGCAGTTTTATGGACATAAAACTGATCAAAATATCAGCATTTTGAAGAACAGACGGTTTATGAAAGAAAAGATTGTGCCAGACCTAATGCTGAGCATTCAGTCTTTTGATGAGCCTTAGCAACTGACTGGCTGTTAATTGGCTCAGTGCTCTGATATACTAATGGCTGCACATTCACGCTGATCTCCGCTGCTTCCTGAATCGTCCACAGCAGGAATACTCAAATTAAACTGCTCCGGGGCACTTTTAGAAAACACAGGTTGACCAGAGGCTAGTGAATGAAATGACCTGGTCATTCTGCTAATGATTTTGATTTGTCTTTTAAACTGTGCAGTGAATAAACTACGTCTTACCACATTAGCAAATCCATGTTTTAAAAGACCATTTTCATTCTCCAGTCTTGAAATTCATGTTGCCTTTGCATACCGCACCAGTGTGACACTAGTTAAAGTCACTAGTGTGACGTTTACTTGCGAGAGTGTGTTGGTGTGAGTGTTTGTATCAGAAGGACAGGAACTGTTCGGAGTTGAAGGCTTTGAGCCCCAGCGGATGCTTCTAGAATAGCTGAGAAGCATTTTGTCTAAATTGATAAAGACTTTGGTCTCTTAAGTGTCTCTGCGGTTTTGCCCCTGAAGTTAGCAAAAGATTTCTAAAAAAGGAAGAGCAATAGAGAGAGACTGAAGAATGGGGTCAAAAGAGAAACAGGTGACTCTTGGTTACAGAGGAGTAAAAGCAATGGATACAGTGGATTGTTATTGTTCTGTCACAAAAATACAACTACTATTGAGAGGAATGCAAATGAGAGTAGTGTCACTGTGCATATTCTTCAGATTGTTAACAGGAACCTCAATGTCAAACACTTAAAAGTGTCTTCTAGGTCCTCCATGGGGAAGTTGAGTCATCCTTTTTCTTTCTTTTGATCTGTATGATCTCACATACATTAGCTGAATAACTAACAAGATTTTATGCTTTATGATTTTGCCTTCCTGAAACAGTGTTTGTGCTTTTTGCTGTTCTTGTTTCATTATTATTTTAGCTTGCAACAATGTGTTTAACAGTAAGTTTGTTAAAAATATTTTGATTTAAAATGTGCGCTACACAAAACATAGTTTATATTAGTTTTGTATTAATTTAGTTTTAACTGATACAATACAATTAAAAGGATAGGTCACATACAAATGAGAAATATCTCTGTGGAAGGGAAGTCAGACATTGTAGTTTTCTTAATACATTGTGTTTCAAAGTAGCTTTACTGACAATTTAGCTTTTTTAATTGCAACAATTAAGCTTAATTACTTATTTTAGTTCCTTTTGCAATTAATCTTCACCTAAAAATGAATTACATTTGTTGTCTTAAAAATAGACTTGTGCGCTATATTACTTCACGAGCCATGCAGCAACTATGTGGCTTTCACACTTAAGCATATTTAGACCTGCCGCTTCAAGACATGCTGCACCAGGTTGCACCAGTGACGTCAGTCGCCATTCAATGTGGGAAGTCTCCTGCCTGATCTAGATGTGCCAGGTTTGAATGCACTCAAGTGTGAATGGGATTTGAGAGTTCCTGGGCCTATTTAGAGAAAAATAATGAAATAATAACACACAAAGCTATCATATGGCTTTGTCAGAACTGGAATTTAGCATTCTCTGTGCTTTTTGGAGCATTACAAAAGCCACTGGTCACCACCTGCTTTTAAGAGAGTAAATTGCAGAGGCATAAGGGTAGTACAACATGTACTATTTCCATGGGATGCAAATATCTGCAATGTAGCAACTACCAGTTCTTTAAACATGTCTTTGCAAAACTCCATTTGCAGGGAGAATGAGACAGAGTTGTTCTACAGAGATTTGGATGAGATACCGTCAAGCCCTTATTACCATGAATTGAATTGAAAAGTTTCAGACTACATTTTAAGTTTTATCTAAATTAGCATGAAGGGAATAGCACAGTTTCAGCTAAGGGTAGATGTGCTCAGTCTAGCTCCGGAGAATGGAGCTTATTTCAGTCTAAAGGCGGTAACACTGCTCAGAGATGGAGGATTAGAAACATGTAACCCCAGGGCATTCTGTAAGCCTGATAAATCTCATAGAATATGTGATCTTCTTACACAGGCCAAGAGTGCACACATGTGAGTATTTGTGTGTGTGCTTTTTTGCCCTGCATATTCGTACAAATAATTCTTTAAGTGGCCCCAATATATATATATACACTACCGTTCAAAACTTTGGGGTCAGTAAGATGTTTAAAGGTTTTATCAAGGCTGCATTTATTACATAAAAAATCTAGAAAAAAAACTGTAATATTGTGAAATGGTATTCCAATTTAAAATAAGTCTTTTCTGTGTGAATATATTTTAAAATGTAACTTATTCCTGTGATACAAAGCATCATTACTCCAGTCTTCAGTGTCACTTTCAGACCTTACAGATTATTCTAACATGCTGATTTATTTCTAGAATTGTCAATTTTAGAAACAGTTGTGCAGCCAAATATATTGTTTGGAACCTGTGATTTTTTTTTTCTTTTTTCCCCCATCAGGATTCTTTGATGAATAACAAGTATAAAAACACAATTTTTTTTACTAAAAATATAAAGCATTTCTAAAATGTAAATCTATGATTTCTGAAAGGTCTGAAGACTGGAGTAATGATGCTTTGTATCACAGGAATAAATTATATTTTAAAATATATTCACACAGAAAGCAATTATATTAAATTGCAATAGTATTTCACAATATTCCATTTTTGGGGGGAGGATTATTAATCTAATAAATGCAGCCTTGATTGTCTCAGACACACCAGGCTCCACCATCCCCCAATTACAACGCTCACTCTCACCAGAGTTTCGATCACTGCCACCTATCACCAATTAAGGACACATCACCTCTCACATAAAAGCACACACCACACTGCACTCAGCGTCTGAGCTCGTCTTTGATGAAAGTGGACTCTCCTTAGGCAAGACCTATATTCATTGAAAACCTTACCCTTGTACTTACCTGATTCTCCTCTCAGTTGCTCCTGCAGTCTTTGTCTCTTCCCCAGGATCCTGTATGTCTCTCCAACGTGTGTGTTGTGTGTGGCGGTGGATGTCTTCAATCTCCCTTCGTCTCCATTCATCCAGCGATCTCACTCAACCCCGATCATCTGCAAAACAAAACATTGGAAAAACTGGACTGTTACCAACTCAAGCCAACGTATCTAATCTGTCATTCTCACCAGTGGTCTGCCAGTTAACCCTTCTTGCTTATCTGCACCTAAAAATAAACATTGTTGATTTTACTTACTGGTGTCCCGTCCACTTCTTGACATTGATGAGCATAAGAAACATCTTTAAAAAACATTAAATATCTTACTGACCCCAAATTTTTGAATGGTAGTGTGTGTGTATGTGTGTGTCTATATATATATATTAGTGGTGGGCCGTTAACGGCGTTAACGCACTGCGTTAACGCGAGACTCTTATCGCGCGATAAA
>JAUMHQ010000044.1:10012913-10045054 GCA_032361165.1 Enteromius paludinosus | reverse complement strand
TAAACTTCTTGAACTTTTCAAACTTTTTCAAACTTCTATCTCCGGCTTTCTCAAGCCAACTTAAAGTTTGTCTAAACGAACTTTTTTATCTAGTTTCTTTTTGTAATGTCATCAGGGCAAGCAAATGTTAATTTGTGGTCTTAAAAAAAAAAGTGTCTTAAAATACTTTTTTTAATCAAAAATGTACAGTTTAAAAAGTATAAAAAAGGCATATGACATACATCCCTAATGTACATAAATAATAACAAATAATCACATAAAATAATTTTCTAAACAAAATGCCATTAAATATAGTTCCATCAGCAATATTTGTGGCAGATGGGTTTTCACCATAAAGATGACCTTTCAGTTTTACTTCTGTACATTTAACATTATTGTACTCTGAAATAATATAATTGTCCAGTTACAGTTTTTCTACCATATATTGTAAGGCAACCAACTAAAGGGATACAAAAATGTACATTTCAACATTTACTTAACCATAAGTTGTTCTAAACCTGTGAAATTGATTTGTATTTTCTGTTGAACACAAAAGAAGACGCTTTAAAGAATGCTGGTAATCAAACAGTTGAGGGTAGCCACTAACTTTCATAGCATTTTTTTCAAAACCATAAACTGTTTGGTTACGCACATTCTTTAAAATATATTTTTTTGAGTTCAGCAGATAAAAAGAAATGCATACAGGTCTGAATCTTGATATGTATAACTTTAGGACATGTTGCTGTCAACTGGCAACCAGGTAAGACACCAGGCCCGTGGCTGCCCTAAAGTTTCCACTGACCCATTATCAATAAGGAAACGCCCAAGCTAAGTTGCTCAAAAGATTGCCCCATTAGCCTTATACTGTAGTCTTGTACCATTAAAAATGTGAGGATTTCTTTTCTTTTAAATAAACCGTATGCATTTTCTCTGACTATTTTCCTCCTGTGGTGAAATATTATGTTTTCACTTTTCATCAGAAAAGCTTTCATGCTTACATAAATAATTGTATAGTGACAAGTTGATGTTAAATTAAGTGAAATTCAGCTCATAGCTGTTTAGCTAACACCCAACTGTGTGGAAAATACATGACATTGATTTTGTAAAAACAAACCAGCCTATTCAGATCATAGTTTTTGTTTCTGTCTTAAACAGAAATCACAATATCTCTGAGACACTCAACCAGGAAAACATGTCATTTTGGAATATGACATAATTATGATCATAATTACAGCGTGTCGACAGTGGGAAAAAGACAAGCAGTGCGGTGAAAACCACTGAGAACTAATGATAAATAAAAAGTCTGCACTCTCATGTTAGAGGATAGAATTGATGTTGCAAGGTATTACATCAGTTTCGGACAGGGCGTTCACTCACACAATCTCTTAAATCAAACAACAGAGATTAGAGTAAAAATCTTTTTGTCTGTTTTAAAACGATCCTTGTTTCTTAATCCCATACCTTGATAATCTGACCCAGCTAGACTGAAAGATGTCTGCTGTAACGCTCAATTAAACATTCAGTCCTCATAATGTGAGCATTCTGAGTTGTCTTTGAGGTTGTATCCATGTGTAATTCTATCTGCAACATTTATATATTTTGACATGGTCTATTGTCTCACTTTTCTTGCAGTAGGCTACATCCTAAAAGCCTCTCGCACCATTACCCCCTCTCCACCGACAGCTTGCTGAAGCTTTCAAACGGCACAGAGTGGCCTGAGGAATGTAATAATGTCCACGCCAAGTACATTTTTCAGAACAACAAGAGCTCAAAACAAAGCTAGGTCGCTTGGTTATAATCAACTAAATGTCGCACATTTATTCATGATATAAAGCTATTCCACATACTTGACTTTCCCTCTCTGTCTTGGAACAGTTTACAAGTATATTTTTTCCTTATTCAACTTGTCTTCTAAAGCAATATTACTAATAATGGAGTAACTAAAAGCTCTTTATGCAGTCAAATGTAAGATGATAGTATTTCTACCACTGCAAATATACTAGCACTTTGCAGCATATTTATATCACTGCCATCTCGCTGAAAATGGCTATGCTGAGTGATAAATTTTTTCTGTTAAAAAATAATAATAATAATCTTTGATATCTCTGAAATGTGTCATGCTCAGTAGGATGGCAAGGCAGCAAATAAAACCAAGTATACTAGAGATCATTCATCAGGGGTAGGCAAATTCGGTCTAGAGCCATAGTCCTGCAGAGTTCAGCTTCAACCCTAATCAAACACACCTGGGAAAAGCTAATCAATATCTTTAAGATTAATAAGGCTACACATTCCAGGCAGGTGAGGTTTTTTCAGTGCTGGAGCTGAAATGAAACTGTTTGGTTACCAACATTCTTCAAAATATCTTGTTTTGTGTTCCCAAGCAAGAAAGGCATACAGGAACAACATGAGGATGGGGAGTTGATGACCGAATTTGAATTATTTATACTTGGATGGACTATCCCTTCAGTCATTGCACTACAAAAACCAATTATCCATTATCTGTCCCAAAAGTTGAACTTAAAAATCCACAGAAATCTAATAAAAAATCATGACCACTATTCTAGGAGACATCTAGGTAGTAAAAAAAATGGTTACTCCCTGCCATTGCTGAGACTTCCAGTTGTGAAGCATTTATTCTGCGCACACACAAACACACACACACTTGGATGCACCTCCTCCATGCCGGCTGTTCTCTCTTAGGGCCAGCACTACACAAACTCCAGACCAGCAATGGAATGTCTCAGAGCTGGCAGGATCAAAAGCACCGGCCGGCTCCGTCACGTCACCTGACCGGAATCCAATTAAAACTTTATGGGGGGATCAGAGTGATGCAGTGTCTGCAAGAGTATGTGAGGAGGCACAACGTTGGGGGTGACTGAACGATTTAGCATCTTGATGAATGGTCAAGGGAGGAGTGGGGGGCACACAAAACACAAACACGCGCACACACCAGCGACCTGATGTATCCCATTCACAGAGTCCCCAGAGCACATGTTTTATGAGTCCAAACTTAATGAACATCAGGTGCTCTTATTTAAGCAACATGCCACATTTCGGCTATAATAAAGCTTCAAACACAAACGTCAGTATACTAACTTTATACAATCAAGATGTTTCACATTCTCAGATTGGGCAAAGAACTTAACTATTAAACTAAATAGTCTATTTGAGAGGAAAGATGCTCCACTTTTTTGATCCTAATGTAATGGATCTCCACAGACAGCTTGAAGTCTACAGTTACAAAGTTCCATTATGCTGATAATTCAATAAACAGCCTTCAATGTCAGTGCAAAACGTCAAAGCGTAAGGTAGAGGTGAGATCGCAAACTCAAACGTTCGACTCCCCCGGGAGAGCGGTGACGTCACAGCGGCGGAAAGCCAGCCAGGCATCCCGGAGGATCCGCGCGCCTCCTCCACTGCCTGAGCGCACGAGCTCTGAGTGAGTATTGTGGATAGTCTCTGCATGCGTAGCCGCGTGGAATGCTGCTCACGAGGATTTCGGATGTGTAAGGAAATGTAGGGGTTACAACTACATCACGAGCCGGATTTATTTGACTGAATCTCCATGCGAAGATATGCTCACATACTCTTTTTGCCAACACGTCCTGGAGCTCATTTAGACGCAAGTTTGGAGCGGCGGCTTTTGCCCGCTGAATCTGGTGAGCCTTTTTCACAATAGCTTTTCAACGAATGCAACTACTTTTAGTGCAAAATGCATTGCAGGGAAAAAAGGCAAAACGGCATTACTGCAACTGTTACTACAACCACTTGTGCTACTTAACCAGCAATACATATTACATTTATTAACACTGTCATTACGCATATTATATGGTCATGCATAGGCAATGGGCACACGCAACTGGATGTAAGCATTATAAAGTGAGTTGCACAGATTGACGTAAAGAGCGCACAGCCTCGTGGGTCGCTCGCGCTCTGGCACAGCAGTGAGACAGCGCCATCATTCGCGAGCAATAGAGTGCATGTGCCGCGCTTGGGGCAACGCTTTACAAAGGTTTTCCGTCTGGCTATACAACTTTGAATTTTGGAGTTTTTATTTATTCGATAGGCTAGCTTCACCTGAGCATGTTAATAATAAATGGGGTGCTCACGATTTCTCTATTTTCAACACCAGCACGGAGTGTTACGATTCGCAACAAAACAATGTTAGTAACTTCATAATTAAGCAAATAGTGCTTTTGGTTCTGAAATAAATACTTTCTAGATAAAATTAAAAAAAGACTGTTAGTAGCACAAAAAAGACAACAGAACTAGTATTAAGTTAGGGCTCTTAGTTTTTCAGGGTTCTTATAACAAGGCTTAATATTTGAGAAAATGGCAATCAAATGTTATTTTGATCTGAATTAGATCTAGCCCACGCATTAGGCAATTAATTATTCAAATTTATATTGACATGCTTTTCCCTTTTCATTTTATTGTTTGGTTTATACCTTCTGCAAGTATACTTGACGATGTAATCAATAAATGTAATATTTTGACACATATTCACCTTTTTTTATATATTCACCTAAAGCATAAACAACTTTGTTAACATTAATAGTGACCAAGTAAGCATTTGAATGAGTGGTTTAACAGTTAAGTTGCGAACGCTTTTCACATAACACAGTCGCATGTGTCATAAACGCAATAATGCTGTAGAAAAAAATGGCTTTTTACGTTTTCTATCGACTTGGTACCGGTGTTGCCATTCTTAGTGATAGGTAATGTAGGTACCTTGCGCGTAGGGTTTTATCATGACGAATATCTCAAATGCTGACAGCCATGGAGAAAATTTCTCTGCTTTGTTCCAAAAACGCATGATTCAGCATATTTTCTCATTAGAGACAGAAGTTTGGCACATAAAATAAAACATCAAAGACTTCTCCCGTCCCACTGTGAGGGGAGAGCGACGACCGTTTCATCTTCATGCCAATAGGAAGTAGTTCCGTGTGCTGGGTAAGGAGCGCGGAGAGATACTTAGAGCGCTTTGTGTGTGTGTGCGCGTATTGGATAGTTCAGTAAGCAGAGAGAGCGGCTGAGAGTGTCGGTACCATGCAGAGATTCGGAACTTATAAACTTCATGAAAAGCCACCAAATAAAGGACGTTAGGACTGAAATAGGTATGTACGACTTGGAAAGTCTTAAAATGCGCGAGGGCTTCTTGGACTTGTTCTAGTTTTGTGATAATTTCAGAAATGCGTAAAAGTTTCAGTCAGCTCGCGGTGTAAAGTTGCCGTTGGGAGTCCTCCACTGCTGTCTGTAGTGGAAATAGGGCAGCTTTGAAGTTGACCGTAGCTTGGCTAAGCTGTTGGAATATTAAATGTGTTCAGTTGCAGTTTAAATATTTAAGATAAGCGGTCAAGAGTGGTCTATTAATTGTTTTCGAATGGGAACAGTTCATACATCTGGCCAGCGCATGAAGGCATCAGTGTGGCGACGTGAAATGAATAGGAACTGACGGACTGGGGGATGGGATACGCTTTTAACAACGGAGCAGAAGCCGTCTTTTGTTACTTTGGTATTTTGTTTCCATTCCAAAGGCTAAATTGCCGTATATTTAGGGGAGTTAACAGTAGTGTTACTGTGAAGAACAAAAATATTCAGCAACGTTATGTTGTTTAGTGTGCTAACAACAAAGAGGGTTTTATGGTGTTTTGGTGCCGCCGAGAAAGTTCAGTCATATTTATTTTATTTCTGAACAAAACGTAATTTTAACGATTGTGATTGTTTTTCTGTTTTATGCGCTGAAGGGCACGAATAGTCGCGAGGGCGCTTGGAAATCTCGAGCACGCGCTCGCGGAGTGTAAAGTCCTCTCTTGTAAACTGCTTTGCACACAAAACCACTTACTAAATATTAAATGGTTTATTAAATCTTTTACGAATTTCTACATTGCGCTGTCTTTCATCGACAAGCTAGACGAATATGTGTGTATTTTAGCAAATGCGAATGGATGAAACGAGCACTGAAAGTTTTCTTGAGATTTGTTTAACGTGGTTACCCATGCAAATAGTACTTTCCTGATGTGCAGCATATCACAAAATAGACCAAACAATATTACGAATACTACGAACTCCTATAATAATGCATTTATTAATGTTAATACAGATGAATAAATTGGCAATTAAGCACTTTATAGTGTGTCAATGAGTTTCTGTAAATAATTCAGGTAAAGGTAGAAATGAAAAAGAAAAAGAAAGTTTTGTGATTGATCAGCTTTTCATTTTCATTGACATAATTATTAATGTTTTCCTATTTATGTTATTAACACATTATTGAATAAATCGCTGTCTGAACACATTGTCTTGTTCTTAGCTGAAGAAGATGTATGGCAGGAGGCGTCGAGAATAATGCCTAATTTATTCAAGAGGCAGTGGAATGTGACTTTATATGTACACACAAAAGGCGCTTCCATCCTCACAGTGCTCACATCAATTCATCAATTGGCCTATCTGCTGTCATGGTGTCTATGGTAAAGCTGGAAATATAGACAAATAGTCAGCTGCTGTTTCAGTGGATCCTGATGCACAAATCATATTTGTTTTGAGTAATGATATGCCATAAACAAATATTTAAAAGTTGTCTGTCAGTTTCTTATCTGCTTCAAACCATGAATACCTTCTTGATGATTTGAGTAGTGTGAGATATGAAGTTTTCAGAAATAAATGTGTCCCAATTGTACTAAATCTATTAAAAGTGGAGCTGCGTTATTTTAACTTGATCTCTTTTTTCTCCGCAGTTTCAGTGAGGAGTGCGCTGCAATCATGCAGAACCACGTGACTTCACTGCTGGTGGCTCTGCTGCTCCTGTGCAGCTGCACTGGGATCCAAAGCATCGACACTGCGCCCGTCCCTCTGTTTACCGAGTCTGTTTACAATGCTACCATTTATGAGAACTCTGCTGCTAAGACCTACGTGGAAAGTCCTGTCAAAATGGGAATCTACATCACAGATCCTACTTGGGAAATACGGTACAAAATCGTGTCGGGAGACAATGAGAACCTGTTCAAAGCTGAGGACTATCAATTGGGAGACTTTAGTTTTTTGCGAATAAGGACCAAAGGAGGTAGCAGTGCCATTCTTAACCGGGAGGTTGGAGACCACTATATTCTCACAGTCAAAGCCATGGAAAAGAATTCAAATGCTGAGGCTCGAACACGAGTCAGGATTCAGGTACTGGACACAAATGATCTTCGGCCACTGTTCTCCCCAACCGCTTATAGCATATCTTTACCAGAAAACACAGCAATTCGCACAAGTGTAGCCAAGGTGA
Source organism: Enteromius paludinosus (assembly GCA_032361165.1). Classification (NCBI taxonomy): domain Eukaryota; kingdom Metazoa; phylum Chordata; class Actinopteri; order Cypriniformes; family Cyprinidae; genus Enteromius; species Enteromius paludinosus. Next base: position 10,037,808 of record JAUMHQ010000044.1, on the reverse strand, counting down.
TGGCGACAGATGCAGATATTGGTACGAACGGAGAGTACTACTACAGCTTCAGAGAATGGACAGATATGTTTTCGGTCCACCCCACAAGTGGTGTAGTTACGCTAACCGGAAAGCTGGACTACTCTGAGACAAAGCAGTATGAATTAGAGATTTTAGCAGTGGACCGAGGCATGAAACTGTATGGTAGCAGTGGATTTAGCAGCATGGCTAAGTTGACGGTACGAGTGGAGCAGGCCAACGAGCATGCACCGGTCATCACTGCTGTAACCCTAGCACCCTCAGACACTGACAAGGACCCTACTTATGCTGTCGTGACTGTCGAAGACAGTGACCAAGGTGCTAATGGTGAGATAGCATCTCTCAGTGTGGTTGCGGGCGACCCTCTTCAGCAGTTTAAAGCCATGCGCACAAGTCCAGGCAGTAAGGAATATAAAATAAAAGCAGTTAAGCAGGTCGACTGGGATAGTCAGCCCTTTGGATACAATCTTACACTGCAAGCCAAAGACAAAGGAAGTCCACCTCAGTTTTCGTCCGCAAAGGTCATCCATGTCATGTCCCCCCACTTTAAAGTAGGGCCTCCTAAGTTCAGTCAAGCTACTTACAGAGTCAATGTGAGTGAATTTGCACCACTGAACACACCTGTTGTAATGGTAACAGCTGTGCCAAAGTATCCTCAACTTAAGTATGCATTTAGACACAAATTGGATAAAAATCATTTTGCCATTAATGCAGATTCAGGGTTGATTACAACAGCTGGGCACCTTCATGCAGACTCCGTGAATAGATATGAATTAGAAGTTATGACCAGCGACAAAAAAGCATCAGCAAAAGTAATTATCAGTGTGATCGACGTGAACAACAACGGCCCAGAATTCAGACAGACATCTTACAAAGCTAGCATTGATGAAAATATGCCCATAGGTACTAGTGTACTAACAGTGAAAGCCACTGATTTAGACAGTGGGGAAAACGGATATGTCACTTACAGCGTTGCCAATGTGAATCCCCAGCCATTTGTTATTGACTACTTCTCTGGTGTCATCAGTAGTTCAGAGATTTTGGATTATGAACTAATGCCAAGGATTTATACCTTGAAAGTGCGGGCATCAGACTGGGGTTCCCCTTTTCGACGTGAGGTGGAAACTCAGGTTACAGTCACGCTTAACAACTTGAATGACAACAAGCCACTTTTTGAGAATGTGGATTGTGACGTAACCGTGCCAAGAGACCATGGTGTTGGTGAGCAAATCACAACCGTGTCTGCTATTGATGCTGATGAGTTGCAGTTGGTGAGGTACAGAATAAAAGCTGGGAATGACTTGAATCTGTTTGAAATGAATCCAAACTCAGGCGTTCTGTCCTTAAAGCAGCCTCTGAGTGAGGGTGAGGCAGCAAAAGTGTCCTATCACAGTTTGCAGATCATAGCCAGTGATGGAGAACATGAAACTCAGCCCATGTTTTTGAACATTACGGTTGTTACGGCACATAAACCAGTCCAAGTAAAATGTGTTGATACTGGAGTTGCCAGCATGCTGGCAGAAAAGCTTCTGCAGGGAAGCAAAATCCACAGCCAAAACGAACCCGAAGACCACTTCCAAGACTTTCACTCTGTGAACCGAGTTGCGCCCCAGTTTGCAGAAACTTTTCCCAGTGTGATTGAGGTCAAGGAAGACTTGCCTGTTGGGGCCAGGATTGTCCATCTTAGTGCCACAGATTCTGACAGCGGTTTTAATGGAAAACTGGTTTATGTTATCTCTGGGGGTGACGTTGAAAGTTGTTTCGTAATTGACATGGACAGCGGATGGCTCAAAGTGTACGCACCTCTTGATAGAGAAACAACTGATCACTATACATTGAACGTTACCGTGTATGACCTTGGAATACCCCAGAAGTCATCTTCACGTCTGCTGGATGTAAAGATCCTCGATGCTAATGACAATAGCCCACAGTTTTTACAGGATGCATATTCTGTGGACATCAGCGAGAGCACTGCGGTGGGCACAGAGATCATTCAAGTTGAAGCAAAAGATAAAGATCTTGGTGATAATGGTGTGGTCAGATACTCAATATTGGCAGACACAGAGCAGTTTGCTATCGATACGGAAACAGGGATCATTGCGGTGAAGAAGCCTCTAGACCGTGAAGCGCAACCCAGTTTTGTTCTCAAGATAGCAGCTCGTGACCAGGCCACTGGTGAACCTCAACTTGTCTCGACTGTGTTGCTTAAAATCACACTGGAGGATGTAAACGACAACCCTCCAAAATTTATTCCTCCAAACTATCAGGTGAGAGTACGTGAGGATCTACCCACTGGTACTGTTATAATGTGGCTGGAAGCTCATGACCCAGATGTTGGGCCATCCAGCCAGGTACGATACAGCCTTGCTGACAATGGAGATGGGAAATTCGAAGTAGACAAATTGAGTGGCGCCGTACGAATCGTGCAGAATCTGGATTATGAGAAAAAGCAAGTGTACAGTCTCACAGCAAGGGCGAAGGACAAAGGGAAGCCAATATCTTTGTCCTCAAGTTGTCACATTGAGGTGGAGGTCGTGGACGTGAACGAGAATCTGTATAGGCCATTTTTCCCATCATTCGTGGATAAGGGATTTATCAAAGAGGATGTGCCCATTGGAACATCAGTGATGAGAATCACAGCTCAGGATGAGGATAAAGGAAGAGATGGAGAAATCCGTTATTCCATTCGGGATGGGTCGGGTCTGGGGATCTTTACTATCGACGAAGAAACTGGTAAGTTATCTTCCTTTCCCTTTCATCCGTTCATGACTGGGGCGGGGTAGCGGGGGATGTTTTGTTGGGTCATGAATTATTCAAGAAACAAATCTCCTATGCATAAAAGTGGCCGGTGAAATGAACGGTGCAAATGTGAAAGGACTTGCTATATTATAGGTGGGTTTTTTTGGGGAGGGGGTGTATTGAAGGAGGGACTCAGAGTTTTTTTGTGTGGCATCAGTTGGATACTTGCGCAGGTTGGTGGTAGCAGTTGGATGTCTTTATGAAAGCTGATGAAGAGCATCCTGATTCTTTTCATTTTTTGCGCCGGAGGAGAGAGAATTGATGGCAGGAACAGATGGAGCAGCTGTCTCTCAGACCTGCTGTAGACATTCCACACTAGTTGCCGTGGTATTAAGAGGATTGCTCGCCCTCCCCACCCCCTACTTCCATACACACATATTTTTCTACTTGATACTTTCTCTCTGTCTATTTTTCTTTTTAAATAATCAAATCAAGCACCGGCTATTTCTCATTTATAGATTATTTTGTTATGTAGGCCATAGGGTACTTAACTATGAATGTGAGCTGCTGAGAGTTAGGGAATGGGGCTTTTTGAAGCAAACACATTTCAAAAGTCAACATCTGGCCTCATTATCTTTATACAAAGAATGTATTAATACCTCTCTCAGCTGCCCTGATCACTCAAAGCACCTGTGCCAAAAGCTTAAAATAAGCAGTTTGGAATTCCAACGGTCTTTGACACTGTCCAACTATCGGCCACCCAGTAAAAAATGAAGGCCTTGTATACCCAAAGCTTGCAAGACTGTGAATATTAAGTGTTTTTCTTGGATTAATGGGTTTTTGTGCTGAGCTAAATGAGTAATGTGCAAATAGAGCAGTGTAACATCATGCATAAAATGTTTTTTTGCATGCATGCAATTAATGTCTGGAGTCTGGACTTTACGCATAACAAATCACCTGGTTAGTCAAGGTGGTAAAATATAACTAGTTTTACTGTAATTCATATCAAGGTGGCCAGTCTGCCTAAGAAAGTAAATTAGCAGTATCTCCTTTGAATCCCTTTTGGAAAATCTTGCTTTCTTGGGCGGTAAATTTAGCATGACAGGATGTGCTGGCATAGGGTTGTCCCCCCAACAAGACCATCTGTTGGCCATTGTGCCTGCCCAGTCTTATGGAGATTGGACTGCAGTTCCAATGGATGGAAGCTTACTTGGAGATTTTGATTTGGATATATAAAATCGTTAAAAGTTCTCTTGGGTGGATCAGAAAGTTACAAACCTGCATGAGTTTGTCACCATCACAGATAAAACTCTTCTGATTTTATAAAAAACTTTCCAGGGCTCAAACACATGGATGACATGGGATCAGTGTAATAAAGTTTAGAGCCATTTATCAGAACTGTCACTTTTACATTAAACAATATGGTAGGCTACATCCTTCTATCCTTTCCTTAATGCAGAATAATCTCCATAGTTTTAATTAATAATAGTTACTGTAATGCTTTGTGGTTGTGAGCATTGTCAATTCAGAGTCCGCTCAGCATCAACCCTAACTAGAGATGTGGGCCACCAGGAGTCTCTGACCTTCTCCCCCGCTCTCTGACCCCCAAATTGATCTATCTGCTCTAGCAGTCATGCCATTGTCTTTTTCAGAGTCCTATTGTTAAGGATCATAGCCAGGACTGGTACTAAAGCAAATACGCCTGAGGTAACAGCAGCTCTCCTGGGAATGGAAAGATTAGAAGAGGGATGGGTAGGAGGTGTTCAGGTTTGAGGTCACTACATGTGGGATGAATATTACGTTTCAAGCAAGGAATCAATCTTTAAACCAAGGCTAGTGAGTAGTAATAAAGAGCCATTTGTTGTTTTGCACTAAATGGGTATTTCGAGAACGTGGGGTCACTATTGCTGGAGGCAGTGTGTGTACCTTTAGTCATGTCTTAGGAGAATGAGCAACAAAAGAAATACTGAGACACATCTGGGCCATATTTGGTGCTTTGGACTATATTTTCCATGTGTATGTGTTGTTTGCCCATTTTATTCTCTGCTTCTGCAGACCCCACAGGGGAGCAAGGAATGTGCAAATTAAACGTTTTCTGTTGTTCGTTTCTACCCCCCCATTTTGTTCGCCTCAGTCCTACATGTTTGACTCCAGTAGTTCCGCCTTGTAGGAATGTGAGGCTTCCATCATTTATATCCCGTCTTCCCATAGATGTATTTTTGTTTGTCTCAGCGGAGCAAAAGCTTCCCTCAAAAACCTCATTTCTGGGAAACAGTTTGAATTAAACTATTACGGACACACTGAAACTCGAATACGAGCTGATTAGTGCTTTAAAATAGAATGGTTACTTGAGATTTTGTGACATTTTTGCTGTGATTTGGTCGGCTTTTCCATCTCAGCAGTAAATAGCAAAGTCTGTAGAGTCTGTCTGTAGAACCTCCTGCAGTGTTTACATATGTGATTCTCACAAACATGTCAAGAGCAGAGGGCTATAATGGGCTCTGGTGAGACCTTAGTGCTCAAGTCAGGGAAATTCTGCCATGTGTGTGTTTGTAAAGATGACACACATACACAAGCACAGATGCACGAGTCATTGAGGTATGCACTAAATTGATCGATGTCACCAGAGCCGCGCAAAGAATCTTGTGCCTTTATTTAATAAACCTCCCATGGTAAAAGGGAGCGAGTAAAAGTGGAGAGCAAAGTCACGGGTCAAGGATCTTAGGCTTGAATATTTAAGAAATCAAATGCTAAAAAATCGATTCTGCGGACACTGTCAGTCTCAAAGTCAGCATGAAGTCAATTATTAATAAAGGTTGGATGAGCTTGAACATTTGTCATATGTGTGAGGGGTAGAGAGAATATCAGTGAGACCTGGCTAGTAGGAAACCTACCAAAACATCCTAGCAACCACCCACAACACCATAAAATTGTAGTTTTACTCTGAATTTAAAGTCCCATCTTGCTATCTTTGATAAGATCAGTCAAAAACGTCTTTCAAGAAGCAGCTCATTAAAGGTGGTGCAAAGGAGCTAGAATTTTGAACAGCTCTTAAATTCTGAGGCCAATGACATTGTATGCTCAATTAGGTTTAACCTTTCATTTGAATCCTAACACCTCCTCCTACTAAAGACTACTTTCTTATTTGTGTTCTTAGAATAGTACATTTCTGCTTTATGATATTCATTTGCTCTGTAATGAAATCAGCTCAGATTTTTTGCCCAGTTGACCACGCAAGATGTGATATAGCAATTTACACCCCTTGTGAAAGTTTGCAGGGATTGCTGAATTGCCACATTCTTCATATCATTGCGTTTAAGAAAATGAGTCTGTACTTGATAAACATATCAATTTCACCCTCCAAGTAAGCACATTTGATTTCTTTCACTGTTGTTATTTATTTTCCGAAAATTTTGATTTGACTGCTCACATTATTAAATGGCATGGCATAGTACGAGAATCGGGACGTACCTATCCAGACAAACGGATACAGACATACCTGCTTGAGCCAGACACCATTAGGTCAGAGAGTGCCCCATAATGCTGAGCATGCAACCATGTCTAATCCCCCTGACTCGCTGCACAAAAATATCTGTTTGTGCACGAAGCTGCATAAAAGGCAGTGACTTTTTCCACTTGTTCCCCATGTGACTGACGATCAGAAAATGAAGTCTGACTTGTAATACAACAATACTTTTATAAGAAACAACATTTACAACTTCTAGTTAGATGTTGCAAAGATTGATTATTCACTAGGCAAAGCCAAAGTCTCTAAATGCATTTTAATTTATGTTCCTGGTCTGTCATTTTAATAACATAACTGTTAACATCTTTCACTCTTTTAAGTCCATATGCTCTGGCAAGCCTTTTTTGAATTCTCTTTAAAGACACGCAAAACTCATGCAAATGAAGTACTCTATTCATTAACTATACTTTTAGCACTTTTAGAGAAGAAATATTTGAAGAACAGAATTGCACTTCTAAGAACAGTTTGGGATTAGGTTAGGTCATTAGGTTGGGAATAAGACTGCAGTAGTTGGGCCGTATGTTTTTGATTTCCCTGAAAAGAACCTGTAAGATTAATTGATTTTACTACATTACTCTGCCTGTTTTTAATTTCCATAAAAAGAACTGGATCATAATTCATTGGTTTATGATTTGAATCTTACTGGTCTTGCTGTATGCTTTGTATATTCAGTAGTGGTTATGTGGCTTTAATGAATAGTAATATAGGGCCCTATGATTTCCATGATGCGGAAAACGAGGACAAAATCACGGAATCCAGTCATAGAAACAGAATTTACTGTATAATACAGAATGTTGTGGAATTTGACACATTTTTGAAGGATACATCAAAAGTAGGTCAGTTCACTTAAATCTAAACATGATATGTACTATTGTCTGTGAAAATTAAGCCAACAAAATAAATGTATTTATTTCTCTCTATAACTATTCAGAGAGTCACTTCATTTGCCATGTCATATTTCAATTGTGCACGCTACCTCACTAATAAGATTGCGTAATAGTTTGCAGGTTTGGCGTGCTGTCCAGGGGGCGGGCCGGAAGAACGGCGGGCTCGAACCCTCAGTGTGCTCGAGCCCCGTTATCTATTACCAAGCCGGGCGCAAATAGTTTTAAAAATAGTTTTTTTCTCCAACCCCCCACGAAAAAAAATTGTGATACGAACCGAATAGTGGGTTTGGTGTATCGTTACAGCCCTAGTTGACAGAAATACTACTGAATGTAATAATAGCACTATTAATAATACAATTTTTATTAAACATTATTTTTAAAGGAAAATTTAACAGAATTTATTTAGCAGAATAATAAAATGTATTTCACAGGGTGTAATAAATCTGTTTTTGTTCCAGTTTTAATAAATCGCTGTTTAATATTGTAAGTTTCACGATTGTAAGTAACTAGACATGCTTTTTGATTAATACAAGTTAATTTAATTAATAATACAAAGTTTCCAACCTATATTAAAAACGCTTTGCTTCTTGTTTATGAGGTATTGGCTGTTGTTCCTTCAACTAGTGGAACAGCACTTTTTAAAAAAGAAATGAATTAGTTTGATGTACAAAAGCACTAGTATGAGAGTGTGCATGTGCTGCTCTTTGTGTGGGTCCCCTATATGCCCTTCCTGTGGGGAGAAAGGTTGACTGATTCTTTTTGATGCCAGATAACAGAGGAATGTGCAGGCCGCTTTGTCTTCTCCTGTTTGGCTACCTCTTGGTTGGCCCGGGCAGGGATAAGGGGAAGGGGGTCATCTGAATGAAAGTGGTCAGGTGTGAGTTTTTCTCTCTTATAATGATTCTATTGCCATATGTGGCTCATTTCGCTCCGGCTTCCTCTTTCGCTCTTCCGCATTCCTGCTCAAAATATTGAGCCTACTGTGACTATTCTCTCCCGTTACCCATCTCGCCATCTCATCACCTTTTTCCATCTCTCAGGAGTGTGACTACTACTTTTCCACTTTTTTTGCAGAGGGTATAAGACTGGCTGACTCTGTGTAGTCTCTGCTTGAGCCGTGTTGCTGGGGCAACCGGATTCTGGAATGCGGGATCAGGAGTTGATTGTAGGGTGCTAAATGAAAAGCACACTTTCCCTCGTTAAAGTCGGCTGCCGTCTCCGACTATCAGGTCCCATTTTTGGGAACTCGTGCTGATGTTAACTCTTGTGATTTTAATGTTCCCTAAATAAAAACCAGTTGAGCGAAAGAAGACCGGCTTTGCCAAAAACAAACCAGAAGCGGAGTGTTTTTGGTCTTAGACGTGTGCGCTAAAGGATTGATGGTTTGACGTTAAGCCCAGTATTTCATACTCAAATTCCATATGCTACGGTCCAGCTCTCAGCCATGCCAATTCCCATTACGGTGGGTGATGTTGCAACGTTTGCTGTTCCCCTGTGATGTCACCGATTTTTTAACAAGAATCGAAGGCGAGTGACAGCAGATGTAAACACAGCGCTGGTGGAAGCAGAGTGCGAAACCGGAGACGCTAACCACTGACGCGAGACAAACTGTATGATGCATCTGCTCCCAAACTGTATCTGACTGTGCGTCAAAGTTAACTGACATTTTAGCATTGCACATCCTGGGACTATGAATGTCACACCCACGGCTTTTTCACTCAGAGGTTATGAATGAGAAATGAAGATGAATGCTTTATATTTCACTGTTGGGCTTCTGAGCTTGACGGTTAATCACAACAGTTTGCCACAAAGGCACAACAAATCATTGCATCATGGAGCGTTCAGCGAAACTGCAGTGTTTTCCTCTATAAACTTGTACCTGTTTTTGAAAACTGCTAACAGCGTATGCCTCCGTGTAGACAAATTGTGTGCATTTTGGCAGAACAAACCAACATTCGAACAAAGGCACGACAAATCATTGCATTGTTCGATTACGGTCAGGAAGTTAACAGAGAATAGTTACTTTCACATGCTACTAAGGGAAATTAAACAATTCCTTTATTCCTTTCACCGTGCTGCTCATGCGTGTTGGGCTTGTTTACATGAGCATGTACAAACACACACACACAAAAGCGTGTATTTTAGAATACTTTCCTAATATTTTTACTCTTCATTGTGCAAGAATGACATACTTTACAGCATAAACCAAATATTACTTCATTTTTTAAATTGCGTTTATTGTAATATTTCACAGTAAAATCTGTATTTAAGAAAAATGACATAAACTAGTATTTTTGCTTTTCATTTTCAAACGTTAAACTATCAGACAGGAAACATTTTAAACTTTGATTTTGTTGACAATTGTCTGTCTGTAAGTGCTTGTGTTCACAAATGCATGTTAAAAGCAACAAAAGAAAAACCCTTAGAGCACATGCATGAGAAGTTTGTTTGGAGCAGCGTTTAATCCAAACCAAATTGGTCCGAGACACAGAAAACACAGGACTGTGAGCTGTTCATATGTAAAAGAACAGGGCCACACTTCACTCTGAAATGCTCTGCACATATGTTAATTAAATTATTTAGTAGTCTTTGCTATTTGATAATTGGGCCATATTGAAAATTCAGCTTTAATGTTTTTCATGCAGCCCCCATTGCAATGGTGTTAAACTTTTAAAATGGTTAAAACAGCAATAAGGATAATGTATATTGTTTTTTGCTACAATCTGGCTTGCTTAGATTTAAGGCTGTGCATATTTTTTTTTAGGTTTGTAGTCATAAGTCTGTTCATGCAAACTCCCCCAGAAACAACAAAGTAGGAACATACACCTTCATTTAGACTGGATGATTTGTTATGAACAGTCTAATGTAAACCGATATCACAGTGTTTGCGTTTGTTTTGGAATGTCGGTTGCACAGCTTTGCCCCTAGATAACAGTTGGGTATAAATTCGCGTTCGTAATGATATGTAAAGGTGTAATTAGGAGCCTAGTTAGGAGTCAAACATCTGGGGTTTGAACCAAATGACTTTTCTATTCCCTGTGTTTTACTGCCTCGCCAGACTCCTCCCTGCAATATTTTAAACGTCTTTGATCCTCGCCACACAGAAACACTCCAAGGAGCACACATTTATAAATAGAAAAGTGAGAGGAAAAAAGAAGGGAGGCTTTCAAAATGTCAAGGCAGCACCCCATATGAAACATACTCTCACTTCATAGCCTTATCAGTCTTCCCAAAAGAGGAGAGAAAAGCTCTCCGGCATGAACTGGGACGCTAATGCGGTGGCCTGGTGATAATGCCAGTGCCAACCATGTCACTGGGCAGCTATTTCATGCTTTGAAAAAATGTTGTTATAATGGAGGACAGACGCTCGTTATCAGGAAGGGCTCAGAGATTGGAGTCAATTCATGGGGGAAAGAGCATGCTTAAAGTACAAACATGATATTTAAACAAACAGGCCATGCTCACTGCCAGGCCTCTGCAAAAACACAAGGTCTTCCGGACAATGGGATCTGTCTGGGCAAGTGTCAAAAGAAGCTCTGAGCTGGAATTAATGGGCTAAAGTAGGCAGGAAAAAACTCCCCTGGTTTCTTTTTCTTGCTCCTTTTTAGAGAACCAGCTTAGCCACTTTTTTTTTCTCAGGATTGCAGTATATATGTTTATATCATAACTGGTTTATTTTGCAAATGGAGTGATTTCTGATCGCTTCCTGCTTTTAAGATGATACGATTAGTGTGATATATAGAGCGAGACAGTGAGCTATATTAAGTCGGTCAAATCATTGTGTTCCTCCTAAGTATGATTTTTCCCTCCAGCCAGATGTTACAGGCTGTTTTTTTTGGGGTTTTTTCGCGCTAGTCAGGTTGGTAGTTGCTTTGTTAGCCTTGACGATATACTGAAGACGCAATGATGCATGACACGGAAATAGAGGGTTGACTCAAGGCTTCGCAAGGCCGTAATCACTTGTCCAGGATGCCCTGTAGATAAGATGGCTTTTGTGTGCCACAGTGTTTGTTAAAGTCATCAAGCACTCATTCTTTAATTGCTTCCTCACTCCGCTATTAGAGGCCGATTAGTCTCTTCTTTTTCTAAACTAGATTTGTGTTGGTTTCCAAGAGAATTTTAGTCTAGAATGAATCGTTTTTTCCAACACATGGCTTTTTCAAAGTTATAAAGTTCATACAGTAATCTGAATATTTAGGGCTCAACATTAAGAATGGCCTGCTGGACGATCATAAATATTTAGTTTTCTTTGTGGTTGCAAATTCTACTCATCCACTATAGTCATTAATGTGAATTAAAAAGTGTATTTGATGATTTATAATAAATCACGTGTATGTGAATTAAAAAAATATATATTAGAAAAACAGTCAATATAAAAATACAGAACTTATTTATTAATAATATTTATAACACTTATAATAACTTAGAAATTTTAATTATGTATATTTTGTGTGTGTGTGTAGTGTGTAGGCAATAACTATGTAAGTTCTACTTGTCCACTGAAGTCATCTAGGTAAAAGCAAATGTATTTGTTTATTAAAAATATTACAATTTATATATAGCAAAATTATAAAGGGCAATATAAAATGTATAGGCTAAGTTTAGATGATATATTTTGTATTGGGGAAAGTGAAAATGTTGGCAGGACAGTTAGAAATCTAAAATAGTGGCCCAAATCCTCCTATTGAGGCCAGATATTATTTATGTTTTTATGAAGTAATAATTGAGTTCATTTATAGTACAAGTATTCTAAAGTGAAAGTGAAGTGGGATAGAGCCCCATTAAAGCCCCTGAAAAAAGTCTGGGAACCGAGAGCATGATATGATTGAAGTTGGGAACGGAGGGGTGAGGTGGGGTGATGGGAGCTTAGCCGAGGGTTCCCTCATAATACTCTTGGTTCTGACACTGGAATCTCAACTATTTCTCTGGAGTCTCGGGAAAGAAAGATAGAGAAAAGAGTGAAGCGGGAGGTGGAGAGAAAAATCGCTGAAAAGTTTATATAAGCATGTGAGCAGGAGGCCTAAGAAGGCTGAGGAATGCAGGAGCCCGCCCAGCAAACAGAATTAACCAAGCCAGTTCAAAGAGAACAGACCACTTTTTAAAGTGCAGACCAGGGGAATACACGTCTTAAGCTGCTGTAACTTATTCCTCTGCTTCTACCACCTCCACTACATATGTGAAGTAGTGTGGAGTCACTCTCTGAAGGTCAGAGAATTGCTCAGAGTTAGTCAGGCCTTGCTTTGATGATATTCACAGCAAGACTGCGAACATCAACTGTGCTTACAGGAGCTGTAGTGTCGTGGCTTATTACGCATCCTCATCCAAAACAACCAACAACATGATATTGACAGTTTTTGATGACAACTGATGACGAAAATGAGCACTTGGGATAAACGTGGTTTTACATATGATAATCCTCTATTTGACAATCCTTGTAATCTTCTTCTGGCTTTCTAATTTGGTGCAATTGCCAGCTTTTCATTCATGTGCAATTAGTAATTTCTCAAGCTGAAACTGTGCCATGTGTTTGTACGTGTGTATAAAGAAGAAGCGAGGGTTTCTTCAGCTAGCCTATCATGGAGACTTTTAGCCTGTGGACTATTAAAACGCACTCACTCTGGTTTAGTTTGTCCACCAACAATATCCAACATTACATTTGATGTCTCCCCAGTTTTTCTGAAACCATCACACAACTTAATTTACACTACCAAGTTTGTATTTTATTTGGAATTAAATTAATACTTTTCAATTCAAACTTTTTTAGGACTTGTGGGAGGCTGCCGCTGCTGCTACTGAACACTTGTTTTGTGCAATAAAAACAAAAAAATAACATCATTTGACTCTACCAAAAGTATTTTCCTAGCACTGCAAAACTTAAGTTGATGCACTGATGTCACATGGACCGTTTTATCGATGTTTTGCTACGTTTCTGGATCTAGGATCATTTCAGTTGTATTGTTGTCTATGGAGGGTCGGATGGGCCTCATCAAAAATATCTTAATTTGCGTTCTGAAGATGAACGAAGACCTTATGGGTTTGGAAAGACATGTGGGTTAATAATTAATGTCAGAATGTTCATTTTTGGGTGAACTAACCCTTGAATCCTCTCATTGGTAAGAAATTTAAATTTCAGGCGATATTTATATTTTAAGCAATTATCCGCCAATTCTGATATCAGTCCAATAATATTGTGCATCCCTAGTTCCTACTATACATAAATGCTGTTTAAATGCTTTTTTGTAATTTTTTATTAAATAAATGCAGCTCTGGTAAGCATATCATCTATTAAAAACAACAAAAGATCCCACAGACCCCAAACGTATTTGCACATAGTGGAAAAATAACATAATAAACATTTTGATTATTGTAGTGTAGCAGTTTATTTAACAACAGGCCTAATTTATAAGAATTTCTTATAGTTTGTATGTTTTGACAGATGTATATTTTTTAATGTATGGATTTAGATTAATTTTGTGACAGGGAACTGAAAATGACCTAAACTGGATTGGCCATCAGCACATAGCATGGAGGCTGTGCTATTCCCTAATCCACTTAACATTCCCATCATCATGACCCTTAATACTCTCAACCAGGACCAAACTTTAACATGTCAAGTCAAGATCAGAAACCCTTCATTCTTGTTAACTCAGTGTGGAGATGGTGTAGTCATGGCCGTCTCATGATCTAATCAGTCACTGGGGATGTCGAACAAGTCTGAGAATGAAATGAGCTTCCTTTCTGTCTCTCTTTGCACACACAAATATGCACACACACACCTATGTGCAAGGTCAGCCATGTTGAGTCAGTGCGAGCGGTTCTCATTGTTCATCGAGGCACTCAGGTTGCTGTGAAATGTCTCGCTTCAGGGTGAAGAAATGAACAGACAAAGCAGCCAGAAAGAAAGACCTGCTGTATTTCTGTCATCATATTCTATAGCTTCAGGGCAGGTTTCACAACTTCCTCAACCACAGTCGATGGAAAGGTGTGGCAGAATACCTATAAAACAACCTTAATCACTGAGTGAATCATCACAATTACAGATTGTACGGATTGTGTTTGAATACGCCGAGACATTTGTGCAGAATTTCCAGATTCCAATTCTTGTTTGAACTAAACCGGGTTACATCTATTGCTAGATTCATCATCGGGGAAATATTTTATAAACTATAAGCTATAAAAATGTTGCACTGAAGATTGGCCTAGCAAAAAACAGAAGATGAAGATTCACATGATCATATCTATTCGTATCATACGCCCGCAGCACTTTTGCGACCAGAGAAAAAAACAGTATAAAGGATAAATAGGTCTATATGAGAAATATAGAATGAATGACCCAATTAATATAAAAAATGGCAACGTCCATAAAACTAAAAGTCTTATCACTTTCTGACATGACAGGAGTCCAATCGAGGCGCGAGTTGTTTCATCAGATCTTCATTAACTGACAGCAGCTTAAAAATTTGGGCGGAGAGTGGAGCATTTGCATCGCGCACAGAACACAAAACTGACGAGTGCCGCTCCAGTGGAAAACTGACGAGATCCAATAAAACTTTCAGATGACACGCAGCTAATTTCTTCATCATTATAAGTTACCCAAAACACACAAAAAAACACGTAACACCTGGTAGATGCACGTTTGTGCAGCAGAGTGGCTCTCTTTAGCAGTGTATGACGAGTCCTGTTCCGTTCACACAGCATGTGTGCTCAGAGAATGCGGTTATGAGTCCTGAACATTTACAGATGAGTCCCATTACAGAACGTGGTTGTCACTCCCTGTATTAGGACTCAAGCTGCCGGTCTACAGTACTGACAACTGTATTCTGCTGCTGTGTGAATGTGGCCAATAAAATGCAACTTTTTTTTTTTAAACACATTTCTATATAGGCTATGAGTGGCGTATTTTAACAATGCATTAGGTAAAATACTGAAATAAATAAAATTACTTTTTAAACTGTTTAACTGATTGTATTAATTAGTAAAAATTCATATCGGTCGGTTAAAGGTTAAACGGTTAAAACGGAACATCCCTAATTTAATTAGATTTTAAGTTAGTGTCACACACACAGTCATACAGCGGAATATTGTGCGGAGCATCACCCTGCACTCTATATCTTACCATCATTTTTCTTTTTTAGCCAAATACCAAAAAAATACACATTTTCGGCTTTGTTTTTCTGCGGCACAAATTTCAGTAAATCGCTACAATAATAATGAAGTGAATTTGAGCTTAGTATGGTTTTTCAGCATCACGTTTTAGTGAGAGTGTGTTTGTGCATTGGTGAAGTCATCATCCTGTTGACTGCTTTTTCAGCAGCGGTCTTTTGAGCTTGAAGAAGCTGCTTTCTTTTGTGTGTATCCCCCGGTCATCCAAATGAGCACTCAAGCATGGGCAGTCTTTTGGCAGAGACAAAGCTCATTTTCTGTCTCACCCTATCGTTGAGCTCCTCTGACTCCATTTGACACATTCTCATACTCTACTAGCCGCTCACAAATACACACACACACACACACACACTCATTTGTCTTTTTTATTTGCCCTTCTCAGCCAAATATCTAAAAAAAAGAATGTCTTATACTCAAAGTCTTGCACAAACACACCTTCAGTTCAGTACACTTAAACCTCTACACGTGCTAAACGAATCCTTTACAAAGTTCAGTTGAACAATGTTAAAGATGATTTATGACGTTGCCAAGGCAATTACTTTTGCTCATACTTGTGGCAAGGGATTTGAACAAATCCCCGCCCAAAGCATTAAAATTATATATGTAATTCATCTCTCGTTATTTGTGCTACAACATGAATGACACATTAAAATTAAGTGACTTTTGAGAATGCTATTATCTTTGACTACTTTTATCACATGGTGAACATTAGAATCAAATAATTATCGTTTCTTATAATCGTTGTTTAAAAACAATATTTTTGTGGAAAGTGGGACACGTTTTCTTTAAAAAATCTAGTTAGAAAAACAAAGTCTTGCTTTTCTAGTTGCCTAATTTCTTATGCATGTTCCTTCTTTAAGGATTAAGCATTTACAACATTGAGTATAACGGTGCTGATCTATGGGCCACCCTACACCGACAGCCATGGGCAAGATGAAGTGAGCTATCCGTTTCCTTTCTCTCACCTCCTATATTGGAGCCTTAAGCTATCTAGCTAAAGTCAGGTGTTACGGATCAATGATGAATGAAAAATAAGGCCAAGAAGGTCAAATAAAACAGCCCAAGCCTGTGAAAAGCAGTTTTTTCTTGTCTGTTTTTAAAGGAGCAAGTCTCTTCTTTCTTACGTAACACCCTTAAGGCTCCTTCTAGTCCTCTGAGTTTGCTAAAGCCCAGCAGAGCAAGTTAAGAAGACAAAGAACCAGAACTGGCACCATGCACTGTGCAAAAAGACTGTTCTGGAACAAATCGGATAACGTTGCAGCTTCCTTGTTTCATATGTCCTTGTGCGACATGCTTGTACTTTGCAACACAACATGAACGCCGAGTCGGCTTAAATGAAGTTGGAGTGAATGAGAGTATTCTTGAATGTTTGCAACCTGAATAAACACCAGATTTCTTAACCAGCTAAAGTTCAAGGGCTCAAGTTTAATCGGATCGAGTTTTCAACGACAGGAGCCTCCCTGTTCTGGCAGGAGTAAACTTTGGCCAGGGAGTGTCTATCTAGCTCTCTTTCTTCATTCACACACCCCACCTGCCTGCCCTCAGTAACGATGAGATCACTCGGATACTGATAACGTTACAGGTCGTTTCAGGCAAGCCACATCTTTATTGCACTTAACCAAGCCTACGCTTTATACAGTATGATACAATAAAATCGAATGATTCATTCTGCAACATAAATTACACTTTTCTAAGACTACCGTGCCTGGCCTGGATAAGCATAGGGATCACAGTCCGAGTTCTTCTTTTGCTTTTTTACCCTGCATCATATGTGATGGATTCGAGTGCTCTTTGTATGCAGACACGCTGTTTGCTGACTGGCGGCCTCCACCTCTTCTTCCTCCCCCATCTCATTCCTTTATGGCAGTGAAACAGAGAGTTCTGCCCCTCTGAATAGGCAGACTGTTGACACAGCTGACAGCAATGCAGCACACATGTGAAACGTCTCTAATGTTTTGTGATTGCTAGGTAGAGCCCTGAACAGGTGACTCTGGCTCTAAGCAAGCGAGTTTAATAAAGGCATTCTTCACTTAGAAGACCAATAAGACAATCTGTAGGAGGTTTCAGGTTCCCACTTAAATCTATCAAAACCACTTATCTGCTCCTAACGCTGCCATTATCATAGGCAATGCATGATGGGTATAGGATGTTGCGGCTGTAAAATGTATAAATTCCATTTAAAGGTCTACTTTAGGTTTTACACCTAGAGAAAGAAACATACAGTATGTGTGAAGTGGTTTGCACTCATTTGTGATGAAAACTTGCCAGATGCCAGTTTATTTTGTTGTGTGATGCTAAATACATAATACTGGTGATTAGTTTCTTAATTTTACTATAGATGCATATCATACATAGGTATAACTTTAAAGAAAAATGTCAGTTGATGTGTCTCAGAGATGACCCTAAGATTATTTCATGTTCTCTTCAGGTGTGATCCGGACACAGGAATTGCTGGACCATGAGACCGTACCTCACTACTGGCTGACGGTCTATGCTACTGATCGTGGTGTGGTCCCGCTGTCTTCCTTTGTGGAGGTCTACATCGAAGTCCAGGATGTCAACGATAATGCCCCACAGACCTCGGAACCTGTCTATTATCCGTCTGTCATGGAGAACTCACCCAAAGATGTCTCCATCATCCAGATTGAGGCATTTGACCCAGACACCAAGTCTAGTGAAAAGCTGTCCTATAAGATCACTAGCGGGAACCCCCAGGGCTTCTTCAGCATCAACCCTAAGACTGGTATGTGATTCAAAGTGTTTCATTGTTTTCATCTTACAGCCTTAAGATGCAGAGGTTGACAGTATTAGACTGATAGTTTGAAGTAACTGAATTTGTCAAATGTGGGTTCAACTGGACATAAGATTTTTTTAGACATACAAAAAAATTGCTTTTTTTTTAAGTATTAAGCACAAATATTGACCAAAGACTACACTTAATACAGGTTCTATCTTATAAATGTTGTACAGCACTGGTAGATGAATTATATGTCATCATATATCCATCAGAGAAGACATCCATCTACAGGACGCATACAAACAGTTAGAGAAACTGTAGGTTAGCTATGTCCTAATGCCCTTCTGAGATTCTTTGAGTCAGTTTCTTATGTAAATCTACTGAAGCATAAGGCTCAGTGAGTAAGTGTTCGTAGGCACATTCAGCTGCTCTCGGATCTACTCCGTGTTCTTGTTTCTCACCATGTCTCTCTCTGTCGCTTTCCTCTCTTTCTCACTCTCTTCATGGATCACTGTGTACGCATATGGGCTTTGCTTAATGGACCCACACAGAATATTTTATACAGCTATGGTTCCCCCTCCTCGTCCTCATCTCCCCCATAGAGTAGAACATGATTTTGCAGGCATACCGAGGAGAATAGGCGTAAAAAGGTGCAAACAGCAGATCAAGAGGCCCGGCAGCTGTAGAAAACCTTGAAACGATTCACACTTCAAGTTCAGGACTTTTCAGAAACATGTTAGGTCAGATTACCTAGCGCCTGCAATGCCGTCACTATTGTTGTCTGAACATGTTTTAGTGCTAAGAACAAATAACTTTTAAAGTTTAACTGAGGAAGACGGTGATAGCCAGCGGCTTTAGATAAAAAGACAAAAACGAGCCAATCATTAAGACACGCTACCATTCAAACGTTTGTTGTAGGTCAGATTTTTTAAATGCTTTTTGTAAAATACAACAATAGTAATTAACAACAATAATAGTACTAATAATGATTATTTCTTCAGGGTTCTGTGATGATTAGAAAGTTAAAAAGAAAAACATTTATTCATTATTAAAATGTTATATGTCTTTATGGACGTTTTCCATCCTTGTTGAATAGAAAACTGTTGATTTGTAGAGTACAGTAAAAGTACTGAACTACATATCAGTTAGTAATTTCATGAGAATTAAGAAATTTGGCAAATCTGAGCAAGTCTTCTGAAACTCCTGCGTGTGATATTATTAGATCTTTTTCTTAGGGAAAACATTTGTTCTACATTTAGGCTCATTACTGCCTAGGAGGAACTTTTACGATTATAAAGAGATCTAATTTGTAATTTTACTTTCCTATGGGTGCACTTCTCTGAAATCCACAGGCTTTATGTGGATAAAGTGAGTATGCTCAACAAAAAAAGCCCAGTGAAGCATTGTTCAAATTTGTGAACCTGAAAGCAGACAGTCTGAGAAAGTAGCCCTGAAGTTTTATTTGAGTGGAAGGTTTTGGCCTGTCTTTGAAAGTTGGTGGCGAGCCTCTCTCATAGTGTTTTACTGACTTGTGTGGTCTTTTTTTCCCCATGCAGTTACATACACAAATGTGACGGTTATTTTTGCTAGCAGTGGCCAATGAGAGTTTTCAGACCAAATAAGGGTTTGTCCTCCAGCAGACTGTGTTCTCTCAGTAACGGTTCCACACTTGAATTCGCTCCAGGGAAAGAAAGAATGAAAGGAAAGGGAGGAAAAAAGAGAGGAAAATTGAGTCAGTCTGACTTTTTAGTCGAATATTAACCATTCCAGGAGTGGCGGATGTGTGTGGGTTATTAAAGGGACTGTATGTGTGTTACCAAGAGTAAGAGATAAGACTATTTAAGAAAAAAGTGCTTTTGAAACACTTTTGGTTGTAAATCCGGAAGTTGTTTGTTCGTGGTGATTAACAGAGATGGTTCACAGAATTTCCTGAAATAGTCATCTTGCAAATGCGTATCAGATCTCCAGAGGAAAGGCTCTGCAAAGCATAACTGATCTTGTACAACCGTATCTGTATGCAATGTAGACGGTACATCTTTCGTCAAAAGCACAGGGTGCTCACCCACCCAAACACTTACAGACTCAGACATAATATAATATAACTGGGAGTAATCAGGGATGGGTCCGTCTCTTCCTAGATAACATACAGCTGCACAGCATGTCTGGGAATGAGTACGGTTGATTGGAGGTGGTCTTTTCTGTACAGATGTTCCATTTATTTAAGCAGTTTTCTTAAAATAAACACTTTTCAGTCAGTAAATTTCAATTTAGCCTCAAGGAACTTTTGTTAACTACAACTAAAACTGTCATCTTTTTTGTTCCTTGCAGAAATAAAATAATGTCTGAGAATTACAATTATTACAATTTGAAATTTTTCAAAGGTTTATAGTTGGTGATGAGTGAACAAGACAATGCTCTTCCTGCTTTACTAAGCATTTCACAATAACCAGGAGTATAATCCATTTAATCATGATGACTTGCACTACTGTTTGAGCTTTGAGCCCATAGGGAAAATTAAAGGTTTCACTTGCTAACTTGGAATGAAAATGATGATAAAATGATTAAAAAAAACAGCCTCAGAATGATAATAATATTTTTCTGTCACTTATCTGTTTAGATATAATTTAACATTTAACGTTAAAATTAAAGTGACTGCTTAAAAAAAAATGGAAGTTAAATCTGCACTAGACTTTGAGACGTTTCACCGAGAGTTGTCTAAAGCAGGGCTCCAGTAAGAGATCCTTGCTAAATCTCTACACATGGATGTGTGCTTGTGTGAAAGGGAAAGAATGTGCAGACGGTAACAATAGATTACAATAGTCATTTCAACAATCATAACTTCTTTGCAATATTTAAAAGCGCTTCATGTACTTCAACGCAATCAAGCAATTAACTCATAACCTTTATCGCAGGTTGCAATAACACCATAGCTACCTGCGTTGTTTATATTTGAACATGGTTTCCATAAACGCTTTGTTGAATCTAGAGTTTAATTGTTATCACCGCTGACCTCTATTATGAGTTTTTCATTTTTTTTTCCCAAACCGTCACGCCTGACGATAAAGCAGTTAAATATACAGCAGGCCAAACCTCAGTAATTACATGCTCAGAAACAGCAGAGCCCTGTGCTGGCGCGTCTACAAAGCTGTCCTGCAAAAAATAGGACCTGTGGGAAGAAGCAGAATAAACTTGTTTGTTGGTTCGCTGGTAGATCGGTGAAGAGCACATCTGCAGCCTTGGAGTTTGATTGTTTATTTCTCAGCTGACATTTTTCTCTGCTTGGTCACAAAAGCACCTTGGATGATATTGATTGGTTGGTTTAGTTCTTTGTGCTTGTGTGAGGTAACCAAGGGCTTTGATGAGAGGGTTTTTTTTTTGGCAACAGTAAACATGTCTTAGAGCTGCTTTTGTGTTTCATTGAAGTGAACATGTCATGGAAAACAGGATTTTCTTTTTTTTTTATTTATTTTTTTTTTATTGTACTTTATAGACATACTCAAATGTACACAACACAAAACCTTTCCATGGATGGAAAAAGTCTTCCATAAATATGAATAAATAATCAAATGATTAATCACGATTAATAATATCCAACACATGTTTTTTTACATAATTAATGTGTGTGTTGGGTATATTTATATTAATATATACATACAGCATACATTTAGAAAAAAATTTAATCTAGCATAAACAAGTAAACACACACAAACACAAAAAACGTAAGGTAAAAGACAGTCAGGCAATGAAGAATATGCAGAATACAGCTGCCTTAAAAATCCAGCTCGTAACATCTAGACTGTAATTTTCTCTGACACCTGTGCGCCACAGCCACACTCAAAAAAAGCACAAAAATTTTCCATAGAAGATACCTGGCAGAGAAACAAGGATCCCTGTTGAATTAGTTTTTTTGCCCTAGAGCTGCATTCAGAGGCATTGTGAGCTCAGATTTGTTCAGCGAGTGTTGCTGAGGATAATGACACGCACTGCAGGTGAACGGATCATTCCTGTCTTTAAGTCAGGTCATGCAAAAGAGTCGGAGTCTGGTTACCCTGCTCATGCTGACCTCAATCCCTTTTGCACAGGTCAGTTAAAGTAATAAAGTGAGTGCGTGGGTGTGAGCTTGCATAAATGCGGTGTGTATGTACACACACGTGTGTGTTCCTGCATAAGCGTTCATGCATTAGCTTACGTAGTCCTTGTTCCCCACTATTCTTTCACACTATCATTTTCTCACTTTCTCTGTATCTTTAAGGTCTTTCCCAGAGGCCTTTGCTTGGTGTGAGGTGTGTGGGTGGTTCGCTAGTCTCTCTGTCTTTTCCTTTGCCCTCGTGAAATGCTTTCTCTGAATGACTGCGCTATGTTATTTTTTTTTGCTCAAGCGTATGTGTAAGAGAGATCCTTTTCATGCTCTACCTGTTGTTGAAGAGAAATTAACCTATCTGCCTGAGAGCTGCTTTCAGCCTGGTTTTCAAAGCACCCCGCTGAGTTGGACTTCGAATGATGTGATAAAGGAAAAGGTTTTATGTGAGCCGGTGTGTTTGCACAAGTGAACGTGACTACTTATTTCTCAGAGTGGAAGCGCATGTGTGGCGAGACAGGGATCAAATATCAGCGTATGCTTCATGACTAGAGCATTTTCAACTTAAAGGGATAGTTCGCTCAAAAATGTACTCACCTTCATGTCATTTCAAACCTGTGACTTTTTCTTTTCTGAAACATAAAAAGTATTTTGAGAAATATCTTCATGGTTTTTTAATCTCAACAAATGGAAGTCAGCAGATCCAATGTTGTATGGTTTCAAATATGTTGTGTTCCGCAGAAGAAAGTCAGACATGGTGTTTTGGAATGACACAAGGGTGAGTGAATGATGCCAGGATGTTCATTTTTAGCAGAATTAGGACTTTAAGTCTATCATACAGGAAAAAGTCAGAACCTGAATATGACTAGTAAAAATTTGCCACTTGGCATATCATAAGCTGCTCTATTGTAGTAATATGTTTATTATAACACATATTTATTGTAGTTATTTTTGAATGAGTCACGTGCTATGATTTGTCTTGCATTTTACTGAGAATTTTTCAATTCCTAAAGTAACCAACCAAGTGTTGTCAGGCTTTTTCTTGTGAAATTTTTGTCTTTCGTTATTTGCAATTCAGAAATTGAGATATTCACCATGTGGTCTGTGTTGTTACTGTTAACTAAAACTATTAAAATCATTGATGGTAATGTGAAATGAACCTGAAATCAAATAATACATGGAAAAACTTTTAAAAAACTACATAAAATGTTGCCTAAAAATAGATTAAAGTTCTACCATTTTAACTAAAAATATAAAATATACCACACGTAATATAATAGTATATTTATTAATAATACTTAAATAACACTGCACACTTGAAGTGTTAATTTTGGACCATGAGTATGCTTGTAGTGTGAGTATGGGAGTAATTTCTTTAGCTGGCAGGCACAGGCAGAAAGAATTGTGCTCAGTACAATGCAAACAGCTCTTGTTCTGGTGTACAAACCACACACACACACACACACACACACACACACACACACACACACACACACACACATTTCTGGAAATCTCAGATCTCTGGTGTAATACCTGATATCTGCATTAGCTCTCTCTTTGTCCTCTTACCAGAGTAGTTTTAGCTCACTGTTCTGACAATATCAAGAGCACTAGCTGCTGGGATAGAAATCAGCTCAGGTAATTAGAAGTCTACGAGCCACCTCTGTGCCTTTGAGCTCTGCTCTGCTAGTTTAATTGGAGTGAAAGGAGGATATAGCTGCAATGATTCACAAGGCCTGCTTTCCTCTGCTTTCTCCTCCTTTCCACCTTCCTATCAACTTTCAGCAAAGCCCTGTTTTTTGTTTTTTTTTTTAAAGAGAAAAAAGAAGAAAAAAATGTGGGTTGTTATACAACAATGCCATGCGCTCTGTTCAAAGGGTTCAACCGAAAGTAGGGAAAGCTTGAAAAGAAATGGATACTATGTCCAACGACTTCCTGTCGTTTCCTGTCTTTTAGGCTCCCACTGTTGGCACAAGGTACAAAAGGTTATTAAGGATGGAAAACTAAAGTGAAGTGCAGGGGGAAAAAACACATACACACACAAATCACTCTCCCTCCCTCGCACTCATTCCTGTGGATAATGTTGCACGGTTTTAGAGGCTTGTGAAGCATATCCACCGGCACACCTGTCCTGCATGTTTACTGCTAACCTACAGATTTCACACACCAGAAATTTCCCTGAAATTCAACCCAGCCAAGTAAGCACGAGTTCATGAAAGCGGTTGACCTACGACAGAATTTGTGCATATGTTACATGGACAAATAATAAACAACGTGATTTGCCATTGTAGGAGAAGCTTGTGAATGTTAGTATACATTATTCCCCTCAGGGTGATCTTTTCTATTCCAGTTTAATATGCAATTATATGTAAACCATTTAAAGACTGACTTCCACTTGGCTGTTCGATTGAATGACCTGACATGTCAGCTTCTGATTGGACCAATGGCAAGTTTGAGGCTGATGCTAAGCTGTAAACAAACTCCAAAAATGGTCTTTAACATGGACTTTAACATCACCCCCCCCCATCAGCTTTCAAAAACATTTGCAATTTTTCAAATCTACAAGTTTTATAGGTTTAGTTTAAATTGCTAGCAAATGTGTGAGAATAAATGCAATGATGCTGTAAAAGCAAGGAAATACTTGTGAGTTTTTCTGTTTGGCATGATAACCTTTAAAGGGATAGTTCACCCAAAAATGAAAATTTGATGTTTATTTGCTTACCCCCAGGGCATCCAAGATGTAGGTG
>JAUMHQ010000044.1:9973687-10012420 GCA_032361165.1 Enteromius paludinosus | reverse complement strand
GTTGTTGTGAGAAACTGAACAGTATTTATATAATTTTTTACCTCTGACAGACAACCATGTCAAAACCGTCTCGGGCTCGCGCTTTAGCGTAAGATACGCAAACGCTATTCACAACAGATTACTTCCGGCGTTCTGGCGTTTGCGTATTCAAAGCGCGAGTTCACAACAGATCACTTCCGGGTTTGCATAATCTACGCCAAAGCGCGTACACAGGGAACTATCCCTTTAATGTCCCTTATAAGCTCTTTAGTCACATTTAGCCACTTGTTAGTCACATCCCTTTTATAAGATATGCCAGAGCTTCAAAAAAAACATGAGTGGGATATTGTTGATGTATGAAGTGTAAGCTTATGTTAACCATAGACCTTATAACTGGCATTTAACCAAAATGAAATAATAAAAAAAAAGAACTTAAAAAAAACACATTTCTGTTTTATGACTTTTATGCCCCTAGTGGCACAAATACAATTCAGCCTTGAAGGACAAGACAGATACATTTTGTGGCAGTGTGCCATACCTTGTGATGTAAAAAAAAAAAAATCAATGTCTCAATACTAACATGACCTTGTGCGCAAAAGCTCACAGAGAGGTGAGAATGCAGTGATTTAGTGATGTAAATCCAGGTCGTCCCCATGCATGAGTGAGCCTTGAGCTCTGGAATACTTAAATCAAAAAGAATGTTTTGAAAGAGACATTATCTGCTAGGGATTTGTCTCTTTATTCTTGTTTATTCTCTCTCTCTCTCTCTCTCTCTCTCTCTTTGTGACCCGCACTCTAAATGGAGTTAGTGCACCAAATAGAGCGGAGGTCTGAAAGCTCAGTGTTAGTAATCTCAGTCATTTTCAGATAGGAATTTCCTACCATCAGCTGCCCCATTTCCAGGGGCCTTTGGCTGCTGAATGTGGAGACTGAGCTGAAGCCACTCGACAAGACTGATGGGATTTATTCAGATAATGTCTATGTCATCATTTAATAGACTCTAAATTTTACAGAACACATGCTGTACACTTACAAAGACACTTTATGACTATTTTGCGTTTTATTTAAATGTTTATTATTTTATTTAGTTTTCCTTAGCATGACATAACAATAATAATCTGCATATTGCTTAATACCGGTGCATACCTAGTAGATACCGCTGTTGCTTATGTCATCTCCATTTGTGAACTCATTAAAAATAAATTACTTCAGGTCGGTTTTTAGCTACAAAACACTGTCAGTGTAAAGGCCTTTTTTGGGTAATTTATACACTATTTTAAATGAATTTACTCATTAGTTTAGTTTGTGTAATAAAATAATCTGAAATCTTTCAGCATTTGCATGTTTTTAACTTATCTGAGCACATATTTGTGTGTGCGAGTGTGGCAGAGGGTCTCTTTGATAGGCTCTGTTGAGTGTTCTGCAGGAGGTTAATGGTGTAAAGCTAATGTGAGGCTCTTTCCGAGAGACACAAACCTAGCAAAGAGTTCTTTCTCAACTCAAGTGCTGCCCTTCTCTCTCAGTCTCTGGGCTCTGAAATGGCTGCCATTCACAAACACAGTATGTGTTAGAATAGGGAGGAGGGTTAGGGTGCATTTGGGAATGCTGCCCAGGTCTGCCCACTGTAGTGCATGTCTTTGTGTGTGCGCTCATTTATCTATGTAGCTGTGGCGTAGACTGTTTTGTGCTTGTTATTGGGCTTTGAGAGTGTTTTGTACGTACATTCATCTCTTAAGAGAGGTGCATATATGGTTCTGTATGTGTGTGTGCTTTAACATGTGTGCGAGACCCTTAATGAGGAATGTGGCATCTCGGTCTCAGATACGAGGTGTTGCATTCCTGCCTGCTAAACGATACCTCTTCTAAAGTCCATCAATGGCCTTCCATCTAAGCGAGGGAGAGTTCAAGAGAGCCAGAAAGAGAAAATAGCGCTTCTTTTTTTCTACCCAGCAAAAGTGTATAAGAGGAAAGGGCAGAGTGTCATTTACCCAGATACTTGGATGCTCTTTTTTTGCTTTTTTTGTTTACTGTAGGAGTTCAGTGGTTAGCAGAGGCGATTTTAGCCGAGGGACAAGCTGGAGCTGTAGGTACCTGCAGACAGATCAAATAATAAAATCTTTTGGGGCGAAATTCATTTTACCTTATTGTTCAACGATTATTTTTTTCCAAACCTCTAAAGTCGATTTCATTTAAAGCAGTGTTTTTGAGCTCCAAAAGTGGCACCTTTTCCTACCTTCTTTCTTTCTTTCTTTCTTTCTTTTTTCACATTTGCTCTTGCATCTCTCAGCTTCAACGTTCTTGTTTTTCTTTTTCCAAAAATGGCTGAACTGTAATTTTCCTTGGCCACGTTTAGCCCGCAAGGCAGTAGACCACTGTTTTTTTGGCCAGGGAAGAAATGGATTGTGGGTACGAACACGGGCATCTTTTTAGCAGCATGTTCTGAAGGTCCGTCCAGAAGCCTGCTCGCGTGTGTATAAGACATCTAGGGAAAGGAGGTTCATTTTCCTTGAGAGATGTGTTTTATCTCAGTAATCATCCAGCGTATGCAATATATATTCATGAAATTGTATTCAGTCGAGGAAAACGTAAGAGTCATATTTGCGTATTCTGAACACCAAAACCACTGGGAGACACTTAAAATCTGCCTAACTTTGAATAAATCAGACTATCGGTTACATGTTGTTACTTTTTAGCCTAAAAGTGAAAAAAGGTCCTGTTAATTCCTATAAAAACATAGCCCTATTTAAATATGCCTATTTAATGTCCTTTTCCATTCCAGTCAAGCTCTTGGTCTATAAATGTAGCTTTGCCTTTCATATAACGTTTTAAAGTGTGGAGATTTTGATGACTGCCCACATTCAGAGTTTATTTTCATTCCCATGTATGACTGCAAGAGCAAAAGAGAGATAGATGGTTTGCAGCCTAGCACAGTTTTGACCAGGAGCAGGAGGCGTGTTGCGGTCGGGCTATTTCTGCTGCCTGCATGTGCGCCATTGATGGCTTCTGGTTTCGGAAATCCTTTTTCTGCACTAATCAGACGTGGTGCGGTCGGCAGGCGTCTCTCGTGTGGCCGGGGCTGGCAACGTCTGCCGTGCACTCTGCCCCATCTAATGTACAATTATACTGACGGAGAAACACAAGTCTGCTTATTATCTGCAATCGAGACGCTCTTCACAGAAACGTGTGCTCATTTGCATTGTTGTTCGATCTCTGTCTGCCTCTTTATACTCTCTTCACTGGGTTCGACACTTGATTTTCCAATTGGATTTTCATTGTGCTCAGATCTTATTTTCTTGTAATGTAAAGCCCTTGAGAGAAATCTTCTAAAACCCACACCCAGAACAGATTGGAGTAAAGCAGTGATGATTGAATTGGCATTTCACTCATCTTTCAGTGATTGAAGGTGTTTATTATCAGCATTGTGTGTTTGGTTGAAGGTAGTTTGTGTTGTCTGTTCAGGCAGTGTGAGGATGTTTTTAAAGTGTGGTTGTTTGTTCAGCTTTAAAACAGTCCTGACACAAGCACAACGCCCTTTCTGTAGTTTCATTGCAGCTGAATCTGTGGTATTTAACATTTGTGTGTGTGTGTTTACTTCAAAATATTGCACTCAGTAGCTAAATAAATTTGACAAAACCCTTTTTGAGAATGTCTGGGCAGAAGATTGTTAAAATGCTAAGTTTTAGTGTGGTTATCAACTGTGTTCATGTGCTTGCAGGTCTGGTCACCACCACATCTCGGAAGCTGGACAGAGAACAACAGGATGAACATATTCTGGAGGTAAAAACACCTGCATACATCCACAGACCACAACACTCCTTAGAGCAAACAATCCTAGAAACTCATACTTAGAGAAGTCCTAAAAAGAAAGCTATGGCATTTCGTAACTCTTATAACAGCCAAGGCTACATACATTTGATCAAAGACACAGTTGAAACAGTAATATTGTCATGTAATCCATTTTTACATATAAATGTTTCATATGTTGAGAAAGATGAAAAGTCAGCAGCCATTACTCAAGTCCTCATTATCGCATGATTCATTGCATGAACATTGATTAATATTAATATTAATATTTGGTCACTTTTATTTATTTGAATTCATCCTTGTTGAATAAGTTATTTCTTTCTAAATTCTTACTGACCCCACACAACTGTGCCACATATTAAAATAAAATGTAAGTTGAGTTGAACTTTGACATGTATTTTAAAGAGAAATCTTAGGAGGAAAGTAAAAAAAAGGAGGAAAAAGAAAAAACACTTTAAAGGTTTAGCCACCAAGCTAAACTTTGCACGTGAGGGGACTGCATTCTTCCCCCTCCACTCCTTCCAAAGTGCTTCTGAGGGGATTTAGATATCCGGTGTGTGTGTGGAGGGTAGGTGTGTGTGTGTATATGCATGTGGGGGTTTGCCTTTGTTCTCTCTCAGTGTACCGTCTCAGGATTAGGCAGGCCAGAACAGGAAGCGTCACCCTGCCCAGCTAAAGTTTATACTTGCGGATTTTAATTGAGCTGCAAGCTTCTATCACTCTCCCTCTCTTTCTCAGTAACTCTTTACCACCCGCTGCCTTCCTTCGCCAAAAACCCAACCACACTTTGCTGATACTTCAAGTTATGCACAGATTGATGCTCTTTTAATTATTGTTACAGATTCAAATTCAGTTCAAACCCTGTGGCATCTCATATAATTAGCAAATTTGCATCAGCCCTTACTAGTTTTTTATGCCCATTTCTGTGACCCTAATTGTATTGTAAATGACAGGAAGGATGCCGACAGGAAAAAAACTAGGGAGGATGGTACACCCTGCAGCATACGCTTATCCAATGCCTATCCTCCCTTCTTCTCTCCATGCCTCAGTGATGCGAGGAGCTCCTCTTGACTTCAAAGCAAAGCCTGCTGACCGATAGACAGTAGACTTGTAATTAGCTAATGCCAACAATTCAGCTAAATATTAGTAGTGCCAAGATCCCCTCAAGGTTAAATCTGTTCCTCTGGTTTTTAATTAACTAAGCTTAGATTGGAGTTTGATGGTGCGTGTAGTTTCATTTGACTTGGATGCCATATATCCAAGCTGTCTTAGATGTAAGGAGCTTTAAGGAATGCTTTTCACCTGACATTGTCTTTTACCCTTTTAATTGCACTTTTTAAATGGAACACTTGCATAATGCACCTTGTTTTTAGCGCAAAAAGCTTGCACACTGTAACCTGATCAAGTAATCAAGTGTGTGACGGAAATGTTACGCCCCTTACTATATTTGGAAACATCATGTAACTACGACATGGCAGCAGCGGCAAAAATACTACAGTGAAAACATAAGATGTGCTTTTTTTCTTTGCTGAAACATTTGGACAGTGTTATGCAAATAGTCCAAAACACATATACACATATGTGTGGGCATGTTTAAATGAGGAATTTTAGGAAGCAATGGACGAGTCTATCTCTTTGGGTTTGAGACTTTAGTCTTGTAACTTTAAATATCTTGTAAATGCACAAATACCTTGTAACACTCCAAAGACAAAGGGAAACTTGGAATCGCATCATATGACCCCTTTAAAGCATACTTTCAGATTGAGTACTAACCATCTTTTGGTTGTTTCCTTGGTTTGCTATGTCAAGGTAACAAATTAGTAAATTGTGGATGATTTAGCAAATTGAGAGAACGAATTTGCAAATTGACTGTATGATTTAGCAAATCAAGGGAGCGAAATAGTAATCATGGGCACGTTTTATTAAATTGTGCGCATATTTTTTCCGTGGTAGCCTGATTGAAAAAAAAGAAACAATTTATCCTTGGCGCAAATTATTCTCCCTATTTTTCGATTTGTAAGCTAAGTAAGCTATTCCCTGAGAATGCACAGAACCTCTGAATCTTTAGCTGCTATAGGTAACTAAAAAATGTAAAATCTCGTGAACACTGAAAATATTATTGCACTTTCCTAGCATAAGTGAATGACACTGCTCATTTAAGTTAAAAATAACCATGTCTGCTCCTATTTAAAAATTAGAACGATATACAGGCTTAGTTAGCAAGTTAATAAAAATGGTTAGCGATATGCTATGCTAGTGTATTAAGTAACTACCCTATAAAACATTTTTAGATTACCAACACAAAGAACAATTATGCACAAAATGTTTTGTGTCAAAACCTATAGTATACTATATATACATATACACTGTATATAGTTTTCTAAACTACTAAAAATATAAAAAGAATAATGGTCATAATAACAGTTCAAAGAACTTGCACCATGAAGCGATTCAGCAGATGAGCCAATGAATAGACTACCTATTAAAAAATTCTTTCTCCCAATAAAATAGCTTTGAGGTACTAGACGAACTCAACAGGCACACTGAATTGTTCATTAGCCTGCAGTGGCCTTACTTTTATCCTTGCATCATTGCCACTGAAATAATATGAAAATAAATGGAAAAACTCTGCAGACAGACTAGGCAGTCAATATCTAGTCCATGAAATAGTCTGGATACGTTTCTCACAGTCTTCATCTCTGTTTAAACACCTTCTGGGACTGTTATGATCTCATGCTTAATTTGATTATCGCGCCGCTTTAGACCGGCTGAGGGAAAGACTAATAAACAAATGACCATCAGTCCAGTCACAGTTCACACACATTCTTCTGGATCCTGTTTCTCCTTGTATTTTTCCCGCACGGCTCCGGTGGCCCACTGTAGTAGTCATGACAACCCCGGCAATTTGCGTTTTTGGCCTGTGTTTAGTCAGGGGTCCAGCAACAGGAAGTCCTTTATTGACATCTTCCCTCCAGGGGTCTTGTCTCACCCAGCCTCCCGCCCAGGAGTCTGGCTGTCTTTCTCCCAGGGGCAGTACAATCCTGCTGGGCACAGCACCGCAGGAGACGGGGGATTGAGCTGGTGCTCGAGGGCTCGCTGAGGTTACTTGGAGGCAGTACATGCTTGGGGGGAAGGGAGAGGCAGTTATACGGGGCCAGGGTGAGGGCATTTGAGTGTGTATGTGCATGTGTGTGAGAGATATATGGGAGAGCTCCCTGCAAACTTTCACACACACTTAAGGTAAGGTGCAAATGCTCCTAGAGGGGGAAGGGAGGGAAATTGGAGAAAAAAAAGAACAGAAAGAGAGAGAGAAAGCTACTCCGGAACATGTTGAGGCATGCACAGATCGTCAGAGAGTCTGCCCTGGTGCTCTTTGAACTTATAAAACCAAACAGGAAAATATGCCCACGATTAACCTAAGTTGATTTGCAAAGAAATTAAATTTGTTTCTGGGAATACACCCTGAGCGTCTGAAGATGTAGGGCGTTGTTTTCCAGGCATGTGAAATGCGTTACTTCTTTGGCTGCAGCAAAGAGCTCAAAACACATTTATAATGTTAACAATGCTTGTACCTATTTGTGGTGATTTATTCCACGGACACTTTTGAGTCTCACATAAAAGATTTGTTCAGATTCGGTCATTTATAGGGCAATCTCTTTTTGCAGATTACTTTGTTACAGTACTATGTTCAGTATGTTTGTTATGAGTGAGTCATTGAATCATTCCAACCAACACATTCGTTTTTCATAACTCTGAACAACATATTACACATCCCTTTCTATTAGTTAAATCGGTCAGCAGAACCTTTTTCACAAACATGGTTGTTTTGAGGGTTTTTTTTTGTGAATGACGTGGTAAGACATTTAGAATCTATGTTATGAGTCAGTGTATAGAAACCAAAGAGAATTGTTCACGCAAAAGGTGTTTTTAAAAGAACAAATTTGTTCATATTTGTGAAACACCTCTATTATTCATGCTTGCAGGATTTGTAACCTATCCTGCTATGATTTGGATTGATAGCATCATGATAGCTCAAACAGTAGTGCATGGAAAAGTCAATGGAAAGCATGAGGAACATTTGTAAGCTACTTTGCATAAAGCCAAATGCATAAATGTAACTTAAGACTACAAATCTTGCTTTTTGTTGAGGAGAGATGTGCTTTAACTTTTAACCCTGTGGACAATTTGTCTCAGGCAATCGCCACAGAAAATGTAAAAATCTAGTTATATAATTGATGTTCAAAGCAGACATGGTATTTTTTATTGAACTGGAAATGTAATTTCAACTGTCTGAATTCTTTCCAGTTGCTGGAAGAGGTAAAAAAAAAAAAAAAAGCAGTGCATTGCAGGCGTACAAACAAAAGCTTGAGTCAGGAGAGTGGACTGTTGGAGCTGACCGAGTCCCTTGTCTTCCTGTTCAATTAAATTTGTTTAGCCAGCAGTTGGATTGCACTGGACAGCTTTGAAAACAAATACACATAATAGGTCTACTTGCTGTTCGCACCAAACTGTGGACTGCTTTTACAGAGTGTGGAACAGATGCTTTTAAATGTTTGTGCCATAGACTGCAGTAGTTTTGTATTTTGCATTCAAAGCTACACAAGTCTGCTGAGTTCATTAGCAGGAAATAGTGTGAATGTCTGCATCTCTGTGTGCGTTTGCATTCATCAGCTTATGCACCAGCGTACCATTAAGCTGCCTCAAATGGCCATTTTCCGAGATTAACTGAAGATATCCAGAGGAAATTAATGAGCTGGTTAACGGATACCAGCTGAGATTGGACACGGCGTTCTGAGCATGAGTGTATGCTCAACAAACCACCAGCGTCTGCTTAATGCTGTTGTCACTGCTTGTTTTGAACAGCTCCTGCACATTTTACCGTTCATATTGTTGTCAAAACAGCTTTGCTCTTAAAACTGGTGTGTATTTTTGTGAACTTTTGATTTGTTTTTTATTGGTACTACAGTGTGTCATTAAGGACATTTAGTAATAATTTCTTGGTCTGCAAACAATACATTCAGATTAGACAGTTGGACTAGCATTGAGAAAAATCGAAATCACGTTTATTTTGAGACTGGCTATCTAACCTGTCTGGCTATTGCATTCATGATGATATTTTTCATCAGATGTTGGAAAAGAGAAATTATCTAAAAAAAAAATGTCCTTCTACAATCATACAGAAAAATGCATAGCAGTCTGTTCTCACCTCCGGAAACCCTACCCGCCTTGCTGCACGGCTCTGAAAAGATTGCTTGACAGCTAAGCGCACGGGGAATTACTTCAATTTTGTCAGCCAATTGACTTAGATAGGAACACTTGCCCCCGTGTTCTGAACAGGAGATTTTTCTTTACCTCTGAACAGCGATTGATTGAAGCTCTCGCTATAATGAAGGTTTTCAATCATTTGTGTCAGATATTCTTGAGTGTGCTCTATTATTGTCCTGTGCACCTCTCTTAGTACGGCTCGTTTTGTCACTCTAATTGAAAATGTTCATTATGACACCGGCTCTCATGGGTTTTGGGGTTATTCGACATGAAAGGAAAAAAGAAAACTAGTACCGAGTGAATGAATCTTTCCACCCCCTCGATTACAGGCTTTTATATCAGCTCCCTGAAGCTTTCTACCCAAACAAATCAAACTTTTAAGAAGCGGTACATATTTTCAAAACCAACTAGTCTGTGGGTTGTCTGAAGAACTAGGCTACTAATTGGATCTAAAGAAAATGATCTATAATCTGTCTATGTCTCTGTCTATTCATATCCATCTATCGTTTGATGCGGGATTCACTTTGTAATATTTTGTGACAGTTTCTATGTGAAAATTGTTTCAAAGAAAGTGCAAGAAAGACTGATTTTTTTTTTAATGCACTCCAATATTCTTTTATTTACAAATGTGGAAAATAATTTGCTTTCTATATGCTCATGTTACAGATCACAGTATCTGATCAAGGCATTCTTGTGAAGTCCACTACCGTCCGTGTCATCGTCAAAGTCCTGGATGAAAATGACAACAAACCACTGTTTATGGAGAAAGTCTACAAAATCAAACTCCCAGAGCGTGAAAAGCCAGAGAAGGAGCGTGCACTCAGGAGAGATCCCGTGTACCGCGTTATCGCTTCAGATCGAGATGAAGGGCCAAACGCTGAGATTTCTTATAGCATTGAGGACGGAGACGAACAGAGAAAGTTCTTCATTGAGCCCAAAACTGGCTTGGTTTCCTTTAAGAAGTTTTCTTCTGCTGGAGATTATGATATCTTAACGGTGAGCATATAGCCATTTCTATAGCACATATTCTGTCACTTTGTATTTGCAGATTAGAAATGTGCAAACTGCGAGATATGAAAAACCGGATCCTTTTTATTGCGAATGTATTTGCTTACCAGCTTGAGTTATTTTGACTTGGAACGTAGAAACCTGAGCTCTCAGATTGGACACACACTACATTTTTCCTGAATGTCCCTTTGATGGAGGTTTTACGAGTGTAAAGTGAACTTCCTGCCAGCCCATGTGGCCGGTGACATTATTTTGCCAGACCTCCCATTGTTTCATTACCTAACATCTGTCGCTTTCCAAAGTCACAGTGACAGGTGTTCTGGTGGTATTCTGTATTTCCCACATTTAGAAGTATCTCTCCCTGATTGTGCTTGAGGTCTTTATTTTTGGAATCGCGAACAGACTTGCTCAAATGAATATTTTTTCCAAGGGAATTGCATTGCAGTTGTATTATTTGATTTGACATATTTTGTTCTGTTTATCCACTAGATTAAAGCAGTGGATAATGGTCGACCCCAGAAATCATCCACCTGCCGTCTACACATTGAATGGATCCCCAAGCCGGAGCCGAGTGAGGTTCCTCTGGCATTTGACGAGCCATTTTACTCCTTTTCTGTCATGGAGAGTGACCCCGTGGCACACATGGTCGGGGTCATCACTATGGAATCTGTGGAAACACCAGTCTGGTTTGAAATAACAGGTATAGTGGAAGTAGATTTGGCCTTTACATGCTCAAAATTGGATTCTCTTCAGCGCCTTTGTTAGTTTACAGATCTTTAACTAACTAAGATGATAAAATGAGTCTCTTTGGAGGAAGTTTCTTTGCATGAAATAACCTCTGTGCTTGTGTTTATCTTATAGAACTGTCATAATATGACTTAATAGTTTGCATCCTCTTCCTGTCCCTTTATCTTTTAACCAAACTTTCACTGACAGCTTTTACTTTCTCTCTCTTTCCTGCTTCTTAATTTTGGAATGGTTTGGTTTCTTCTGCTTCTCTCTTCCCGCTTTCCTCCTCTTGTTTGTCTCCTTGCTCCTCTTCTTGGCTTTGGAAGAGGACATGGCGGCTAAAGAGCTGTTTTACATCGTTCAGATGGCTTGCGACCTGAACTGCACTGCAGAAGGTATCTGCCGCAGATCTCCTAATTCTACTGTGCGTGGCCATTATGAGATCTGTCATGTGCTTTTGTACTTATTCTGTTGTGACTGTTCCACATTGGTTGCACCAGGTCCCAAGTGTTGATTCTCCCTCAAGTGCTTACAAGCTGGCAATGAAAGAGTTACATTTAGATCAATAAATAACAATTATTTGTCCACTTTATGAGATGCATTAAGAGTAGCTTGTTTTCCTTGCCAGCCAATGCACTTAGTGTTGTTCACTTTGAAGGCCCAGTGCACTCATTTTCTTTCATGTATGGGTTTTTATTATTTCTGTATTTTTGTTTGGTCATACAATCAGAAAAAAAAACATACTGCTGGTAATTCATTGGGTGCTAAAAGGAAAAAAGGAAGGATGACTTATACATTTGTATATTAAGAGTTAATGAAAGCAAATGCACATAAACTTGTAGAAATCAAATCACCAGTGGAAAACATTCATTGGCAATACTGTTGGTGTTTTTAATGTCATACAGATCATACATACTCCAATCTCAGAATGCATGCTGGTTAAGTCTGTATAGGTCAAGGATGCTGCATATTTATGTGCATATATTACTATATTTAATCTTCATTAATATTCGCTACCTACTAGTATTATAAAATTAGTGCCTGTGAAATTATTATTTAGAACTATGTAATTTAAATATTTTTCCTCTTTTTTTTATTGTGGACCCTGTATTATCTTGTGGGGTTTTTTACACACTAAGGCAGCAATATGGCAGAATGTATGTCAGTCAGCCATTATTGTGGCATACACAAAAAGTGTGAAACAGTTGCTGCGAAACCACAAACACGACACTCTCAGACTTTTGCCACCTGTGCCGTTCTCTTTCTCTCTCTCCTGTCTTCAACTGCTTAACTTGTGATGATGGCCATCTAATTTCCTGTCCATTTTGGTTGTGGTGAAAACCTCCTCTCAACAGGTGGTAATTCTGACAGTCGATTTGAGGTGGGGAAGGCGAGTGGGACGGTGATTGTGGCCCAAGCGCTGGACGCAGAGCAGAAATCCCATTACAACCTGACGGTGGACGCAACAGATGGCACCAGATCTGTCAGCACGCAGGTAATTGAATTGCTAATGAAGTGTTTATGGAAGCAGAGCATTGTGTGTTCACCATAGAGGCATGAGCTTCTTTTTTGAGATCACTATGAGGGGCAAAAAATGGCTCAGATTTTTTTGTACATGTATATTATGCTGATGGCAAGGGAGGAAAAGCAACCCAAGCATTTCCCACTATCCAAAATGAGCTTTCTTCTTTGGCTGCACTGGCACTGTAGGTCCCAAAGGTCTTTCCTGAATAAGCTTCAGGATTAAAAAAGGAGCACATCTTGCTATTAATTCAGACGTAGATGAGTCAAGCGAGGTCATCAATCCAAAAGCATGTTTTACAATTATTTTTTGAGGTATATTTGTTGGTACATTCTGTACGAGTTTGTGTGTGCCAGGTTATAAGCTGTACTAGGCAAGGTTAAACTAGCAAGCTTCAGGCAGTTTTTCTGGTTCGGTTCAGGTTAGCTATTGACAACATTTTTTAATGTCTGAAGGTTCCCTAAATGTTCTTGAAATACCTCACGTCACAACATGCTGGCAGACATTCCTTGGCCTGCCGGACAGAGAGTTTTTTGGCCAGGGTTCCTGGAATCTTCCATTGTCTCATTCCTGGAGCGTGTGAGGAGGATGAAGCTGTCTGGCTCCCTGCATTTTCATTTTGCTTACTCTGACAGTCTGACTGGCTTTCTTTAATTCAGTTATAGGTTTATCCCACAGGAACATTAACCACACCTTTCAATAATGTGAGGTTTTTCAGACTTACTGTCAGTTTATTTCAAACTTTGCATTTTCTTTAATCATCATATGGCAGAAAGTTTTAAACACTTAATCTCTACAACATTTATATCATCTCCAAACAGCCACAGTTGTGCTGATTTCCTGTCGAATCGTGAATAAATCTTTGCATATGGTCCTAAAGAGGTCACTGAAGAGTGGGGCTCTCTGGTTGAGGGCCGTGTTTGTGCCCTCGCTCTCTCGAACAGAGCCTGCATTGTGGCCGGCTCCCCAACCCCCCTCTCAGGATATGTTTAGGCAACACTGTCAGAACTCTCTTGTGATCAAGCAGACCACTGTGGCCAATGATACCACCGCACACATACATTCCTGCCACGAATATCCTGAACCGAAGCCCCCACCATCCAACTCTCCCTCCTTCTTATTGACAATATTTTCAAACACAAAGACAGTGACATGACACTGTGAGTCTTTACGCTGCAGCTCTTCAAAGCGTCTCTCCATCAGCACTCCTTAGCTAAAGCCATTGTTGGGCCCTAAAACCTTTCAAGTCGAATCAGTTACAGTTGTCACATTCACAGATTTCAGTGCCCTGCATCTAGCTTTGGCTAGACCTGCTTGTACACACATTTTTGGGGTTTGTGACTCTTTTGTGTTGGGTTTATCATGTTGAAATCATTACTGTTTGAGATTCATTTGAATTTGTTGACCTATGAAGGTTAAGGCTTTGATGAGAAACATTCTAACACCGCCCAAATGTTTACACAAAGAAAGAGGGCAAAATAGCATAACTAGAAATCAGTGGTTAGGTTCTGTTCTAGAGCAGTTCAACCCAAATATTAGATTGTGTCCAACAATTTATAAAGGACTGACTCCTAAAACCTGCAGAGCACCATATGATGGCTGTTCACAGAAACTATAAAATAGAGCAGTACTACCTCTGCAATGACAGTCTGGTGCTTCTGATTCACAACTTTTAAGTAAGTTATGTTTCTTTGTTTCTTATAAAAAAAAAAACAGCTACTTACTATTTAAAGCGAGTCTTTAACAGTGAAGGGTAATGTTAGTGCTTGTTGTTACTCCAATTACAAATGTAGATATGGTGTTATGTTTATAAGGCGTGATGCAACAAGAAATATGGTTCTTATTTCACCCAATAATGAAAGGAAAATCTAAATAATTTTTATTTTGAATAAAAAAATGTGTCACTCTTTAGTTTGGGGACCATTTCTCACTATTTTAATCAATTTTTAGCCTAAATAAACTCCAAATTTGCTACTTATTATGAAGTTATTATTGAGTATGGCCATGCAGAATAAGGCATTAATGTGTGCTTTGGAAGTACTAAAAACCCCTATTAAATTTAAGAATCTATAGTTTGTTTTAACATTTTCCAGGTGTCTCAGATCTGGTCCAACTGTACCAGACTAGGAAAGACAGTTTGTTTTTCCTTTGCAGGCGTCCTCGCTACATTAAACCACCCTGACAGGAGTTTTCAGTCTGTTGGCTAATTAGCAATGACAAAAGTCAGTTTATACTCAACACTTTCAAATACCTCTGTAAACGCTCAGGCAGATGCTAGAAAGAAAACGAGGCCAAACGAACAAATCAGGCAAATATTTGCCCTTTTAAAACATTAAAGAGAAGATATTAATTGCACGCCTGCAGGCTTTCATCTCGCCTTACAAAGCAAGAGAAAGATGGATGGGTAATATAACCCATTTGAAACTTGTTTCATCTTTGATTTCTTCATTGACCAACTAATGAGTTTGGAACCTTGTTGTATTTGGATGCAGCTGCTCCAAAACAAGTGTTTCTTACCCAAAGTCAATTTCAGCATGTGATCCAGCCAGTATATCTTCAACAATATCATGTGCCAGTTGTGTCGGAAAGAAAACACAGTCTTAAACAGATTACAGCTGACAAGGATGGGTTTTATTTATTTGTTTCATTTATCTGTTACTTTTGCAACCCGACTAACACACGTTTTTAATCGCAAATCTGCATTCAGGCTCTGCTTTTGCCTTTGTATGTCTAGTGACCCTCTCCTGAAGCGATTAGCTCTCTCCTCCTCGTGGAGCCGCATATCTTTGTTTAAATCAAAGTCATGTGTATTCCACATGGGCTTGCCAGACCTTCTCCATGCTCTATTTTCATTGTTTTTGCCATTTATCTCCGCACTTTTTTATCTCTCTTTCACCCCAATCTTAACAAAAGCACCACATTTCAGACAGGCAATGAGGGATTATGATTATTTTGGAAGGGAAGAAAAGAATGCAGAGGGGGAGGAAAATGTATGCTGGGTGTAATCCTATTTTAGGCCTTCTGAGAGAATGTGTGGCAACTCTATGTGTTTACGACAGTGCCAAAGTCATTTTCCCTAAGACATGTCACATACAAAGAAATATGGGGATCTTGGTGAACAGTGCCCATTTCTGCCTGTGATTTCTTTACTCTTGTTTTGAGGGAGCGCTCTTGAGAACAATATCCATCATTGAGTTTTTCTTTAGATGAAAATGACTGAAAAAACTCAAGGCTCTACTTACATTTGCGAGTACTTTTTTTGTTGTAACATTATGAATGTTTTTACTGTGAGTTTTAGTCAATATTAACACTTCCTTGCTAAATAAAAGCATAATTTCTACAGACTCCAAACTTTCCGAACAATAGCTGTGCACAACACAAATACATATGTCCGTGGCATAATAAAGAGGTCAAATCCAATAAATAGCATGCATGTAATTGCATAAGAGAGTTTTTAAGGTATGTGCATGCTTGCGACACCCTGCTTGAGACAAACAAGCCATTGAGGTGACCACGAGGGTCAAACATTAGAGATCGGCTGAGAAAATTAGATTACAGCTGCAAAGCCAAACAATTTTCAAAAAGCTTAAAATGTGACCAATTTTAAAATGCTGTCTGAAGTCTAAAATTACATATCTTGCTAAAAGTTGCACTGGTATGTTCTATGTTGCTGTTGCCCATATATATATATATATATATATGTCTATCAGATGTCCATGTGTGGGAGGTAATGCATTTGTATGCATAGTGTAAGTGGTAGGAGTTTATAACAGGATTTTCTCTTCAATAATAGGCTGCTAGCTTCTGGAATAGCCCCCCTCAGGGATCATCTGATGTATGTGTGTATATATATATAGATATATATATATACATATCACTTTCACACATCCAGAGCTCATTTTCATATAGCGTTACAGTCCTTTCTGTTTTCCTCACTCTTTTGCTCTTACTTCTTGCGCCTCACTTCTGTTCCTCATCTTTCTCCTTTTCTGTCTTTCACACGCGCATCCTTCTTCATCTGTCATTCACACTCTCTGATCTTTTCCTTTAATCACTCCCTCACTCACCACTTCCTCTCGAATCCCTCCATCTGTCCTTCTTTCTCTGTGTGTGTTAGACATTAGTGGAGCTCCTTTGAGTTTTTTTCCCATACATTTACATTACAGTCATGAAGCCTGTCGTTGAAAGCAGGCAGGATATAAACAAATACAAGCTACTAGCTTCATCTATTTACACCGGTGCATTCAGTTGACTGTCTGTTCTGGCATGAATTACAAAAAAAAGCCAGGCGGCCAGGGCCAGGCGGCATGTCTCCAGGGTAAGGTGTGAGAAAGAAGGCAAGAGAAGAGAGAAAAAAAGCCAAAGATTTCTCTTCTCCGACCTTTGGCATTCGATAAAACCAAACATGTTCTTCAGGGACAGGGGACGTGCTGATGCTGTGAGGACAAGTGTGAGTCTTGCCCACACTCACACCCACATAGGCTAATCTTGTGGCAGCTAACAGCTAAGATTTTTTACATTTTATTTTTGGCTGTATTTATCTAACATGGTTAGGAAATGTATGTTCCAAAGAGAAATGAGGATTTGACAGCAGTATTTGAAAATTACAAAAGCTAATAGTGAAT
This sequence comes from Enteromius paludinosus, assembly GCA_032361165.1. Classification (NCBI taxonomy): domain Eukaryota; kingdom Metazoa; phylum Chordata; class Actinopteri; order Cypriniformes; family Cyprinidae; genus Enteromius; species Enteromius paludinosus. Next base: position 9,995,488 of record JAUMHQ010000044.1, on the reverse strand, counting down.
CAGCATAATTTTAGGAAATCATATTTTATTCTAAATTATATTTTTTTATATCTACGTTTGGGGTTTGTAACTTTTTTTTTTTTTTTTTTTTTAAACAAATAGATGCCGTAGGGATGCATTAAACTAATTGAAAGTAACAGTCAAGACTTATAAAAAATATATATATATATATATATATGTATTATTATAAATAAATATTACAAATATTTATTGACATGATTGTAGCACTCATCCCATACCTCATGTGGGGTATATGAGAATCTCAGATGTTTGTGAATATGATGCAAATACGGGGCAAATAAAGCATAAGGCCTTATAGATGATGCACTTTTTATGGTTGCTGCTAGGTAATTAATTCATTCCCTCTGTGATATACCAGAACATATTCCAACTTTCACTCCCGACCAGTCACTTGAAAACATATGTGACTAGTGGGACACATATGTGGCCAAACCATTTGTTAGGATTCTGATTTGAATCATTGAATCCATGGAGCTGTAAGCTTTCATTTGTTTTATGTAAGACAGTGCCCCCTGATGGCTGGCATGCATGTCTAACTAAACCAATGCATTTCACCTTCTTTGTTCTCCATCCTGGCTTTATAAAAGCATGTCTGATAGTATGAAGACAGATTATTTAAGCACACTCTCATTTTACACATCAATTCTAACTGCTTTGATTGTGTTGAGTGTGAAGCTTCCTGGCCACTCACTAATCTTCAACCAGAATGCAAATAAATGGATGGTTGACTTTGAAAAAAAAAAAAAAAGATAAATGTGCCAACACAGTTGATATTGTGTTTTTTTTTGTCTCAGAATGACAGCTCCTAAATGATGTTACTGCATTAGTCTATGCATAAGAAGTGTGTGTATTGAGAATTGCTAAAAAGTCTAAAACACTCATAAGTATGCAGTGGAATAACCTTGGCATTTCACTCACTGCAGGACTTTAAACTGTTAATGAAACACATCCTTGTGCATATACGAAACAATAATTTGTAACCAAAGAAAATGTCAACATGCAGTGTTATCAGAACCAGCCACAACTCATTTCAATTCATGCTGGGATTTTAACTTTCATCGCTGGATGTAAGTCATAAGTAACCAGGCATTTAAATTATAACAGGTTTGATCTGGTTAATATTAAAGCAGCTGTGGTAAGAATTTTAAAGCCCCAAGGTCCAAGATGGCAAACATAAGTTCAGTTTTGATGATGTTCAATTTATTTTAAATTGATATAGTCTGAATATCTAGTAGTTGACTAATATGTGTTAAAGAAGTACTTAATATATGAATCGTGTGAACTTAACATTGATCATTACACTTAATTTGGTCATTGACAGATAATGTTCAGACAGCTACAGTATAACACTTCATTCAACTTTGCGCTCAACCATCATAGTCCTCACAAACAAAAGGAGACCTACAGATTATTCATAACCTTGCTCACAGCAGGTTATTTGAAGTCTAGGAGTAATTGTCTAGAAATACGTTGTTGAAAGCAATTCATTTGTTATAAAAGCAGTGCTTTGATGATTCTGGCAGCAGAGCTTTAAAGAGAATGAATTTAGACACAGCTTACCTGTGAGGGTTTACCTGAGCTGACAGGCACAGCGATGTGAGGTTTTGTCTTTTAATTAATCCTTTTGAAATACTTTGCAGCAACGCGTAACAAAAATATAGATATACTCACTAGTCAGCCTCATTAATCATAAGATGATGGTTGTTAAAATGGCCTATCCTTACTGACATGCTGATCTTGTGGGTGTTTTAATGGATCTTTTAACCCATTTACAGTGATTGTCTGATATTTTATTTGTTTAGTATGTTATGGTTTTAACCATTCATTATAGATTACCAACCATGTTATCATAGTCTTGCAGTTAAAATGTAAAATCATTATTTTTTTAAAAGAAAGAATCCTACTGTAACTAGATAAGTAAACAATGCCTTATTTATTTACTTATTGTTTGTTTTTTTACAGGTCCTTATTAAAGTGATCGACACCAACAATCATCGCCCCGAGTTCTCGAGGTCCAAGTATGAAGTGAATGTTTCTGAAGATACCCCACCTGACTCAGAGGTGTTACAGATTACAGCTACAGACCAGGATGAGAAGAACAAGCTAACCTACACCCTCCTCAGTAGCACTGACCCATTCAGTCTACGCAAGTTCAGACTAGATCCTGGAACTGGGGTGTTGTACACTGCAGAGAGACTAGACCATGAAACCATGCACCAGCATATACTAACTGTCATGGTAAGATCATGTGGTCTGCAACCTGCTTTTCAGCATCATCTGTCCAATTGATTTTTCTGTCTGATTTAGAAATATTAGCCAGTCAGCCATCCTTCAGCATAAACTATCCTGGCAGTTAGTTTTTTTGTGTTTTAATGGTTTCACATAAGCTTGTAACTGAAGTGTTGAAATTATTGGAGAATTGCTTTTTTATATACCCCTTTCTCTGTCCTCCACACTGCAGGTACGAGATCAGGACATTCCTGTGAAGCGGAACCTGGTGCGTGTGATTGTGAATGTGCAGGACACCAATGACAATGTGCCTTGGTTCTCTGGTTCACCTTATGTGGGCCGTGTGTTTGAGTCTGCAGCAATTGGCTCTGCGGTGCTTCAGGTCTCTGCCCTAGACAAAGACAAAGGGCAGAATGCTGAGATCATCTATAGCATTGAGTCAGGTAATCCATCTGATTGATTTGATTGCTTTTGACTTTCATCCAATTTGTCCATGAAACTACATATTGTATACATATGATGCATGAAATGTCTGAAAACGGGAAAGCCAATAGTAATAAGAAACAGACAAAGCCTATAAGCCTGTCCTGTCTTCTTTGTCTTAACACGGGATACTGCTAAGACATCCACAGAAGTGGAAAATGCTGGCCACTTAGAGTTAAAAATGTGGGAGATATTGAATGTGGCAGCCAAGGTTCCTGCAGTTCACCAAACTGTCAGAGTTTTGAAAGCAGAACATAGCACGGATATGACGCCAAGTAGCCTTTTGAGAATGCACATATTTGAAATGTCTGAGATTACAGAAGCTAATTGAAATGTACTGTGTGTGTGTGTGTTTGTGTGTTTGTATGAGACAGCAAACATTGTTCAGGTCGCATACTAAATGACTGATGCTTACTTTCTTTGACAAACTGAAATATTAATTATAAAAAAATGAAACACACTTAAAGTTTGTCATTTCATTACTTTAAAACAATGCATACATTTTTTTTGTATTCTTTAAAGCAGTTTCAAACAAGATTTTGTTAGTTAATAAGTTCAGAAAGTTAAAAACTAAACCTTTTAGCAAGTGTTTGATACATCTTTCTTCATATTCCTTCCTAGGAAACGTGGCCAATTCATTTGCTATTGATCCTATCCTGGGGACCATCACTGTGGCAAAGGAGCTGGACCGTAGCAACAAGAACCGTTTTGAGCTAACTGTGAAAGCCTCTGACAAAGGCACACCACCACTTAGTGCTACAGCTGCTGTTGATATAACTGTCACTATTTCTGACAATGCCATTCCTAAATTTGAAGAGAAGGAGTTCTCTGCTGAAGTCAGTGAAACTGCTCTGCCTGGAGCCTTTGTGAGTCTAGTTAGCGCCAACAGCCAATCATCAGTGTTCTATCAGATCAAAGATGGCAATTTGAATGGAGCATTTGACATCAACCCCAACTCTGGAGTGGTTGTGACCGATTCAGTATTGGACTACGAGACTATTCCATCATACAGATTAACCATTCAGGGAACCAACATGGCCGGTCTGGCTAGTAACACTACTCTACTGATTCACTTGAAGGATGAGAATGATAATGCACCTGTATTTATTCAAGAAGAGTTCACTGGAATGGTCAGCGAGTCTTCTCCAGTGAACAGTGTAGTCCTTACCAAAGACAACACACCACTTGTCATTCGTGCTTTAGACATAGACCACGATGTTAACTCTAGACTGGTGTATCAGATTGTTGAGCCATTTGCCCATAATTACTTTGCCATCGACTCTAGTACTGGTGCAATCAGAACCATCAGCGTATTGGATTACGAGCAAAGATCTGTGTTTCGCTTTTCTGTACAAGTCCATGACATGGGAATCCCCCGTCATTTTGCAGAGAGGGCTGCTAACGTAACTATTGAGATTGTGGACGTCAATGACTGCCCGCCTCAGTTCAACCAAGATCTATATGAAACCACAGTCTTAGTGCCAACTTACAAAGGAGTGGAACTGATCACAGTCAATGCCACAGATGCAGACTCAGGTCCAAATTCAAGGCTCTTTTACTCTATTGTGGAAGGCAATATTGGAGAGAAATTTAAAATGGACCCGGTCACAGGGGTTATCACTATTCAAAATGTCACTCAGCTTAGAAGCAGGTATGAGCTCAGAGTTAGGGTGTCTGATGGCAGGTTTTCTAAAACAGCTTTGGTAAAAATAAATGTCAGAGAGAATAAGGAGAGCACGCTGAGGTTCACCCAAGAATCATACAAGGCCTCTGTGCCAGAAAACTCTTTAGAGAAGAAGACTTTAGCTGTGATAGTTGCATTGGGAAACCAAGTAAATGAACCTTTGTTTTATACCATTCTGAACCCTGACAAGAGATTTGCAATAAGCCGTACTTCGGGGGTACTCTCCTCTACAGGCATACCCTTTGACCGAGAAGAGCAAGGCATATTTGATATTGTGGTTGAGGTGACCAGAGAAGACAAGTCATCTGACATAGCCCATGTCCTTGTCACTGTGGTAATAGAGGATGTCAATGACAACCCACCTGTGTTTGTCAATTTACCCTATCAGGCACTGGTGCAGGTTGACGCAGATGTGGGTCACATCATCACAAAAGTGGCTGCAGTTGATGCAGATGTTGACAGAAATGCTGAGATCAACTACCATCTTCAGGAGCTGAATGAGTTTGTTCAGATCAGCATGGATGGTGAAATCTCCCTAACAAAGAAACTTGAGAAAGACTCCCTTAACACTGAATTTGTAATCACCGTTGTAGCCAGAGACGGTGGTGAACCAGCACTTTCCTCATCTACTGAAGTGCCAATAATGGTTGTAAACAAAGCAATGCCTGTGTTTGAGAAAGCCTTCTACAGTCTTGAGATCCCAGAGAATATACCGTTACTGACTCCTGTTGTGCACATCCAGGCTAATGACTCTGAAGGCCCTAGAATAGTGTACACAATCACAGAAGGGGACCCTCTCAATCAGTTCTCCATTAACTTCAACACTGGCGTCATCCAGGTTGTAAAGCCTTTGGATTTCGAGACCCATCCAGCCTATAAATTCAGTGTAAGGGCCACTGACTCGCTAACCGGTGCCAAAGCTGAAGTCTTTGTTGACGTAATTTTGGAAGACGTTAATGACAACCCACCTGTGTTCCATTCCAAACTGTACAATGCAAGTCTTTCGGAAGCATCAGTGATAGGTACTTCTGTATTACAGGTTTCAGCGACGGATGCTGATACTGGTAACAACCAATTGCTCTTTTATCAGATTGTTGAAGATAAAGATAAGAGCTCTGATTACTTTAACATTGATCGTGACACGGGCGCAATCTGGACAACACAGATGCTTGACCATGAAGAAAAACCTTCACATAAGCTGATAATTAGAGCAGTTGATGGTGGAGTACCTGCCCTTTCAAGTGAGGTCATTGTGTTAATTGATATAACAGACCTTAACGACAACACTCCAGTGTTCTCACAGAATGTCTATGAAGCTACGGTCAGTGAGCTGGCACTTCGTGGCCACTTTGTCACCCAGGTTCAGGCTTCCGATGCTGACAACTCAGATAGTGGTAAACTTGAATTCTCAATTATATCTGGAAATGAGGGGCAAAACTTTGCAATGGATCCAAACACTGGGGCTGTAGTCATTTCAAACCACCGGAAACCCCATATGGAGTCCCTCTACAACATTAATGTGTCTGTATCAGATGGTGTATTCAGAAGTTCAGCTATTGTGAAGGTCAATGTTATCAGTGCGAACTTCCACAATCCTACATTCAACCAGGTGGATTATGTGGTTGAGCTTCTTGAGAACTCACCAGTTGGAACATTGGTGGCTGAGGCTCAAGCTACAGATGAGGACTCGGGTACATATGGAAGACTCACTTATCATATAGTCAATGACATTGCAAAAGATAAGTTCTCAATCTCTGAAAATGGAGAGATCTTCACTTTGGAGAGTCTTGACCGAGAAAACGCCTTGGAAAAAGTAATTCCGATTTCTTTGATTGCTAAAGATGGCGGTGGCAAAGTTGGCTTCTGCACTGTAAATGTGATCTTAACTGATATCAATGATAACGCCCCGCAGTTCAGAGCTGCTGATTACAGAGTTAATGTTGCTTCTGACATGCCAAGAGGAACAACCATACTTAAGATTGCCGCGTCCGACATGGATGAAGGTAGTAATGCAGACATCACGTATGCAATTGAAGGAGACGCAGACAATGTTGAGGAGAATTTTGAAATCCACCAGTTCAGTGGTGTCATTGTAACAAAGGAAAGCCTCATTGGATTGGAAAACCAGCATTACACGTTTCTTGTACGAGCAAAAGATGGCGGAAATCCTGCCAAGTCCTCTGTCATTCCCGTTTATGTCAGGATTCTTGCTCCCGAGGTCCCGGTGCCAAAGTTCATAGAGTCCCACTACAGGTTTGCCATTGATGAAGATCTTCCACTTGGTTCAGAAATAGATGTCATTCAGGCCGAAAGTGATCAGCCAGTCTTTTACAGCCTGGTGAAAGGGAATACTCCTGAGAGCAACCAAGATGAGGTTTTTGTGGTTGACCCCAGCTCAGGATCTTTGAAGCTGGAGAAGAAGCTTGACCATGAGAGCACCAAATGGTATCAGCTAACCCTGCAAGCACAAAGCGAGTATGATGGTAACAAAGTTGTCTCCGCTGTGGACATCAGTATTCAGGTCAAGGATGTCAATGATAATCCACCGCTTTTTGAGTCAGACCCTTATGAAGCCTTCGTTGTAGAGAATCTCCCAGGTGGCACCTCTGTTATACAGGTCAAAGCCACAGATCTGGACTCGGGCACTAATGGCCATGTGGTTTATAATCTTGATTCCAACCAAGAGACAAAGGACATTGCAGAATTCTTTGCCATCAACACTGAAACTGGATGGATTACCACATTAAAGGAACTCGACCGTGAGAAGAAAAACAAGTACACTGTTTCAGTCATAGCCACCGACCGTGGAGACAAAGTCCAACTGATGGCCAGTACCAAGGTGGATGTCACAGTGGTAGATGTGAATGACAACCCACCAAGGTTCACAGCAGAGATCTACAAGGGCACAGTAAGCGAAGATGACCCACCTGGTGGAGTCATTGCCATTCTTAGCACTACGGACCTGGACACAGAGGAAAGCAACAAGCAAATCAACTACTTTATCACAGGTAGGTCTCATGTTGATTTTGTACTTCTAATTTAATTTTAGCAATTGCATACTATCATTTTCATTTTAGTCGTATTTGATCAAATAATTTATAGAACCAGCAATGAATAATCTTTGGGAAACCACTTACAGCCAAAGCAAAATATCACATGATGTGCTATAAAACTGTCAAGAGATTATTAATAGAAAACTGGATAATTTTCCCACTGACACTTTTGTAACAAAGCAGGAATGTTTCAGTTCTGGTGATAATTAATTAGCACAAACATTGATGCCAAGTGTGAGATGAGATGAGCACTTTCTGGCAGAAAACAGTCTCATTACATCCACTCGTCTTCGCCTGATAGTAGAGTGATGAAAGAAATTGGCATAGCAATTCACACTGCCATTTATTTACATGGACGTTAGTATTGTGAAGTACAAGGAAACAAGAAGTGAAGCTTCATGAATCCATGGAGTACATATTGCACAAATATGAGATATCACAGTAACTTGTGAAATATAAGCAGATATAAATTGAGCCATTACTGTAGCCACAACACATAAAGCAGAAAACCTCACAAATAAATAATAATTTGAACTACCATCCGCATTCATTAGTTTGACTGACGTTTCCCGTGTGTGCTCTCTAAAGGTGGAGACCCCTTGGGACAGTTTGGCATTGAGCATACTCAAGGCGAGTGGAAGGTCTCGGTGCGGAAGCCTCTTGACAGGGAGGAGAAGGACAATTACTTGCTAAACATTACGGCCACTGACGGGACCTTCACAGCCAAGGCTGTGGTTGAAGTCAAGGTCTTGGATGCCAATGACAACAGCCCAATTTGTGAGAAGGTATGAATGTTAGTTTTGTGTCTATGTGTGTGTGGGAAGTGCATTGCTGCAAAATGTCATGTAGTCTGATTCTGTCAGTTAAGGGGAGGGCGCAGCCTACCCCCTGCGCATTCTAAATGGGACGAGACTTAGAGAGAAAGAGAGAATGTCAGGAGGGATTTGAAAAGGTCCTTATGTGAAATGCAGCATTTAAGAAACAAAGAGAGTGATTTTGCTCTCTGAGATGGTTTTGTGAGGGCTAATGTGGTTCTTTTACATATTGTGTTCCTTTTTGAATAACGTAAATTTTATAGAACTCCTGCGGTGAAAACCTTTTAGCACTCTTTTCCATTTGGAGTCACAATAGCCAGCAAACTCTTTTCTCTTTACCTTAATTTCTCTCTTCTTGTTGGCCCTGTCATCCGTGAAGTCACTTCTGCTTCTCACCTGCTTCCCTCTCTGTTCTTTGCAGTCATTCTATATGGAAAGCGTCCCAGAGGATTCCCCTGCCGGTAGGCTTATCCTGCAGGTCTCTGCCACAGATGCTGACATCCGTTCCAATGCACAGATCTCCTACGAGCTGCTTGGGACCGGATCAGTGCACTTTAGCATCGACTCGGAGACAGGTATGCATTAGTATTTAGTGTTTGTATAGCTATATATTTAGAATAGTTTATAGTGCTGTCACATGACTTATCATGATTAATCACATCCAAAATATATTATATAATATTTATGTGTGTGTGCATACTGTGCACATCTATTATGTTTATATAAACACACACACATACAATATATATTTTGCAAATATTTACATATATTTACATATTTATATTCATGTCATTTCTATTACATACATAGATTTCAAATATAAACTACTTATTTTTCTTGCATGGGTGTGCATTTATATTTACATAATAAACATACACAGTACACATACATATATTATGATGTAACCAAAATCTTTTATTTTGGATGTCGTTTGACAGTACTAACACACACTAATGCTGACCAGTTTGCAGTCAGTAAGATGAATTTATACTGTTTAGAAAATCGTTATTTTAATGTTTTAATATTTTGCTTGTTTAAAAAAATGCAACCTTGATGAGCATTCTGTCTAAAATATATATATTTTTTTTTACAAATATCTGAACAGTCTTAAGACCATTGCCTCAACAGACAAACAGACAAATATATGCTTCATACATTTACAACGTCATTAACTCTAGCCTGTAGTCAAAAAAAACCCATAATGATTTCTAATTTAATTACTTGTATAATTCCAGGGAAGGGTGTAAAGCTTTGGGCTTTTGTTACTGTTTCATGGTGAATACCGTGGAATTCTGTTCCCAGTATTTTTTTTTACTTGCCTGTTTTATTCACACAAATTATTTTAATAAAACATTTCAAGTGTTGCCCCACTTCAGCTATTAACTCAAATCAGCTGTCTCTCAACTGTGTGAATTAAACATCAGTTCCAGGCGGAAAGAGAGCAGAAATCAACAGTGGGTTTGTGACAGCGTCACACTGCTACAACACAAAAACTATTGTTAAGGCGCTACTCACTGGCTCTTTGATAAAACCAAGTGTGAAGGCAGGGAATGCTGGCTCTCGAACTGAAGGAGCGCTACTGTTCTTCTGTGTGGGTTTAGTGTGCACAGAGAATTTCTCAGCTTCGCTTTTTTTCTCTTTCGCTCCATCGTGGAAAAAAAGAGTAGCATTATTGCAAGTTAGCAATGCCAAGTGTGCTCTCGTGCTAGCCAAACAGACCCCTGAAAGCTGGCGACTGCTTTTTCGAGGGTGACTTTCCCTTTGCTTCTTTTCTCAGCTCACTCTCCGAGCTGCCCACATGCTGACTGCACTTTATTCTCCCTTGCTATTTTTTTCGTTTCTCACCATCCCTCTCCTCTTTTCTATTTCTTAAAGCCGCTCAGCGCGAGGATGGTTTTAGCTTCCATCGAGGAGGAACTTTTGTACACCCTGCATTCATTCCTCCTTGTGATGTGCTCCAGCTAAAAGGTCGAAACCAAACAGCTGGCACACAAAAGGGCCGTTTTAAATCAGTGACCGCTCCAATGGAACGTAGCTTACGCTTGCTGAAATTATTAGGTCAGATCATTTCCTCATAAAAGAGATGCCTGTCTCCTTCTCTCGCTGCTTTTCTTTTGAGGGCGTTTTTAGAGTGTCCTCTTGACTGGACTTGACAGATGAAAAGTGGAATTAGATTGTGTCATGTTCATTAGTGCAGTGCCAGCTGATGTTCAAGTGATTGACGGGAAGTGAATTTTGGGGTTTTTAGAAAGCGACAACTATAATAAATAAAAAAAGAATAAAGAAGCTTTTCAGACAGGAATATTGAGAGAGCAATGAACTGTTTGTGTTTGTGGAAGCAGCCTCAGGGATCCTTTAAACTAGAGTTTACATAAATTCACAGAAATTGCAAATGAATTAATGGGTTAGCTCACTAAAACATAAAAATTCAGCACATTTTTTTACAGATATATCTAATGGAACCATAGAGATTTCTGTCCCTTTATTTAAATTCTATCCAACCATACCTTTGAAACTTAAAAAAAAACAATTTAAATTGTAAACATTGTGATGAACCATTTAATTTGAGGATATTATTTAAATAAAAACACTGATGAATGCACATGCATAGTTTACATGAAATCCTAAATAAAATCATAAATCTCTTGGGTTTCATTAAAACTGTCTTAATTTGCATTTCAAAAATGAATGAAAGTCGTATGGGTTTTAAACAACATTGTTTGATGAAAATGGTTGCAAAGACACAAAAAGTTTTGCGAAGGTGACATTGTGTTGTGTGACCAAAAGTTGAAAAGATTTTACCTTTTAAATGCAAAACATTTTGACGCAGTTATGGCAGAGCATCTTAGCACAACATCCTGGTCACAGCTGGTTAAAACAAAAGCTCATTATTTACATGGAAGAGCCGTTATTACTAGTGATATTCTTGTTTGAAGCAGTCTAAAGAGTGTTTTTGTTTTAACAGGTGAATTAAAAACACTGCTCCCTCTGGACCGTGAAGAAGAGGAGGTGCACAAGATGAATGTGCGTGCTCTGGATGGAGGTGGACGCTTTTGTGAAGCAGAAGTTGAAATCACAGTCGAAGATGTTAATGACAACGCTCCACAGTTCAACTCTGACCCCTACACCTTCACTGTGTTCGAAAACACTGAGATAAACACACCTGTGGCTCGCCTGTATGCGTCAGACCTGGACACAGGTAAGATTTTCAATATCCAGATCAAAGATGTATTTATTTGAAAAAATAAGCAAAATAATATTTTTTTTGCAGTGTAAACCCAACCAATCTCTTATTCGTACCTCACACAACCTTCAGATCACTGGTTACTTTTTGAAAGCCCCTAAAGTATTAAAATACTAATTAAACTGTATTGACTGTATGATGTGGTTTAAATTGGCGATCTATGTGACTAGCATGCAACTAGCTACCTGCATCATAGACTTGAAAGGATCATAAGAAGGTGTTTGTGAAGTGATCAATAGACATACTGAACTGTCATAAAGCAGCTGCATTGCAGTAATTTGGTCTGACTGAAACTTTGTAGAACACAAGAGATTGTGTTAACTGGCTATAATGAGAGAGTGTGTCTTGATAGATAGGATTGTACTAGCAAGCCACAAATGAGGCTTACTCAAAAATGCATTAGAGGGATTAGTGTACTCTGTCTTCGTCTTGTTTGTTTGTGTGTGCTCTCCCCAATATAATAAGTGGCACTCACTCGCACTTAATATGCAGCTCAGGACCATAGGTTTTACAACTGAATCTTTTATTGGATGTCATTATAGTTAAGCAAATGAGACAAAGACACTGACACAAACACACTATAGGTTCTTGCAAATAATTACAACTGCTGGAGGCTTTGCCATTGATTTGAGAGCTTGTAAATCTGCAAAATGTATTGATTTGTTGGCAGTCTTTATGAATTGGTTGTCTTTTCTTAGTAAAAATATGCAAAATTGCCATTGACTGGCATTACTGATAATGCCAGTGTTACTATGTAATTGTTCAGAAGCTTGGGGTTAAATTTCTATATTATTGTTGTGTTTATGTGTGTTTTCAGGTTCTAATGCAGAGGTCCTTTATTCACTTCTGGACTCTGCTGATGGTGTGTTCTCCATCGATGAGGAGACAGGCGTTGTCCGTCTGGATCGTCCTCTGGACCGTGAGCTTCAGTCGCTCTACACCCTCCGTGCGCACGTCACCGACCGTGGAAGCCCACGTCGTCTCTCCTCCCTCACCACCGTCAGTGTTTCCATCTTGGACATCAACGATAACCCTCCAGTGTTTGAGCGGCGCGAGTACACTGCCACCATCGCAGAAGACATTCCGGTGGGCACCCAGGTGTTACGGGTGCACGCAGCCAGTCGAGACACAGAAGCAGGTGCTGAGATTACATACTCTATTATCAACGGAAACGAGAGAGGAGTGTTCCGCGTCGACCCCCACACAGGTAAACACTACAGCTTTGATAAACCTGTTAAGACCTCTGCAGCTCTGGCTCTCGGTTCAATTTTGAGTCAAAAGTATGCTTGCATATATGCCACTTAATGGTTTGGCTCCAGATTATTTGTCACATCGTATAACAATGTATACCCCAAACAGTAATCTTCTCTCTTCTCAGCATGTTCTTTCAGTTGTCATGTGAACACATTTCCACCTTCCATAGGGCTTTTACTACATATGCACCAAAGAGGTGGAACCTACTTTCAAATGAAATTTTTAAGGACAGTCACTTGGAATTTTTGTATTATATTTCTTTCTTTAAAAAAAAAAAAAAAAAAAAACACTGAATATTTGTCTGCACCAATAGTCATATTGTTTTTTCATTTATTTCATTCATTTACTTGATTGTTTGGTAATTTTTTTTTTTATTATATGGAAAATAAATACTTTATTATTTAGATATTTTCATGTACCTTGACATCTCATTGTCCTTTTTCTGACCAGGCGGTGTCTTCGTGATCGAGCCTTTGGACTATGAAGCAGCACATGAGTTTTATCTAACAGTAGAGGCTACAGATGGAGGTACACCACCGCTCAGCGATATGGCCACAGTCAACATTAACCTGACTGATGTAAATGACAACAGCCCCGTCTTCAACCAAGATATTTACTCTGCTGTGATCAGCGAAGACGCAGAACTGGGGAAGACCGTTCTCACTGTGAGTCATCAGCTTCCCTTTCTGAGGCCCTGCGCTGGTCTCTGTGTTACATCTCCAGAGCTAAGAACACGCACACTAAACAAACACAGACCAATGTCAAAATAAAGCTTGGCGACCCACGCCAATTTTTAATCTGCAGTCTTCTATCTCGCTCTCTCTCTGGCCATTTACTAGAGATGTTCATGCCTTATCATGCTGAATATAAATTGCCAGGGTGAAAGTAAGGCTTTGATACCCAGTTTCACTTGCATGCCTTCTGATTTCCCTCGAGAGTCTCATCCAATAGTTACTGACTCATGAGGCAAGAAGGGCGAAAGGCAGGGGTGTTGCATACCTGAGTCCATAGTAATCTTTATCTTAACCAGGTGTGTGTTTCTCTGTGTGTGAAGGTCATGGCTGATGATGCAGATGGTCCATCCAGTAATCAGGTGCGCTTCTCCATCATTGATGGCAATCAAGGCAGTCCTTTCACCATCGACCCCATCAGAGGAGAGGTCAAGGTGGCCCGCCAGCTCGACAGAGAGAAGGTACAGAACACTCAGGCATCTCAGTAGCAGGTACATTGGCAGTCTGTTCCTGAAACCTAATGATGACATTTTCTTTTGATTGTTTTTTAGACGTCAGGTTACACTTTGACTGTGTTGGCCTCTGACAATGGAAGCCCTGCTCGTTCCAGCAGCACTACAGTCAACGTAGATGTTTCGGACATAAATGATAACCCACCTCTCTTCTCTCAGGCAAACTACAGCATCATTATACAGGTCTGATTCCTCAGAGAAATCTATACAGTGATTTCACTGTCACCAATCTCTCTCTGGTGCCTGCTTGTTCTAAATGAATTCACTGTTATTCTGGTTTAGGGTCACTAAACAAAGATGCATTGGTGTGTTCACATAGAATATGTTTTCTGATTCCAAAACAGCTGCAAAAAATAACCATTCTTAATATTGACATGTCCTAACATTAGTCAATGAAAAAACAGTGTTTCATGCTGAAAATCATCATGGAAGCATTAAATGCATTTCGAATACTGTTACCATTTGCCTTTTGAAACATCGCTCTAAGGAAAAAATCATTATTAGTCACCAGATATGTCTGTGCTTGCTGGCTCATATTAAATATAATCATAGCTTCTCAATGTGTGCTGTAAAAATTGTTACATGCCAGATTTGCCTTAAGATGTTGGAAAAAAAAAAGTGTGAATGCTGTAGGTCTAAATGATGAAACCTTTGAACACGTTTTGCATATGTTGTATAGGAGAACCAGCCAGTCGGTAGCAGTGTTCTCCAGCTGACCGTGTCTGACCGTGATGCCTCCCACAATGGACCTCCTTTCACATTTTCTATCATCAGTGGGAATGAGGGAGATGCCTTTCAAATCACTTCTCAGGGCGTGCTGGTCTCTGCAGCAACTCTGAGCCGCCAGACCCAAGAGCTCTACCTCCTGCAGGCCCAGGTGAGACCTCAATCTCTCCCTCCGATTCTCCAACTCTCACTGAAGCTGTAGGGGTCTTGTTCAGTTTTCACTGGAGGTCTGAAGGGATAGATGAATAGTAGAGCTGAGGTAAAGCAGTGCTTGTTCAGTACTCCCCACACAGGCCAGGCAAGGTCAATAGAGTATAATGAAGGAGCAGCCATAAAAACCTGAGCAGAGGAGAGGACCTGTGAGAAAATCATTACAGCTGTCTAGTTCCCAGTCTTCTCTTCTTTTAGGTGTTCTGTGTTCTTCGTTCAGAAGTAGGACCACTTTTCAATTTTGATATATCGAAGGGAGATTTTGTAAGATTTGAAAGCCTTGAAGTCTTAATAAATTGCATTGTGCTATTTAAGAAACCAACTTATGACCTTTTTAAAGCTGTTATGTATATTTTTAATTTACAAAACGGTAACAGGGTTGATGTATTACAGACACAACCTCTAGTCTTTGAATGAATACATTGTCAACAAAGTTATATGCATATGTTTTTAATAGGGCTACAAATTGTGCTCATTTTGCAAAATAACTAGGGATTGTGAAATGGGAGGCAAAGTGATAAGTACAAGAGGACTGAACAGAAGTAAATAACATGAGCCAGGCTCAAACTTGTTTCAAGAGTAAATCCTGGCTCGAGTGCTCCCTCTACTGATTGTGACTGCACATTTTGCATGGAAAGGCTGATAATAAAGTCGAAAGTCATTCTGCCCTTAATACTCAATTTCACTTCAAACAGCTGACTTCATAATTTGGCACCATATGTTAGAAGACTAATAATCTATTGTTTTAGTTAACACAATTTATGGTGCTTGCTGTTCTGTGCTGTAAAGTGAGATATATCACAGCAGATATGAAAACAGTTAACTGTGTTTTTAAATTAGTCTTCTTCGTGAGTTGTTATTTTTGTAAATATTTACTAGTGCTTGCTAATGCAAACATCATTATTCCTATCATATTTTTTTTGCTTCAGGTAACAGACAGCGGTCGGCCACCATTGGTCTCCACAACATTTGTGAGTGTACGTTTGATCGAGGAGAGCGTCTACCCCCCTGTCATTCTTCCCCTGGACATATTTATCACCACAGCAACAGATGAATACTCAGGCGGGGTCCTTGGTAAAATCCACGCCACCGATCAGGATGTTTACGACACTCTAACCTACAGCCTCGCACCCGATAGTTCCTCTTCGTCCGAAAACACTGGCCTCTTCTCTGTCTCCCCTGCTGATGGGAAACTTGTAGCCCGTGGGAATCTGGATGCTGGTCAATACGTCCTTAACATTACAGTGACAGATGGCCGTTTTACCGCAGCTGCTCGAGTCAACATTCACGTTCGGCAGGCAACCGCACAAGCACTCGATAACTCCATCGCGGTGCGATTTTCGGCTATAGCACCGGAGGAGTTTATCGGAGATTATTGGCGTAACTTTTTGCGGGCTTTACGGAACATCGCCGGTGTCAGGCGCACTGATGTGCAGTTAGTCAGCTTGCAGCCTGCTGCCGATGCCTCAGGTGACCTGGAAGTACTTCTAGCTCTAGAAAGGTCAGGAAGTCCATTCCAGCCCCAGGAGGTGGTGTACAGGAAGCTGAACGCTTCGGCAGGGGTAATCGAAGAGATGACTGGAGTCCGTATCGTACGAGTTGTGAAGAAACTCTGTGCTGGGTTGGACTGTCCTCTTAGTTACTGCCAAGAAACTGTTTCCTTGGAGACGGGAGCAGTGTCGGCCTACAGCACGGCTAGGATTAGTTTTGTTACGCCACGTCACATGCGCACTCCCAAATGTCTCTGTGAAGGTAACGCAAATATACAGACACCAAATATTTCAAAGATTTATTTCACTTCCAGTCTAGAGTGATGATAACATGTTTGTGTGTGTTTATAGGAGCTGAGTGTCCTGTCCTGAGTAAACTCTGTGAGGGAAGCCCCTGTCCCGACAGCATGGAGTGTGTAGAAGACCCCACACACACCAAATTCAAATGCATCTGTCCTGAGGGAAAACAGGAAGAGTGCTCAGGTATAAGCACACGTTTTAGTGCAACTCACACTCTATTATTAGTGCTACTTACTCAAAGTATCTGTAAGTTAAACTTGTCCTGCTGGAAGTGTTTAATGTTTTGAATTAGATTTTAGTATTGCATGTTAGCTGTTTAAACTGATTGTTATTGCTTACTGAATTCTGATTGGTTTGTCTTTTTACAGCACTAATACTTTGCTCATGAAATGGACAGTTAGTTTGCTGCATTAGAAATGCAGTGTTGTGTGTGGACATTATGATAACATCACTTATAAGTTTGCTGTTTGTTTTAGAGCGTCAGTCATTGACGTTCAGCGGAAATGGATATGCAAGATACAGGCTGATGGAGAACGAGAATAAGGAAGAAATGAAGATGTCCCTCAGACTGAGAACATTCTCCACCCACGCTACTGTCATGTATGCCAAAGGCACAGACTACAGCATACTGGAGGTGAGTGTGTACTCTTAACCCCCTCGATCCTTCCAAAAACAGAAAAAGAGTTATTCTGGAGCTGGGAGAAGAGAGGGGGGCTCTTTCTCACGCATTCCACTTTAGTGAGGGAAAACCACAGAGCTGACAGAAGGAGCAAAGGAGTATGGGACTCAAATGCAAGCAGTGTCATCTCTCTGCGCGTACATTATAATAATCTGTTTCTGCTTATCCCTGAAGAATAATTTCTTATTTCATGTTTAATCAATCTGCTACTGCCAGAATACTCTTAATATCACACCTGAAGTACTTCACAGAGTCTTCTTGGCTGTTTAAAAATAACTGATAAACTGCCTACTTGGAGAGAAATTTTTATAGGCACACATTTTTGGCCACCATAAGCTTGTTTTTTGTCCAAAAATGGTGCTGACACAGAATATGCCTGTGATGCCTAAAATGTGCAAAACATAGCGTGGTTTAAATGACCTTGGTTGTCTATTAAGGTGACTTGATAGGTTTGGAGAGACATTTATACATACAAAATACAACTTGATGGACAAGTTTGCGTTAGCTGATATTTAGTTATAATATTTAATCATTTAAAACATTTTGTCTGTCATGTGGCTAAATGTTGAGATACTGAATGTTTTATATTTTTTACATTTTTATACATATATCGGCAGCATGATAGACAAAACTGTGTGTTTCAGATTGTGAACGGTCGACTGCAGTACAAGTTTGACTGCGGCAGTGGTCCTGGTGTGGTGTCTGTACACAGTACCCAGGTCAGTGACGGACAGTGGCACACTGTCTCTCTTGAGGTAGATGGTAACTACGCCAGACTGGTTCTAGATCAGGTCCACGCCGCGTCTGGCAAAGCCCCGGGAACCCTCCGCACCCTCAACCTGGACACCAGCATGTACTTCGGGGGTCACGCACGGCCCACATCCGGCTCAGGAAGACTTGTGGTAAATGGGCTGCGGGGTTGTCTGGAGGGGATCGTGTTTAATGGGAGGGAGCTGCCATTATCTCAGGTTCGAGGAGTTCACTCAGTTCTGGAGGAGCTGGTTGAGGCGGCTCCCGGATGCAGCTTGGCTCCTCCACTCCAGGGCTGCTCCAGTAACCCCTGTACCAATGGAGGCACATGTTCATCACTGCCTAACGGAGGTATGGGTGGCATTTTTTTGGTTTGTTTTTAGTGAGGTCAATCAAATGTAGGACTGACTAATATGCTGTGCACATTTGTGTGTTGTAGGGTATTTCTGTAAGTGCACCGCTGCATTCATGGGCACTCACTGTGAAGTCACTATCAGCCCATGTGCCTCTAATCCCTGCCTCTATGGAGGCACATGTATCCCACGAGGAGGAGACTTCTACTGCCAGTGCAGAGGACAGTACTCTGGCCAACGGTGAGAACACGTGCACTTGTGATCACTGAAATTATTCTGATTGATACTTTTATTGTACCTGCAATCAAATTTGGTGAAATATTGGTCAGATACGTATAGGTGCATACGCATTGCATTATCTTCATGTTTAGACAGAAAATATTCTGTATTATAAAAAGGTATTTTTTGAACCTTAATATTTTATCTTGTTTGATGACTTTGATAACGTGTGCTATTTTTGTATATATAAAAAAAACTATTTTGACAATTATACATTTTTAAGAGTGGCTTAAGTGTCCAGATATATTTGGAACAACTGTACACTGTCTGAATACAGAAATAACCAATAATCTCCATTTAACCATTAGACTCCATTTAATTGAAATTAAAAATATGTGTTTGACCTCATAACATTAAGTCACGTTCCTCTTTGTCTTATTATTTGTAAAGTTTAATATTTCATTAAACTAGTTAATTTTTCTATTTTATTGAAATTTGTGTATACTCCATGTGTAGCCAAATAAAAGTAAGCTCTGTCAATATTTTCATAAATTAAACTTCATTATAATGCATGGTGTGACTCAAACTAAAGAAAAATACTTCACAAATCCATGCGGCATTCTCAGTAATTCCTATTAAATTGGAAATTTAATCAGAAGCTTTGGGAGGTGATGTGATTGATAATCAGATTTAATTCAGTAAGACAGAATCAATTTTCTCTTTGAGGAATTTCTACTGCAATTAAATCTATGCAAACACTGTTCTTCCTATTTAAAGTTTATCTAAAGTTGTGCATGTGAGAAGTTTCTGAAAGACATTTTGGCTCTTTGTAATTTCCTACCAGGTGTCAGCTGGGTCCATACTGCACAGATAACCCGTGTAAGAACAGCGGAAAGTGCATTGATAGCCTGGATGGTCCTGTGTGTGAGTGTGAGCTGGGTTTCCAAGGAGACAGGTACATCTTTTGGGCTAATGAACCTGAGAGACTTGATTGAATAAGTCAAAAATATTTTAAATGGGTATAATGAAAAGCTTCTTTATGAGATTCTACTTCTCTTGAGATGATACCTAGATGAGTCTTTTTTTAATGAAAGAGATTCATATTTTCTATTCAGCAAGGATGCATTAAGTTGATTAAAAGTGACAGATTTCCATTTTAAGTAAATGCTGTTCTATTGAACTTTCAGTTCATTGAAAAATCCTAAAAAAAATCTTATTAGAAGTAGCATATGAGAATGATTTCTCAACTTTCATGGGTTAATGGCTGCTAAAATGTCTTATTCTTAATGATTTGGCATTACAGATGTAAAATAGATTCAAATATTTCAAATTGTTATAATTTTTACAGTTCAAATAAACACAGCCATTAGAAACTTCTTTCAGAAACATCACATAAATCTTACTTCAAACTTTTGAAAGGCTGAATATGCAGCTGTATTTACAGTACATGCTTGTATGTGTGTGTTTAGGTGCCTCAGTGATGTAGATGAGTGTCTGAAGAACCCTTGTGGCAATGGTGGTCACTGCCAGAACACGTATGGCTCCTTCAACTGTAACTGCTCTGCGGGCTACAGTGGGCGGCATTGTGAACTCCGCTCCGAAATCCGCAACGAATTTGTCTCCACCTCTTGGAACATTGGCCTGGAGGAAGTAATCGGGATCGTCGTCTTCGTTGCCAGCATCTGCTTTCTCGTCCTACTCTTCATCATGGTTCGCAAGCGCATTTGCCGCCGCTCAAAGTCCAAATCTGATGATGACGATAAACTTGGCGTAGGCACAGGAGCCTCTCATGCCTTCCTCCATCGCCCATACTTTGACTCCAAACTCAACAAGAACATCTACTCTGACATCCCCCCACAGGTCCCTGTACGGCCCATCTCCTACACCCCCAGCATTCCAAGCGACTCCCGCAACAATCTGGACCGCAACTCATTTGAGGGCTCAGCCATACCTGAGCATCCAGAATTCAGCACATTTAACCCCGATTCAGTGCACGGGCACAGGAAGACAGTGGCTGTCTGTAGTGTAGCACCTAACCTGCCTCCTCCCCCACCCTCCAACTCCGTGTCTGACAGTGACTCCATACAGAAGCCCAGCTGGGACTACGACTACGATGGTATGCACAGAAACCCATCTGGAATCCAAATGTCATGCTTGTGACTTGTAAGACAATCTATTTTGTAGGCTTCGAAAGTTTGTGTGACTGTTTCTTTCTCCTTGCAGCTAAAGTAGTAGACTTGGATCCGTGTCTAAGTAAGAAACCGGTAGAGGACAGCGCTTGTCATCCTTACAACACCAGAGGCAGCATGTCTGAGGTCCACTCTCTCAGCTCCTTCCAGTCCGAGTCATGTGACGACAATGGTATGGAATAGAATGCATTTGCTTTTACTCATCTTATAGATGACTGATAAATCATAACCAGACAGTTAAACTGCAGAATATAAGGCAAATACTACAATAATACAAATGTTCTTGTATATATATATATATATATATATATATACAGTATATATATATATATATATATAGATAATTATTATATGAAAATTTTTGTTTTTGTCCAACACCTGTTCTTACAAGGATAATGTAGACATTTCTGTTGTCTTTTTTCATCAGTTCTGTGCCTTGGCCACGAACTATGACATAATTAAATGCAAGCTTGATTGATTTTTACTTATCATCTCATAAATAAACCAGTATCTGGTATTTTTTTCTGTTCATTCAAAATTTTACATACTACTGCACAATATATACATAGTGTAGAAACTTTACTAGTATTCTATTCCAAACATAATCCAAATCTCTTACATGCTCTTTTAGTTACAAACCCCTGTACATATATATACATATATATATATTAGTGGTGGGCCGTTATCGGCGTTAACGCGCTGTTAACGCGAGACTCTTATCGCGCGATAAAAAAATTATCGCCGTTAATCTACCGACAAAGTTGGGTCGGAGTCTATACTACAAACTATGGTGACTTTCACCTTTAGTGCGGATGTATAGCCGAATTACACTGTAGCCTTATTCAGACGGGACTAGTTT
>JAUMHQ010000044.1:9959854-9972113 GCA_032361165.1 Enteromius paludinosus | reverse complement strand
TACATACCTTCTATGTACATATCAGAGAACAATTTAAAATATTCTCTCAATGCATTCTATGGCACCTTTAAGAAAAATAATTTAAATGATGTTTCACGAATTCACACTTCTTCATTTAATTTAAATAAGCAAATTTGGCATGATGTCCGGGGGTCCCGAGGCCCGAGCCCTGCTGGTTGTAACCCTAGCGAGGGCAGAGCTCGAAGCGAGGCTCGGTCCCGTTCACCCCCTTGAAGATGCAAAATGAAAAAGCGAAACTAGATACTGAGAGGAGCGAGACGACAATATTTAAGCTGAGGCGGATGAATGGAATTAGGATAATAATTAATAGGCTGGGGAGCGTAATACTGATGAGCGTTAATGGGAACCAGCTGTGCTAGGCACTTAGCGTGCTCTTCCCGAAACTACGTTAAAACATCCCTTATCTGTGTCATTATTGTTACACCTGTGACGTGGACTTTTTTTTCTTCTTCTCAGTATTGCTGTTTTTTTACTGTATTTTTGACCAACATATACAGCTTAGGTGAGCGAGTAAGAGCGAGGTAAGAGAGTTTTCAAAAGATAATGTCTGACATAATGTCCTTTCATTTTAAAATTCGTCTGATTCACTGAATCAAGTAGAAGATTTACAGAAATAAGGACACTGATTAAATTAGTACTGAACTGGGAGACTAAAAAAAGTTGAGAGTAATGAGAGTAAATAAGGAGCAGAAGCGCTAAAAGAAGAAGTGACATTTACCGGAAGCCATTTCCCAACATCTCCAGTGTGCAGCCAGCCATCTTTATCTAGGGCTTCTGAGGTTCGCTCTGGGTCCTTCAGGTAACCTTGAAACACATTTGGTCCTTTCACACACACCTGTGAAAAACACACACCCCAGTCAACTGATAGATACACCATCAACATTATGCCACAAATGCTTATTTGTTCAAATAAATGCTTATTATTTGTTCAATAACTGCTAACAAACCTCTCCTTTCCCATTTGCTGCAAAATAATTCATCTCAGCCACATCTACAAGCTTGACGAAGTTACAGGGAAGTGGTGCTCCCACATGACCTAAAAACAGACACCAGGAGAGTTTGTGTGACTGCACAGGCTGTTTATACGGTTCACCATCCAAGGTGTGTCTGTTTGTTTTCATGTGTTAATATGTGAACAGTACATTGATGTTGTTTTACCTGCTGTCCAATCTCCAGGAAGTGACATAGTGCAGCCTGCGGTACATTCTGTCTGCCCATAGCCCTCGTAAAACTAAAAAAATAAAAAGTGAAGCCGGTTTGTGGGAATAAAGTCAGTTGTGGGAATACTGATTAGCAGGAGAACAGAGGTGTGTGTGTGCGTGTGGGTGTACCTGGCAGCCCAGCGCTGCTCTCAGGAAGGTGAGAACAGTGGGAGAGACCGGAGCGGCTCCTGTGATCATCAGCCTCACACGTCCACCCAGACTGGCCTGTAGGGTCACAGGAATCAGATTGGTTATGCATACACATTAGCAGAAAATAGTTGTCACAGTTCAGTTTGGAGTGTTTTTGTTAATGCTCGGTTTAGACCCTTGAGCTAGGCACCGAGTTGAATGCAGAGTATGAGACACCATACATGTCATTTCACTTTCACTTCTAAAGTTTAATTAACAACTGCATTTTAGTTCTGAGCAAGCTTTTGTAGACTGTAAATAAGCAGAAAGCCCTTGTAAGCTTCATACATTTATTTATAGAATGGCTTAATATTGAAGTATTGTACATTGTCACTTCAAATAAATCCTGTTCTATTGAACTTTTTATGGATCAAAGAATCCTAACAATGTATCATGTAACAATGGATTTCTGAAGGATGATGTGACACTGAAGACTAGAACTATAAATGTAACCATGAACAATATAATTTTCATGTCTCTCCAAAAGACAATATTCTGTTTAGCATAAGCACACTATGCAATTGCGTCATCTGCCATTTTTAAATGCTTTGGTGAATTCTGATTGGCTATCTGTTGTTTTTTTTTCATCAGCTAAAAAACTCCTTCTAAAAGAGATTTCAACAATATTGTTCCTTTGCATCCGTATTGTCATAGTTGTGGTGTGCATCTCCTCATAGAATTAAAATGATCCAACTTAAAATTTACAGTGATAGTTATCATCCTTGGTGTGAACGAGCCCGAGACAGGATTTCTCTTGATTTATTTATTTATTTTTTTCTTCTTTGCTTTATAAATGTCATTTAGATGCTGAGTATTTTGGAATGTGTGTGTTGCCAGGCAACAGACTCTTTATAGATGCTCTATGGTTTCATCTGATTGTTCTGTCCTTGGGCTCTACACACTCTTTCTCCGTTTCATCTGGTTACCTGCACTTTGCTGAAGATCAGTTTATCCCACATGCTGTCCTTCCTCACAACTCCACTTTTAAGCTCTGCCTCTTTTCTGCTGGTGGCAAAATCCAGAAGCCATCTCTTGAGAGGAGTGTTCGCCTGTCCGAAGATCTTGATGCAAACAAACAGATGTATAATGAGCAAAGATCATCAGGTATATTTAAGCACGTACTTAAATGTAAACAGTTTGTGTGTGTATATAACTAAACATGCGTACCTTATCAAACATGCGGTTGAGCAGTCTGGGCACTACAGGGAATATCGTGGGCTTAAGAGTCTTCAAATCATCCATCAACAGACGGATATCACCCTGAAAATATCCAATCCTGGCCCCGTGGACCAGAAGCACACCCTACACACAAAAAAACTCAATTATACAACAAGAATATAATGGCAGTAAATATAGGCACATATACAGTTAAGAAAATTATAGCAATATACAGTATATTTAAAAGATTACTACATTTCCTGTAAATGTAGACCATCCAAGATGTAAATGAGTTTCTTACTTCATTGGAACAGATTTAGTATTAAATATCTTGGATCCTCTGATTGCCATTAGAATCAGAGTTCAAAAAGTGTAACCCATAGCATTCAGTATATCCCTCTGTGTCACCTTTGTGTTTTGTCCAATAAGGGTGCATTATTTTGGTAATGCCCAAAAATGAATAAAATGAAATATTCAGAAAAAAAAAGTGTCACCCATCAATTTACATTGAGTTATGACATGAAAAGCTCATGATCTGTGCATTTTCTCCCATGATTCAAAGCAACGTCACGATTTGAGAACCCCGTTGCAAGCAGTTAAAATGTCTTACTGACAGATTTGTTTCTTACAAACACAACACTTTTCCCTTTACATGACATTAATTAAAGGATTGGAGTCATGTGGATTACTTTTGGATTATAGTGACGTTTTTATCAGCTGTTTTGGCCTCCCAGAGGACCCATTTGTAAGGAAGTGGTACAGTTTCTCCAAATTTGTTCTAACAAAGAAACAAATTAACCTACGCATCAGATGGGCTAAGAGTGAGTACATTTTCAGGAAATGTAGATTTTTTTGGTGAACTGTACCTTTTACCAAGACATCCCTCAAAAATGAAAGACCTTGGTTTACCTACGCAATACTAATTAGGATATGTTTTATTAAATCCGAGAGCTTTTTGTCCCTGCATAGACAGAGCGATACAACCAAATATTCAAGGTCCAGAAAGGAACAAGGAGATCATTAAAAGATTCCATGTGACATCAGTGGTTCAACCTTAATTTTATGAAGCAACAATACCACTTTTTGTGCATGTTCGATGCACATTCATGATTCATGAGACTAGTGTCTGGCGTTCTGATGTAGAATCAGGATGCACACACACATTGTGGGACTCTCATTAACAAAGACTGACACAGAAGAGAAGACATTAAATTGTTATTTTTGCTTTCTTTGCGCAAAGAAAGCATTCTTATAGCTTCATAAAATTACAGTTAAACCACTGAATATCCTTACTACCTTTCTGGGCCTTGAACGTGGTTATTAGATTGCTGTCTACGCAAGGTCAGAAAGTTCTCAGATTTCATCAAAAATATCTTCATTTGTGTTTTGAAGATGAATGAAGGTCTTACAGGTTTGGAATTATACAAAGGTAAGTAATTAATTACGGATTTCTTTTATTTTTGGGTGAACTATCCTGTTTATGAAAACATTGTTCAATTATGGTGTGTATGCGTAATACATACCTCGACCACTCTCTCAAACATGTGTGCTAGTGGTAGGTAAGATATATGAATGTCTGTCTGGTTGAGCATGCAGTGAACCTGTAAAAAAACACACACACACACACACACATGCAGTGTGAAATACAGCATACCTCCACTACTCTTTCAAACATATGCGCTAGCGGTAAGAAGGAGATGAGCACATCTTGAGGACTAAGTTTCAGCAACCCCTAAACACACACACACACCCACACATACAAACATATCAACACATGACAGAAAACAGATCATTATATAAAGAAATGAGGCACAAGAAGAGATGAACAGAACAGAAAGACAGAGAAAACATGCATTAACTGACAAACAAAATGAAGGAAAGACGCTCCTAAACACTTCGCAGATGTGATCAGTCGTTTAAATCTCACTGGTTGTCATTTTTGCTTGTTTTTCAAAAAATACTTCACTATAATTTAATTTTAACATTTATAGCACATCAAAATGTGTAGCTTCTCTTCTCTCTTGGCTTACCTCTGTGACCTTAATGAAAGCAGAACAATTGGAAACAACGTTTCCATGTGTGATCATTGCTCCTTTTGGACTTCCTGTTGGAGAAAAAAACAAACTGCGGAGCACTTACAATGCCAAAACATGACAGGATATCCATTTCTCAAATACAAATCAAGTACTCAATAATTATTGTAGCCACATTTGCATATATTTTCTTTTCTTTAATGAAAAATAATAAAAATGTGTTAAAGTGTTAACTACAAAATAATCCTAAGATTAATCACTATTAAATAGGTAAAAAACAATACATATATAAACACTTTTACCTGTAGTTCCACTTGTGAAGCAAATCAGTGCCAGGTCCTCTGGTTTAGGTGGCTAGAAATCAAATCAAATCTAAAATTCATTAAATGACCATGAAGAAAAAAAAAACAATAAAGCAATCAAATAATCAATTAATTTTTTCACATGAAGTCTATAAATCAATACAGCACTCAGTTTCACTCACAGTGGGTGTCTTGTAATTCGCTTTGCCAATAGTCTGCCAAAAGAAAGACTTCATTAATTGGATCTCTGCTTACCCAGGGTGTTTAAGTAAGTGTGTTCGTGTGTAATTAAACCTCCAGCTCCTTGAGGCTCAGGATCTCAATGCCTTTCTGCTGTGCTTGTGCAGTCAGTTCACTGTCAAAGTTCTCCATGATCACTATGGTTGTGATGCTGTGTTTCCGACCAGACACACAGTCCAGGACCAGACGAGCCTTATCCACGATGTCACAGATCACAGTAGAGATGGTGGCTACAACAAAAGGCTCTGTTACAAATTTCTCAGTTACATGTTACAATGTCAACACAACTTCTTTCAAATCTTCAAACGAAATGAAAAATAGTTCTATCAATTTACGATGATTGAATATGAAACATTTACAATTAATTTATATAATATCACGTTCAGTCTAAATAAGCACAGGCTGATGGAGTCTTTTATCACATCATGATTTTACATGTTTGCATGATGACTGGCCTCAGCTGATTTAATCAGCTTCAATTAAACTTTTAAATAACCGGGTTCAGTGTCCGCTGTAAGCTGTCCCTGCAGCGTTCCTAACAGAGTTCCTCTAAAACCCTCCACCTCCCCAGCTTCACCTGTCTAGATTTGTTATAGGGTGCATGCTCTGCGGTAGCAGCAAGCATAGTCAATCTGGCCATGCAAGACCTAGTACATATTGTGATATCAATTATCATGCTAAAACTATTCCAAGAGTTCTCAGAATTAAAAATAGGATTACTAATGATCTAATTAATAGGATTTTCTATTGCAGTGAACGTAAAACATTTCTATAATAGGACACACAAGTGGTTCTACAAAATATTTTGAAAATCCTCTCTAAAAATATGTATTTTTTTCTTGCTCACCTTTGTCAATGATATAGCTGATGGCCTCTGTACCAAGTGTATCATACAGCGGCACTGCCACCAATGAATATGTGTAACATGCCAGCTCTGAAATCGTCCACTGCAGAAATGTGCACAAAACTGAATCAGTTGTGGAATGCACATACTTGTATGCAAAAATAAGATTAATATAAAATGAACAAAACAGAATTACAAAGTGTTGCCACACCTGCTGTACATTTAGCAAAGCATTCAATGTAGCAATCAATTAATATGTAATCAAATGAATTAAATACGATTTTGAAATCTGTGACTGTGTGCATGTGATTACCTCTGGCCTGTTCTGGGCAAAGATGCCAATGTATTTGTTTCCTGTTTGACTGTGACCTCTGTGGAGTAATGCTGAACCTGCGAACTCTGCCCTGTCTGCTACCTACACACATGAAGATCATACAAAAATACATCACTTTCTCAAATGCTCACTCA
Organism: Enteromius paludinosus; assembly: GCA_032361165.1. Lineage (NCBI taxonomy): Eukaryota > Metazoa > Chordata > Actinopteri > Cypriniformes > Cyprinidae > Enteromius > Enteromius paludinosus. The sequence continues at coordinate 9,965,656 of JAUMHQ010000044.1, read as the reverse complement.
TATCTAATAAAATACAAAGAGACAGGGTTAAATAAACATAAATAGAGAAAAAAAGCATGGAATAAGGTTTCAAATCAATTTTTGCTCATACCTCTTTATATGAAAGCCATTTATATGGCTTGCCTGGTTTACGTGATCCCAAACAAGGACCATTATCTATACAAATAAAACCAAAAATGTAAAGATCTCACACATGATGATATAACTTTAAAATGAGGGTGAACTACCGGTGCTTTTAACATCTTTAAATAACTAGTTGACCTACTTGACACTCGCATTCCTCTTAAGAAAAACTCATACATTGTCTGAGCATCTTTGTAGTAGTATGTCATGTACGTGTCACTGTCCTGTAGAATAGACCTACGAGCATATCCACCACCCTGAAAAACAAAGCCAAATATCTATGATTTTCTGTAACAAACAATCAAATAACAACTTACCCCTTACCCCAGGCAAAACCACCCCTGCTCGCTTCACACTAGACAGACCATTTTGAAAAGCTTGAACAAAACCAAAGTGCTGAAAATGTCCTAGTGCTTTTAAACTGTACATTAGTAATCTTGTAAAGCCAATCAAATCGGAAGACCAAAACGAAACATTAAAATAATGCATGCATAAAAGACGGTCTCTGCATAGTGGATCTGACTGGCTTTATAGCTGTTGCCAACATCTTTCAGTGTGTTACCATAGCAAACATACAAGAAATGGTGAGAATAAGCAAACTCTTTCAGCCAAAGACAGACAGAGATCAAGGACATGCATCTGCAATTATACTTGTCTGGGTGAAAGGAGCTGTAGTTATTGTATATGTGTATATGTGCCCTTGCTGAATAAATGTATTATTTTTGAAAGGTAGAGTATGCACTTACTGGTAGGAAGTAGACATAGCCATTCAAAAACCTTGCTATGTGTACTGTGCTAACTGAGATTAGTCACTTGTATACTGTGGTTTGACAAAGTTTTGCAAGCTGATGGTGCATGACTTCTTATAGCCTTGGTGGATTTGTAAGCCATGGCTGCTAAGCAACTGTTGGAAACCATGAATGCATTTATTTTTCTATTAAGAATTTTTTTTTTTTCATGATCAAGTGCAACTGTGTATTTTGCTTTCTTTGGCAAATGATGGTATGATGGATAATTGAATAATGATGGATAATTAATAGTCAGTCATTTCAAAATAAAACCACTTTGTTGCATGTCAGAGTACCAATGTTTACATTTAAATCATGGTTGTTTGTTTTGAATTAGATCATATGGGTCCTTCCTTCCTGTTTATGTGGCTTGGGAAAAAAAATTTAATGTAGAAAATACGTTTTATACACAGCATGATTTTGAGATTCTTCCCCTGGAACATTTTGCCTCACTGCTGATCTTTAAACTGGTTTTGCAGGGTAAAACTTTTGAGGAAGCATTTTGAGACCTACCTGTACCTTCACGGACTGCATGTCGAGGTCACAGGGTGGTTTAAGTGCTTTGGGACGAGTGGCCAGCCAGTATGTGGTGATGGCAGCGAAAGCGCCCATGCCCATGAGGGTGTTTGTTGGTAAACTGCGCACATACTGCCTCAAGTCGTCCAGCTCAGGTATCCGCAGGTGCCGGATCAGATCCTGGGCCTGCATGGCTCTTCAAAATTTAGCTTGCTCAGGTCTGAAAGAAGAAAACACAGATGGAAAAATTTAGTGGAACACAAAGCCTGAGCTAGCTAGTCAGTTTAAAATTAATAAAAAAATAAAATAAAATTTTGTCTACATAATATATGTATGTAGTATGTGTACTGTGTTTATACTGTATATAAACACACACACACACACACACATGTATTTATTTATAAAATGTTTACATGTTTACATATACGTTTATATATATATATATATATATATGTACACACACACACATAAACAAAACAATCTTAAATATACTTTTTCATTTACATATATATATATGGTCATCTTTCATTTTATTCCTATATTTTTCTACTTTGTTCGTGACAACTCTATATGTGCAGAAAATGGGTCTATAATAAAAAAGGCAATAAATATTTCAGCTGCATCAGCCCATAGCCTATAGCTGTGTTCCTCTGCAATGTCTCCCCTCATGAAAGTGGACTAATTACAAACAGGAAGAGCGTCCTTCACTGAGCTGAGACCTCAGAGACTTCACTGCTCTAACAACAGAGTTGAAAAGCTCTTCTCACTGATACAAAGAAGCTGCCAATCGTTAGGTGTTTGCTGATAACACTGTCCTCACACTGAGGGTGAAAATAAGTGCTAAAGCCTGTGAGGAGCACTGTTAATGTGTTCTAGATGATATGGTGGGCTTTCACCTCAGAGGTCTGTGTGACACAGACGTGCTGTTTCACATGAACACTTCTCACATTTACACTATCAGTCAAGAGGTTAGAATATTAAACAACAAATAGTAAAATTGTAAAATATATAAATATATTTTTTTAACTTCAGTCTTTTTGATAATTAATAAAAATGCTTATAATTCCATGACATGAATAAATATTTTTCATAAAGCATTTCATTTAAATATAAATGATTTTTCACTATATTATGGTTTTAACTTAAGCCTTGATGAGCATAAAAACATTCAAAGTTAACAACTATAAAAAAATCTAAATTATTTCACTTGTATAGTTTATTTCTACAAACCAATATTCACCAGTATTGTTCAATTGGGCATCAAATAATGGTATAAGCGACAAAAACATAATAGAAGTGCAGAATAATTATTGTATTTTTTTAAAATATTCATATTAAATCAGTTGTAAAAAAAAATCCATTTAATCAATGAATGGAAGGAAATGGTTTTAGTTTTTTTTTTTTTTTTTTAATTTACAGTGTACTCTGCACTGTAAAAAAAAAAAAATTTTAAAGTTGTACATTTAACAAGAGAATACAATATCAGAATTTCCGCTCCAAAAAAATGGAGTTTACTTCAATGACTTACTTTTATTTGTAACTGTTTTTAACATTCAGTAAAAAATTCTGATTGAAAATAAAATAAAATGTTAACATCAGTTAAAGGCAGATCACCAATTTCAGTATTTCTCAAGGTGAAAACGTTCTCTAGTTTCCATTCTACTAAAGTCCCATTGCCTGACCTTGAAATAATCTAGAGTCTAATGTTCAAACACATTTACATAACTATCTAAATGAAAACATTCCATAAAGATTATTTGCTTTATTTATTAACCGATTTTCCAATTAAGGACAGCTGATTTCACCCTGATTTACCTCACTTTAGGGTGCTATTTTACACCTTAAGTACCACAGGTAAAAACACACCAGCTTGACATAAAAAAACTTTTATAATGGAATCAATGCAAACAATGAAGAAAAAAAACAACTTACCCTGCAGATCTAGTTTTGTTCTGTGTGTATGGGGGCCTGTATGGAAATATAATGTTTTATACGGGACGCTTTCAGCGCATGTCTGTTGTAGCAGTTAAACTGACCTGAAGGAAACTACTGGCTATGAATAGCAGAATGACCCTCACAGACAGCAACACCACCACGTGGCTCTCTTTTTCTCCCACTCTAAACTGTCACTAAATGTTCCATCTTGATTTCCTCTTTTCTAGTTCTCATTCCTCTTACACGTTGGCTTCAGTATTTAAACCCTGTAGTCTTGTGTGTGTGTGTGTGTGTGTGTGTGTGTGTGTGTGTGAGAAGTAGGTCTTTTGAAATGCATTAAAACAGATGGAGATGCAGGCATCCCACACATCATACTGTTGCTTTTCTTATCTCAGAAACATAAGCACACAAATTCAGTCCGAAGATGTTAGCGCTAACATTGCTGTGTTTGCGTGTGAAAATCCTGATGAACAGCACAGTAGTTGATAGTCGTGTAGCAGATCTGCTCTGTAATATGAGAACGAGAGGTGTGTGGCAGCTCAAACACTATGCAACTCAACATAATACTGTAGTTCACAAACATAAAGAGAAAAAAAAAAAAGAAAGACATTCCACATGTGCCAGAAAATGAACTCTCTCGTACCTCTCACCGAATTTGTGCAGGTTACTTTTTGACACTAAAGATCAAAAAGTTAAAATAAAATGTGTCTGGCCTACTTCGTGACTAAACCTATTACAAACATTTTCATTGACTGAAATTAAGCTTAAAATAAAACATAAGTATTAGATGTTTAGAACTGGAAGCCACAAAAACTTCAAATCTAAAAAAAAAAAAGAATGACCAAAATCACTAAAACAAACAAAAAATGTATATTCAAAAGATTAATAAATGCTAGCTATTAAAGCATATAAATAATTTAAAGGACCAAGATACACTGCATCATATTGATTATCAATTGATATTATAGAATTCTTTCTTTCACTTATTGGTGAGGATTGAACAGCTTCTATAAGATATTTAACACTGCATGCTGAATTCACTTTTAAAAGCATTTTTCAATGTCATTGAAGGTTTGAACTTCTGTGTGTGGCTGAACATTTTTAGTATAAACATGAATTGAGTTATTCCTGAAAGATACTGCATGCTTATGTCCACATGAGACCGTTTCTGAGAGGGTGATTGATTTTGTGTGTGTGTGTAAATGTTAGTGCCAGCAGCTGTGTGTTTCTGGCTCACAGATGGGAAATGTCATGCTGATCACATGGCAGGTCTGGCAGGGCTTGTCCTCCAAGTGAAAACTAACCTCTCTCCATACTTGGTCAGCAGATAGTATAAACCAATGACAGAGCTACACTTACAATCGGCCCACTGAGAGAAAGACAGCGAGACAGACAGACAGAGAGACAGACAAGAAAGTCCCACTCCTGAAGTCAGAGGAACTTTTTAGAACTCATACAACTTAATGAGGATTCATTAAAGTATCAACTTGACATCAGACGTTTCACCTAAAAATATTTAGAATAATTACAACTAGACACACATCAAGAAAAAGAGAAACAGTTGAGATATTAAAGAGATATTGCAGACTGAGAAAGCTCTGTAAAGCATTATGTCACATAAATGGAACCCAATGGAAAACGAGCGAAAGAAAGAAAGAAGTTAGAACAAACAGCTGCTCTGACAAATGGCACACAAACTCATGACAGACACACACACATTTGTAGTTCTGTAAAAGCATGAACATGTCAAGGTGAATAACTCTCAGGTTAACGGAGTCAGCTGGTCACTTTCAATTTGTCTCAGTATATATATATATAAATATGTTGCATAACTGAAAAGGATGCAAAAATAGAATTATTATAAAACGTTGTACATCTATCTACGCTGTTTTAATGTTTCTGTGGGACAATGTGAGAGACACCTATTAAATTCTATTTATTATTGTAAACATGATCAACTCTCTGGACACCTTGGAAATAAAATACCCATAGTATTGTTTTATAGCATTATAATATGATATTGTGCTAATTTTGCATTATAAGAGGATTGTGCTTTAGTAATTAGAATAACCATGAAACATTTTTATATTGGCTGCCCACTTGTTGATCTTTTTTCATTGGTCTTCTAAATAAAAATGCTAATTCCTTCTTGGCCACCATTCATGCTTTTAGAGTGTTAAAAGCTCAAAAACACTGCTTTAAATTAAATCAAACAATCACCGGAAGAGTTTGGAAAAAGTTATCATTGATATAATCGTTGATAACTTGATATAATGATATAATAATTAATTTTGAAATTAATCTAGATTAATCTTGATTAAAATGGCTCATTAGAGATCTGCCATAGGCATTCAGAATTTGTTTGCTACCTATTATATTTGAGATATCTGTGTGTCAGTACTGCCATCTTATTATTTATCAACACAATGGCCCAGTTTCA
>JAUMHQ010000044.1:9944790-9957690 GCA_032361165.1 Enteromius paludinosus | reverse complement strand
TTTTTTGTTAAGTACATAACTCCACATGTGTTCATTCATAGTTTTGATGCCTTCAGTGAGAATCTACCAATGTACATGGTCATGAAAATAAAGAAAACACATTGAATGAGAAGGTGTGTCCAAACTTTTGGCCTGTACTGTAGATTAACAGACAAGAGGCACAAAGACAAGGAGAAGAAGAATGTCACAATCTGTAAGAGAGAAAATTAACAGATGAATGACCTACTGCTACTGGAATAGTTTATTCATGACAAAGAAAAAGACATCTTGATGAAAATTTGTCCACCCTCAGGCCATCCGAGATGTAGATGAGTTTGTTTCTTCATCAGAACCAGATTTGGAGAAATTTAGCATTATATCACTTGTTCACCATGAGTTTTACTCAAAATTTTGTTACAAACATGCAGCTTTTCGGATCTTTTGACTTTTTTTATTGTTTAATGCATTCAACAACATTTACAACTCATTTACTGCCAACTTACATCAGGCTTATTTCACCAGTCATAAAACAGTCTTAATGACAGACACAGAGCTCATTATGTTTTTCTACAATTTTCATTCTTCATATGAATCTCATTATTTCACAGAAGTTAGTCTTTCATAAGCTTGAAATAAAGGCAGTGCAGGCTGATTATGGTCTGAAATGGGCTTGGTCACGTTTGAACTCTTTCTAGCTGAACCACACCTTAAGCATTCTATAACAAGTTTAAAAGCGGAGCAGCACCTAATACAAACCATTTTCCATAGAAGCCCAGAGGGCAGATTTGGCTTTTGTGAATAGAAATGGAAGATCTGAAATTTGAGAAAGGTGCTTTCATCTGTAAAACTGTTAAATATATTAAATGACAGATGAAAACAGGTTTTGATTGTTTATCACAGCAACAGATGTTATTCTGGAGTGGGGCAACTATTCTCAGTGGATTGCTACCCTTTTTACTTTAATTTTAGTGGAAAAAACTATAACAGATTATGCAAACTATCAACACAAAAAGCCAGAAGTAAACATTTCTAAGTAGCCTTACCCTTGAAAGAAGGTTAACACGACCACGAAACCAAAGGATGCAGAACAAACTGTCTGCATGAATATGAAAAAAAACAGAAGGAAATGAAAACAGCATAACCTCAGACTGCTAGACTGCCAAAATTCCAAGCATTCCTGATCGCATCTGCTGCTCGAATAGAACTACTCTACCGTTTAAAACCACAACATATTCACACACTATCCCTTTTTGTTTCACACACACACAAATCGTGCATGACAGTCATCTACCGTAATTGAAAAACATCAGCAGACAAGCAGCGAGAATACTGGCTGGAATGCCACAATATTGAAAACAATTATTTCTTTAAAAGTATCTAATGTAAAACCTAGCCTATATGACACTAATTCTTAGCCACTTATGCTTTTTAAAACACAGGAAAGTGTGAATTGTTTTAAATACATTTTAATAACTTACATAAACATAATTCCCCTGATGTGATTATGATCCAAAAATAAGTCCATCTTTCAGCATCAACGAAATGAGGCCGAATTAACTGTGTTAAGAGGTCTTCTTGTCTGCAAACCTGTTGCATAACCATGTTCTATTTGGATGTTCTCTTTGAACCCTTAATAGACCTAGTTTCTTTTTCTTTTCTTTTTGCATCAAAACATTTGCACGTCGTGCATTGCAGGTTAAATAGTTTAGAAATTTGTGATGATGGCCAGTGATACGTGATATGGAAAAGCAAATGGGAGGTTACACAAGAACAAGTGATGCCACAACATGCCGTGGACAAGAGCTGCATTGTTTCCATGTCCGATTCCGTTCTGTATTAGCTAATTAACTAACAATACAGCGCGCGAAGCACCGACAAGCGTCTCCAAACACGCTCCATCTCCGCCCCTCTCTTTGTCTTCACACGATCCTCCTCTGAACTTCAGCCATCTCTGATAGAGGAGTGCCAAGGAAATGCATGTTTGGTTCACACATATTGTGGCGAAATATCTGAACATTCTACATGTTTTTCTGCTAAATACACAACATCTGGAAGCGCTCTTTTCTGCGCTCGCTCGGGCTTTGCGCGGTTCAATTCGTGATTGATTTCTTCCTTGGAGTCGGGTCTTTTCAATGAATCGGTTAAACCCGTTTAAAAAAAAAATCAACCTGCGTGATTCGATCACGATTTGGACGGAATGGGTCCAAGCGGTTCTTCATCAAAACCGATATGGTCGATTATGGAGGATTTTGATTGATGGGGAAGTTACTTTTGATAGCTTTAATATTAGAAATGAAACCGATAGAACGGACTGGAACTGTATGAGACATACCGGAGGAAAATGTATGTATTATTAGGCTATATATTACTTACAGTAGGAGTAGTATTTATATGCAACAATTGCACATCATTGCATTGGAACTGGTTGAAAGGAACTGTTCAAAAGAACTGATTGAACCAAATAAGCCTGACTTCATTCTTCTTCTTCATTCTGCTTCAAAAAGAACTCGCTGCCTAAAAACATCCCCAAACGTGTATTTATCTGCGCGTGCATATGAGGCTGAGCAGATGTAGTGACGCACAATTTTCATTTGAACGCTTTTCTCCGGGATGTATTCATTAATGTGCACGGTTTGGGTGTTCGTTTAAATCTGTTGACAATATAATATCAATCCAGCCAAGATTAAGGTAGAATTGCACAAACCTGAATGGTGTTACTGTAGCGTCCGCACAGCTGTTGTTTGGAGGCGTGTGTGGCTCTCCGCGCTGTCTTCAGATAGGAAACCCGACGCTCGGCCAATCAGAACGTTCGTTTCATATCTTTACGCATACGAAGTGAAAGAATAAGTTTAATTGGTTATTTTAAGCGAAATTTGCATACGCACTGTTATGATGGTGATAAATATAGCTGAACTGCAATGTTTACCAATTAAAAAAAAATTCAGATTTTTTCTCTATAGGCTACACCATGAGGGGATAAATGTGAGTTGAAAAAATATGAGAAAAGTACCATCTAGCTACATGATCAATAATCTGTTGACCATATAACACATATTTTTCACATGTTTTAATAAACTTTATTCCTAGTAATTACTCTACAATTTACGCACTTAATTTTAAACTTACAATAAAGTCTTTCATGGTCATTTAAATCATCTCGGTTTATCTAGATAGATTAGATAGAGGATGAAACTGAGATCTGAGTAGGGTAGTATAAGTGTGTCAAAAAGTGCTAATTCTTTCTTTCTCTTTCTTTTTTTCCTTCCAACAACTTTCATTTATTTCTACAATAGCTATGTCTCCCTCTAGTGAGCAAAGATAGCGTTCAGGTTGAGGATAAATTTATTAGTGGAAAAACGAGACCCAAAGAAAGCTCTGTTTCGCCTTTTTAAATTAATTCAGCGAGCAAAAGATTTATATTTGATTTCAGACGATTTATTTTTGAATATTAAAGATGCTCTATTGTGATGCTCGAACAATGCTGAATGTCTCGTGTGAAGTGATGCAGAGGAGACTCACGGTGGCGCGCGAAGCTAAAGGATTGTGTGTGTCTCTGGCCTGGGGTCATCACGGGTCACTGCCTCTCGCATGACAACGCATCGTCTGGAGGATCAACATTTTTTCCCATCAACGTAGGAATTTCAAATCTAACAAATGTGCGCAACATACTAAATGACAAAAGTTCATAGTATGCGTATTAAAGGGTATTTGCAGATGCAACTGCAGCTACGAAACCTATAATAACTCAAATAAAGAGCTATTAAAATGAATGAACTAATAATGTCGAAACTATTGTTTAATCATACTAATAATTATTAAACAATCATACTACTAAAAATCCATGTAACATGTAAGTAAACATTTGTAATATACTGAGTTCAACGTATTTTTAAGACAGTGCGTGGATTTGAAGTCGATGTTGAAGTCTCCACACGATGGCGCTTTGTATTTAGTAGTTATTAACCCATAAAAGCTAAGTCAGGCGAAAGGCATCTTTATTTGCTTTAGAAGTTTTCTAATCAAGTTCTGTTGTTTACAGGCAAACAACATTGTGTAAATGATCAATATTGAATAAGACAAATTAATTTTTTTTAATCCACATATAATTATTACACTTGAAAAAAAGGGATTGCTTTATCTAGCAAAAGTTAAACTGCAAAAAAATAAAAATAATAATTGTAAAGGCATAGCGCAGGGCAATGGGCAGGACGTCTTAAGCCACTCTTTAAAAGAAAGCGAAAGCATCCCCTCCTGTCCGAGAAAGCCCAGACTGGTTAGTCTGTCTGTGAAAAAAGTCTTAGGTTGGTTGGGAAATAAGGCGAACTGTACTGCTGTAATCAGGGTGACATGCATGACTGCGCTCCTCTAATTCTCTTTCACATGGATAGATCCTTACAGACAGAGTTCAGCTTTCAGGTAGCCCCTCTTAAAGACTGTGATCCCCATACAGAAGCGTATTTAGACAGCTTTAAACAGCTATATGGCACAGCAATGAAACACTGATACGACAATTAGTAGATTTTATGACTTTTATCGGATACAAACACCTTTACCCGGCCTCATACTTTTGAAAAAATAAATTGTACTAATACTTTTCACCATTCATTATTCTATTTATTAGCATTTTTAGTTAGTATTACAATTGCATACGTTTTGTAGGCCTAATATTAATTACCTGTATATGGAAATTGAAAAAAAACAACAACAAAAAATGATAGACCTTGTAACTCAGGGGAAAAAATCTTTTTATTCAGAGGGCTGTTAAATTGTTTCATTTTGCAGTCTAACATGACATTCATTAACATCAAAGTATTTTTTTAAATGTTTAAAAGGTAACATACGCGCTGTAAACAAACCAAGAGGTTAAAAAATAAATAAAACAAATCAGAAGAGTTTGGTTTTTATTGTAGTTTTTACTGTTTATATTTTAATTTTAAAGTACAAAATATACATTGTACATGTTATAATATATTTCATGTAATGGATATTTTACGTAGTGTAATATTTGCATGAAAATATATAATGTGGAAAAAATTAAAATCAGGCTTTTGACAAACACAGTTGTAGTTGTATTTTTTATGTAACGTCTATCGTTATTAGTATTAAATATGGGATGAACATGTTGCGTACAGTGATGCTTTGGTGCAGCTTTGTGAATTATTTTTATCTTTAAATGTTTCTTCCCAAAAAAAAATATATCAGCTCATTCTTAAAACGTTATACAGTACTCTTTTGTATTGGGTTGTTTGGTGTAATGTTGGACAATTAAATTACATTGTGATAGGAGAAAATTCTGTTGACGTATTGCTCTTCTTCAATGCACAACACTTTTACAAAAAAAGAAAAAAAGAAAAAACATAAATAGTCACATTACAGAACTTAAGAATCCGAAAGCAAGTTAAAAAGGTTTGTTTTGTCGGCTCCAAAGAGCGTTTGCATAAAATCTTGTGGTAAATTCAACAATAAAAGTAATGGGATTTTATGCTTTAGTCTGTTTCACTGGTGCTTTTCTTTTGCGCGCCTTATAAAAAGTCTCCGTTGCTTTGGATATCCAAAGGGCTTGAATTCTTTAAAAGAAAAAAAAATCCTCACATCTTTGATTTTTCCCTCCATGATACAACACGATCTTGCGCTTTAAAGCATAGCCAACCTTTAGGATTAAAACGTTCCCAGTGAAAAAAAGCAGAAGATCCAGGCGTTTTGGCGCATGAAGTCCGAGGCTGGGAGCCTGGGAGAACACAATAAACCTGTTGTTAACCTTGCTGTGAAAATATGTTTGATGAAAACAGCCAATTGTTGTATGAAATGTATTCAAGTATAAAATAATGCCCTTTGTTGGGCACAAACTTGAGCAATGTGGTGGTACAAAAGTCCCCTGTGGCATGAATTGCGCTTTGGCGTCGCCACTTGGCGCGTTACCCAGACCCCTCTATACGCGATTGTTTCTTTCTTTCTAATGACATTTACCGGATCAAAACATGCTGTTAATTCGATCAGAAAGCTTCACCCTTCACAACAATACCAGAATAATTTCTCCCAAAGTTTGTTAAGTTGACCGAAATTAGGCAAATGAATAGAGGTCTCCAGGCGCAGGTGACGGAGAATAATGCGCGTCAGGACCAGCTGCATTCTTCTTTATTTCTCCTTTTCTTTTCTTTCACTGCATTATTAAAATTTAGGCCAATGAAACTATTCATTCCGCTCAATAGACATTTTCTTATAGGATAATAGGATACAAATTGAGCCCCTCTGAAGGGAATCCAGCGGTGGGTAACCCTCGTGTGCCAAAGACGGCTGGAGTCTCTAACATGGTCGGAGGGGCCGCTCGTGTGCCAGGCCGGGTCCCCACACCTGCCGAGGCCCCTAACAAAACTAGAGAATGTAAACAAAAACCCGGCCGTAGCCCATGAAAGATGGACGTGTCACCAAGTCGTGTGAGAAACGCCGCGAACAAACGGGGGGACTCCGTCTCCAAAAGGTCTCCCTTGAACTCGGCGGAACAGCCTATTATGTGCTTACTTAATTACTATAATAACAGTAGACAGGCTTTAAACCTGAGACGGGCTTGGGATGGAAGTTAAGATGGCTTGCTGGGACCCATAAACAGGCGATCGTGTGAGAAACGCGACGTGGAACAGAAAGAGACGCCTTGTTCCGGGGGCTTTGTTTTCATTGCGCGCGCTGCGCTGCGCTCGCGAGGGAGCGAGTCATCTCCAGCAAGGCCTGTTACTATGCAAATAATATTCTACAACCCATCACGTGTCTTTAGATGGGCCACGTGGATTAACAAAGTAGGTCTTCCCCCCGCTAGCCCACAGCTTCAGGTTTTACTATTTCTTTAACTGATCCTAAGTGCACACATTAACCAAAAGCTTGCCTTTAATCCTATGGAATAATTTAGCGCCATGAATGCACGAGCGCTTTATAAGCGACTGCCTCCAGTCAGCCCATCTCAGTCTGAAGTGTCTGGAAACAGGAGAACCAACTACTGTAGCTACAAGTTTCACAATTCTAGTATTTTTTTTAAATAGTTTTTTTTTTTTTTTACCAAATGATGGCGTCTAAGATGAAGGATCGCAAGGTATGTGGACACTTTAGTGGCGCGCACATGATGCCATTAACTTCATACAGTCCAAATACGTCTCTAATGTTATGTTTAGCTTTTTCTACTGCAATTGTAGCAAACTCACTAACTTGTAACTAACTTGTAGCTAACTGTGCACAATATTTATATGTTCTACCAAAACAAGCATTTCAGCATTGCTCGCGCGCATTTTCAAAAGACTACACAAGGATATAGACCTATTACTTGATTTCCTTGATCTTGCATTTGATGCAAGCCGTTATTTTATGTTAATTAACTTCATTATATATTAACTTTATAGCCGTTTTGTCTGTTTTGCGCGCATGGAAACAAGAGCGCTGCGCGGCTCTCCATATGACTCATATTTATGTGTTAAAAAAAAATTACTGTATGCCATTTTATCGATTAAATAGATTCTCTTACCGAGTTACATTATCACTTCATACTTGCTTTTAACGTTAAGTAAAACTTATCCAGCACACAATGCAACCAAGTTTATTTTGTTCGGCAGTGGCATTTTCCATCCTTTAACTCACTATTATCTTATTATGTTCTCTTCCCACAGAAAACCCCTGTTTCTCACAAAGTCATTGAGAAAAGAAGAAGAGACCGAATCAACAGATGTCTAAACGAGCTGGGAAAGACAGTCCCTATGGCGCTGGCTAAACAGGTGCGCAGTTGAAGCATTCAATAAGTTTAAGTGCTCTAAGTGCCCACGTCTGCATTAATTGTTGGTGTATATATGATGACTGACAGACTTCGTATATTAAAACAGAATTCTGGGAAACTGGAGAAAGCAGAAATCCTGGAAATGACTGTGCAGTATCTGCGCGCGCTCCACTCTGCGGACTTCCCGCGCGGGAGAGAAAAAGGTGTGTAAGAAATCCAGAGAAACGGCTCGACATAAGTTCAAATGACCAGATTTAAATACATCTATTAACGCATTTAAACGCGATTCTTCGCTCACATTGTGAGAGTAACATTATTCAGTTTAAAAAACCTCAAATCTAGCCCCTTCCTCCCTGCTGATCACTAACAGCGTTGATTGTTTTCGCAGGAGAACTGCTGACAGAGTTTGCGAATTATTTTCACTACGGCTATCACGAGTGCATGAAGAATCTCGTTCACTATCTGACCACCGTGGAGCGAATGGAGACCAAAGACACCAAATACGCGCGGATCCTCGCCTTCCTGCAGTCCAAAGTCGTTACCGAGCCCGTGTTTGGCTCGTTAGGCACCATCTCTCCAGACCCTACGGACCTTCTGTGCCAGCTGGAGTACCAGAGTCCCAGTCCAACCGAGTCAGTGTTTCAGCAGAGCCCTCCCGGACACTTTTCCTGGCACAGCTCGGCGCGGAGCCCCACGCTCGCGTACCCAGCGATGTCTCAGCACAGCGGATACTTGTCACCGGTTCAGGGACTCGATCACCATTACATGAACTTCATCGGGCACTCACACCCACACAATGCCTTCAGCTTACATAATGCACAACACGCTGCTCTGTAAATACGTCTGCAGATGTCCTTAATTTATATATGTGTACATGTTTTATTTTAATAAGTAGACATTTCATGAAATAAATGATGTTTGAATAAGATTCTGTGTTTGGCACGATGTTGGAAGTGCTTTGTCATAAAGGAATAGTGAATCACTCATTTTTTAGAAATCAGCTTCTGAATCCACTAATAGCCTATTAACGGAAAACCTAGGTTTTTAATAAATAAAGTAAAATAAAAATCATAATTTGTGCCAAAACAATAATGGGTAAACACTGTGACAGATTTGTATAAGTCAAGTTCACTAACAGGCAAAATTACATTTCAGTAAGAAGCTATTTTAATAATAATTTTAAAAAGCACATTTTGATTTATTATATTTTGAACTGAGCATAAGCAACTAGGTTTAGGGAAAATGCATGCTTCCAAAGTATTGCATTATAATGAGTTAAAAGAGGAAAATATGCATTTTCTTATTTGAAACTATTTTCTAAAAAAGTATTAAATATGTTAAAATGAAAAATGAATATAATTTTTTTTATGAGAATGTAATGTAATATTGCAAGAAAATCAAGGAGTGACTGAATTCTTAATTTCAGTTGTGACATGCACAAATTCTTATGAAGATACCATGGCTAAATGTGTCTTTCTAGACTGTATTGTCTCTAGACTGTAGTGTCTCTTAAGATTAACCCTTGGCGTAATGGTCTGCTGGCCTGAGACCCCTTGATTGACAATAAGCCTCTTTTTAGGGGAATCCATTTGGAGACAAATCCAGCCCCCATCCTATCCCAGTGTCTCTTCCACCTATATTTAAATAGGATGCAAATAACAAATCAAACTGCTAAATATTCTAGGGAGAGAGTCTGATGGATGCAAGAAGTTTTGACACAATGTTCATATAGGCTACAAAGTTTAAATGTATGGATTTTTGCATTGTTGACCCATTATTATATAGACAAAGTCAGATTTTAAAGACAAATACCAATAAACACACAAGCACTAAACTATGATGCCTTTTCCATCATGCCTCACAGTTGGGAAGAGGTTTTGGTGTTTTTTCAGTGCACTTCTCTCTCTCTCTCTCTCTCTCTCTCTCTCTCTCTCTCTCTCTCTCTCTCTCTCTCTCTCTCTCGCAGTTTTTGCATTCTTTTGCCTGCTGTTAGTATTTTCTACGTTTGCAGACCGAGTATCTTACTGTGTATTTGTCAACACCCAGGTCTTTAGCGATGCTTTCTTAGCCTTTCCCAGCTTTGTGCATCTGTTTAAGGCCTATGAAAGCTTTTGGGATTGAGGCATAGTTCACACTATCCATCTTTCTTGAGATTTGTCAGCAGGTTTGTGTGCTTTTATGTATCTCATGTCCATGATTCGCTGTAGAAACAGAGCTTCAGTTACATTCCACACAAGCTGTTTGTGTTATTAAAATGTCACATTAAATGTGTTGTCTATAATTGTGAGTTAGATTAAGTTCACGAATAAGTAATGCAAAAAACATACGGGTTCACAAACTTATTATTATGGTTTTGGTCTTTCCCTTTTCAAAATATATAACATTTTCTACCATCAATTAAATCTTTTTTTTTTTTTTGCATGCAAAAACAACTTTGTAAGTAATCTAAGTAATATTTTACTACTAATAAAATGAACACTTTATTTAATCTATTAAAGACTGTTGTAAGCTGTTGTAAGAATTTTTTTGACCAATTTAAATGACCCTGTTTAATACCATTACACCTTAAAGGGGTTATATAAACCACAACAATACTTTCAAAGTGTGTTTATTTTATTTTATTGTATTAACCACATGCTCAATGTGTGGTTATATAGACCACAACAGTAAAAGTATTTTAATGATTTATTTTTATTTCAGATTTTATTATTCTGTATTGTATGATGTGATTCAAGTCTGTAACGGCAAAGTTGAATTGTCAGTAGCCATTATAGCCGTGTAACACGATTCTTCTAAAACCTCTAAATATCTAAATATTCATATATGCTCATTTCTGTTTATTAATATTATTATCAATGTTGAAAACCTAATGAATTTCCCTAAACTGATTCTTGATCACCTTTTGAATGGTGATGTATGTAGTATTTTATTTATTTATTTATTAAATTCTTGGCTTTTTTGAAACAATATTTATCACAGCATTGTTCACAGACATTTTCCCTTTTTTAAATAATGTTTTATTATTATTGTTGTTGTCGGTTTTCTGACATCATATTCATTGGAGTGACATCAAGTAGCTCAGAAGTTCAACTCTGTTATGGGAGAAGATCATAGCGAAGCATTGTGAGAGCACAAGAATATTGACTGTAAATAATGCACAGCGATATATTCTAAAGCCGTATTATGCAATGCCGTTATATATGTGATATGTGAATCAGTCTGGACAATATGTGCCATTTCCATACTTGACTTAAGCAAATCAGACAGACAGTTGTTCACTGTGGCCAGGATTAGCTCAGGGGAAAGACGGCCACCGTAGTGGAAAATAAAAGAACTCTACCCGCATTGCATATAATTTTACCAGGTTCCAGTCAGCCATGACGCTGATTGTTTCTGAGATGTTGGCACTTGTGTCCCTCCCTCTTTAACTGTAGAGGGTTTACTCTCTTTGGCCTCTACAATGGCATAGAAGAAATGAGCCACGCCCCTCTCCACCCCCGTCCCACACGCTTTTGACACACCAAATACTAGCAGAAACCAATATCACTCAGACCTCCTCAAACAAGGACACCTGAGGGAGAAACAAAGATCTAAAGGGACATACTGCTAGAATATCATGATGGGTACAAAACAGGTGTGGTTCTGTCCTGATAGATGACTTATGCCTGGGACCCCTCCTTCTCAAAGCCTGAATTCATCCCGTCGCCGTTAAGTCCTTCTTTAAGTAAGTTGTATGGCACCAGCTTCCAAAAAAGCACCAAGGAAAGAGAAAAGGAGCGAGAGGGGTTCTGGAGAAGGAGGGAGAGGTTGTGGTACTTTGGCGGGGGTTGCTCCATTGTGGTGGAGCTGAAAGGAAGACAATCTTGGGTTCCTTGGGCTTCATCCTTGAGTGGACCTGAAGAAAAATAATCAGCCCCATGAAATCAAAGCTCCTAAACAGAGGACCAGAATTCAGGCATGAGACTGATGCAGGTCACAACCACACACTCAGATGCAGTATTTTATTATATTGTATTATTTAAAAAATATATAAAATAAGCTGTAATATTGTGAAATATTTAAAATAACAAATTTTGAACTAAATTTTATTTAGTTATCATCATTACTCCAGTCACATGATCCTTCAGAAATGAAAAGCTGAAAAGCTGAGTAGATTTTTATTTAAGGTTTCTTTGATGAATAGGACATTCAGAAGAGCAGCATTTATCTGAAATAGAAACATTTTGTTAGATTATAGATTAATTTATCATCACCTTTGATCAATTAAATGCAACCATGCTAAATAAAAGTATTAATTTCTATCGTTTCATAATGTAGTAATATACGTAATTATTTAAATATACTGACTACTGACTTTTGAACAGCATAGTGTATAATGTAAGCTTTTTATTTCAGATAAATTCTGATCTTCGGATCATCCTGAAAAAACACAGGATTCAAATGCTCAAATATTGATAGTAATATTGATAATAATAAGAATGTTTATTGAACAGCAAATAAGAATGATGTATGAAAGATCACGTGACACTGAAGACTGGAGTAAGGATGCTGAAAATGCATGTCAGAGCAAATGAGAATCATGAGGTCAAAGGACCTGCCTGAAGAGCTCAGAGACAGAATTGTGGCAAGGAACAGATCTGGCCAAAGTTACAAAAACATTTCTGCTACACTTAAGGTTCCTAAGACAACAGTGGCCTCCATAACCCTCCATAAATAATTGAGGATGTTTGGGACGGCCAGAACCTAGAGAACCTTCCTAGAGCTGGACGTCCAGCCAAACTGAGCTATCGGAGGAGAATAGGAGGTAAAGAAGAACCCAAAGATCACTGCGGCTGAGCTCCAGAAATGCAGTCAGCAGATGGGAGAAAGTTGTAGAAAGTCAACCATCAGTACATCCCTCCACCAGTCGGAGCTTTATGGAAGAGTTGCACTGAGGAGAGACTTCTGTCGGGTCAGACACATGAAAGCGCGTTTGCTAAAAACCCCCTGCAGGCCTCCAAGATGGTGAGAAATCTGATGAGACCAATGTAGAACTTTTTGGCCTTAATTGTAAGCGATATGTGTGGAGAAAACCAGACACTGCTCATCACATGTCCAATACAGTCCCAACAGTGAAGCGTGGTGGTGGCAGCATCATGCTGTGGGGGTGTTTTTCAGCTGCAGGGACA